>NRDX01000064.1:0-23426 GCA_004125185.1 Entelexis vaccinii | reverse complement strand
TTATTTTCAGGATCACCTAAATATTCTGGATAATAACTTATTAAAAAGAAGTATACAAATAAGAATGCAAATATTGTAATTAAATCTTTAAATAAGAAATAAGGATGCATTGGTATTCTATCAATATTACCTGTTATACCTAAAGGATTACTACTTCCATGAGTATGTAATGCTAATACATGTAAACAACTCACAGCAGCAATAATGAAAGGTAATAAATAATGTAAACTAAAGAAACGTTGTATTGTTGGATTACTTACAGATGAACCTCCTCATATAACATTATTATTATTAAAAAATCATTTAAATTTCTTATTTCAATATATTTCTATATTGTTTAGACTATGTCTTCAATTAATACTCACTAATTTACAATAATATACTTTATTTTATTATAAATTAATAATTATTTATATATATAAAATATATTATATTATATTATATTATATATAAATTACACATTTTATTAATTGTTGGGTTATCGTGTCAGGATTATTATTGATACTTTATTCACCTGTTAGTCGTTGAACATTTTTATTACTTTATATATTATATGTGTATATAATTATTATTAAATAATTTCTATATATATATTAATATTATATATATATATTAATTTAATTTATAGTATCGTAATAAACTTTGATGCAAATTATCATTATTATAATATATTATGATTTTCTTGCAATTTACCCAATATTTAACATTAATTATAATAATATTATAATTAATGGAACTTATATGATGATTAATATTATATATATATATTATTATATATTATATTATATAAATTCTGCTATTGCTTGACCTAAATAAGGAACAGCTGTAACTAAATTAGTGATAACAGTTGCCAAATAAAAACATTTATTAATTTTATATTTAATTAATAAACTTAATTAAATGAATATTTTATTATTTAAGATTAAATATTTATTTATTTTAAATAATAAATAATAAATACTGATTTAATTAAATAATTTATAAATTTATAATGAAAATTATTATTATTATTATTATTTTTAATAATATTTCAATATAAATATATAATATTGCTTCAATATATAATCTTAGATTATCTATTGGAATATTTATATATGATAATATAAATTATGTCATGTACCAATAATTAATATATATATATATTTATAAATATTATATATTATTATTGGCCTTGTGTATAAACTAAATAAGTTTATATTTATTCCGAGTGCACATTAAGCATCATTTCAGATACCCATTATTGGACCACTCTGTAGAGATAATATAATTTACCTACGGTCTTGTTATATATCATTTAACTTTGACCAGTTTTCAATAATGTTGCATTATATATTAATAATTATATTAAATTTATTATATAATTATCTAATTTATTTTTAATTATATATTGCATAAATTAATTAAATATAATACTATATAATAATAATTAATAATTTATTATTATTAATAAAATATTAATAAAATAAAATTTATTTATTAAATTTATATTTCATACTAGGAATAATATAAGATTTAACTAAAGAATATAATTTATCAATTGAAATAGGAGATATATATAAATGATATTGTTCTCCTTTTTTATTTTTATTTCCTGTTTTTTGTATTGATACATATAAATTATATTTATTAATTAAAATGTCTCTTAATATAACTTGTTCATTATATGTAAAATTATTAGTAGCTATTTTTAAACCATTATTAACTTTACCACCATCATCCATAATTCATATGGCTAATGCTAAAGGAGATAAATAATATTCAATATTATAAGGTAATACTTTTTTTTTATTTATATATCAATCATTATAGATAATATTAAATTTATCATATGATCATGTAGTAAATCTTATTATTTTTCTTATTTTTCCTTTAGAACCTAATCTAGTTTGTATTTTAGGTTGATTATTAGTACAAAATCCAAATTGATAAATTAATTCATATAAATATAATAAATATTCTTCATGTGAACCTTCTTGATAAAAAGTAAATCTAGTTCGTGAATATCTTTTCTCAGCATGTCCATCTCCTAATAAAGATCCATATATAATAGACATAAAATCTAAAGGTAATGGAGTATATGTTAATAAATTTTTTATTTCTTTATCTTGATTTTTATTTAAATTTTTATTTATTTTATTTTTTATTTTTATATTTAATAATAAAATTATTAATATTATTATATTTAAGGCACATAATAAAATACCTCAGTGTGACATTTGACCATACACTAAACAATACTATTTTGTATCTTAAAAAAAAAGATAATAAAATTTCGACTGTACATTATGCATTTATATAAATAATTATTTATATAAATACCCATTAGTGGACCAGTCTGTAGCGATAATTTATGTTACCGACGATCTTAATATAATATATATTAATATATATATACATATTTTTAATCGTTTTCACTAATGTTGCCATAATAATTATTAAATATTTTCATATTTTAAATCAATAATTATTATAATAATGTATATAACATTATTAATTTATCTATAATTATACCTCATAAAAGTTTACTAATTATAGTATATAATTTATTTCATTTAAATAAAAATTAAATGAAATACAATTTATATAAAAATCGACTATCAATTAAATATTAATAATAATCCTTAATAATTATAATTTATAAAATTTTTGTTTTAGTAATATAATATTTAGTATTTGTTTTACTTTGAACTCTTCCACTTTTAATAGTTCTTGATTTACCTGTTATATATTCTAATGAATTATTAATATCAGATATATCTTTAATACTATTATATTCTTTAATATCATCATTATTTAAATATTTAATAAACATATTAGGTATAAATATATGACCTAATATTAAAGCTCGTTGTAATGTTTTATAACTACAACATATATAATTAGCTATTTTATTCATACTTTTAAATTCACAAACATACTGATTATTAAGATTATACATATATATTTTATCTGAATTTAATAAACCTAATTTATTACGACCTTCCTTA
Organism: Entelexis vaccinii; assembly: GCA_004125185.1. Taxonomy (NCBI): domain Eukaryota; kingdom Fungi; phylum Ascomycota; class Dipodascomycetes; order Dipodascales; family Trichomonascaceae; genus Entelexis; species Entelexis vaccinii. The sequence goes on along the minus strand of NRDX01000064.1, from coordinate 20,439 downwards.
GTTAAATAAGTTTCTTTATCTCTAGTAAGAGCAACATTACGTAATTTTAATTTTGATTCTTCAGTTCATTGACCTTTACGATTAATTTGTAATTGTCTTAATAATTCACGTCTTTCATCAGTAAATGAAGCTTTAATATTAGCTATACCTTCTTCAGTATGTTTATAACCTAATGATGAACCTGCTTCAGTTAATATATTATATTTAGGTATTAATAAAGTAAGATAAAGAGTTTCAATTTCAAATAAATCTTTTTTATCTTGTAATGTTATAGGTATAGACATATCTATATATTCAATAATACCATAAATAAAATTATTTAATCCATATTGTTTAACAGATCTTGCAACTAATTTACTACCATGAAAATTTAATAAATGATTACTAAATCTATTATATAATTTATTAGTTATAGCAGATCCTACATAAAAATTACCAGATATTTTATTATATATAATATAAATACCTGCTTTATTTGAAACATCTTTAATTATTGATTTACGTACAATATCTTCATGAAGATTTTCTCATCATATTTCAACTGATATACCTAATTTATTAAAAATTTCTTCAGGATTTGTTAAATCTGTTTCTGATTTAATATATTTTTTATTTGAATAAAATCTTTTTTGAATATTATTATTATTATTATTTAATTTTAAAAATTTATTTTTTATAATTGGATTATTATTAATATATATTGATTTTGGGCTATTGTTTATATATTTATATATAAATTTATTTATATAACCCATAAAAGCTGTAATAATCATTAATAAAAAGATTATAACTCCTATAGTTCATAAAGCTATTCTTGGTTTTCTATATGAACCATAATATATTCCTCTTCCCATATGTAAATATACAAATATAAAGAAGAATCCAGCTCCATTAGCATGAGCATATCTAATTAATCAACCATAATTAACATCAATCATAATATGTTGAACTGATATAAATGCTAAATCTAAATTTGATGAATAATGCATAGCTAAAAAAATACCAGTAGCTAATTGGATAACTAAACAAGTAGCTAATAAACTACCAAAGTTTCAAAAATAACTAATATTTGATGGTTCAGGTGAATCAACAACATAGCTATTTACTAAAGAAATAAATGGATTAGATTTTCTTATTGTCATAAATAATAATTTTTTTATTTTAATTTTTATAATATTTAATTATTTTAAATTTAATTAATATTATTTTTTTTTTATTTTGTATTATTAATTATATTAATTAATAATATTTTATATAAATTATATATTATTATATATATATGAAATTGAATTTTATTTAATATAACTAATTACTTATATGATATTATAAATAATTATATAAAAATGTTTCTTTATATCTTATTATTATAGATTTAATTATTATATTAAGTTATCTTTTAATATATTATAGATAATATAATAAATATAAGTAAATAATTAGAATTAAAAATATTTTTAAATATATAATTTATATTGTATTATATATTAAAATTAAGATCCCTAGTGTTTAATCTGAAAATAAACAATATAAATAAATATATGTTTATTATATTAGATTATTAATATAATAAACATAAATATAATCTTAATATATATAATATAATAAAAAGAAATATAATTTATATAGATTATATATAGCAGCAATTATTTATGTGGATATATTGATATATTTAATATGAATAATTTAACATTAAATTATATTAAAACAACTAAAAATAATCCAGTAGAAAAAGGATATCATTGAGTTGAATCATGATTATTTTCTACAAATGCTAAACAAATAGGAATTTTATATGGAATGTTTTCATTATTTTCTGGTTTAGTAGGATTATCATTAAGTGTATTAATGAGAATTGAATTAGCTTCACCTAATCCTCAAATATTAATGCATAATGGTCAATTATGAAATGTTTTAGTAACAGCTCATGCATTATTTATGGTATTCTTTTTAGTTATGCCTATAACAATGGGAGCTTTTGCTAATGAAAATAATAATAATGAAATAAATTATTTAAATAAAAATAAATATTATTTAATAATAAATAAACAATATGTATATAAAAATATTAATTTATCTTATAATGATATTATAATTAAGATAGCATCATTTTTTAATACTAAAGTACATTTAAGTATAAATAATATTAAATTAAAAAATTCTGATACATTAAAAACATATTATTCTTATAATATAGTAGTTGGTAGAATTCATAATAATTGTATTAATTTATTTAAACAAATAAAATTAAATTATAATAATAATAGAAAAATATTCAATTGAGATCATTTATTTAAATAATTTATTTCATTATTATTTACAATTGGCGTTATATATAGTAATATATATAATTATGACATTACTATATGCTGGAAAATTTAATAATAATTATAATTTAATTATAAATATATATATTTATTTATATTAATATATATAATATAAATATAATTATTATAAACAATCAGCAGGTAACCAAATTATTAATAATAATAAAGATATTTTATATTATTTTAATAATAGTAGGAACCTCAGAGACTACATGTAATGTATCCATAAGAATTATAATAATTATTATAAAATATTATGGATAAAGAGATAGTCCAAATTTAATTTAAATTAAAAATTTTAAATTAAAAAAGAATTATTTAGTTCCATTAATGATAGGTACTAGTGATACAGCATTCCCAAGAATTAATAATATCGCTTTCTGATTATTAGTTCCAAGTATGTTATTTGCAGTATTAAGTTGTTTAATTGATGAAGGTCCAGGTACAGGATGAACTGTTTTAAAAATAAACATATGGGTAAGCAGTTCTATTATATTAATTAATGCATGGAAAACCAAATATAATATATATATAATATATAAATTATTATTATTATTTATTATATATATAATTATATATATATTAAATTACCTATTTTCAATTATAAATTTAGAAAATATAAAGGTAACAATATTTAATATAAATGGTCAATATGCTATTTTAAATAATATTGTTATTTATTTAATAATATTATTTAAATTTCAGAGACTAAACTTAATAAAATTATTAAATAATGAAATTAATAATAATTTAATAGTTAATTTAAATTTAAATAAATTAAAAATAATGAAACGTTATTTTAAAACTAATAAATCTAATAGTATTAATATGGATGAATGAATAGTAGGTTTAACTGATGGAGATGGTAATTTTAATATATATATTAATGAAAAAGATCAAAAGATGACTTTTGGTTTTAAAATAGAGATATTAGAAAAAAATCGTCAATTATTATATAAATTAAAATCTTATTTGAAAGTAGGTACTGTTTTAACAACAGAAAATATGTCTAGATATTTATTAAGAGATAAAAAATTAATATTAGATATAATTATACCTATATTTGATAAATATCCTTTATTAACAACTAAAAGATTTAGTTATTTAAAATTTAAGGAATGCTTATTAATTAGTTATGATAATAATTTATCACAATCAGAAAAAATTAATAAAATTAAATTAATTAAAGAACAAACTTTAAATAAAGATTATATATCGGATGCTTGAAATAGTATTAAACATTTAATTAATAATAATGAAAAAGATATAATTAATAAATATAAAAATATATCTGTTTTAGATATACAATCTATAATGACTAAATCCTGATTAGTAGGTTTTATTGAAGCTGAAGGTTCATTTTATTTAGTAACTAAAGAAAAAAATCGTATAGTTCATGGTTTTGGTTTAACACAAAAATTAGATTATATAATTTTATTAGCTATTAAATTAAAATTAAATATAAAGGCTATTGTTAAAATAAGAAAAACCCATAATTTTTCATCATTAGATACTACAAATTCAAAAACTGTGGAATATATTATAAATTACTTTACATATAATGATAATAAATCTTATTTTTCAGGTATGAAAAGTTATGAATTTAGTTTATGAAAAAAAGCTTTTTTTAAATATAAAGGTAATTATCAAAAATTATATGCTATTCAAAATATATTACGTTATTATCGTAATGTTAATTTATATAAATAATCATATAAAAGGTTTCAATTATTTAATAATTTAAAATATAGTCCGATCAATATAGTAATATATTGAAATAATACAAATAATAATTAAAATATTACAATTAATTAATTTAATTATTATTATAATTATCAACACATAAAAATTAAAAATTTAATAATTTAATTTATTATCAATATCCATCGTTCATAATTTTATCAAAATATGAATGGATTTAATATTAATATCATAAAAGATATTGATTTTTTTTTTTATTTTTTTTTAGTTACCCTCCTTTATCATCAGTACAATCACATAGTGGTAGTTCAGTAGATTTAGCAATATTTTCATTACATTTATCAGGTATGTCATCAATATTAGGTTCTATTAATTTAATGGTAACTGTTATCAATATGCGTGCTAATGGAATGGATTATTCTAAATTACCATTATTTGTATGAAGTGTAATAATAACAGCAGTATTAATTTTATTAGCATTACCTGTACTTGCTGCTAAATATCCTATATTATTTAAAACTGGCAGCAATAAATCTTGCTATATGCTGGAAACTCTTATAATAATATTATTATTATTATTAAGACAATCAGCAGGTAACTTAATTACTTTAAAAGGATTAAGACACCTCAGAGATTATACGCAAGAGTTAACCTTAAATTTAATAATAAATTATATAAATAAATATATTAAATTATATAAAAGAATAAAAAGATTTATTAATTTTATAATTAAAAATAATAAAATTATAATTAATAAATTTAATTATATATTAAATGAAAATAAAATTAAATTAATAAGAACATCATTTGAAAAAAATAAATTAGTTAAAATACCTGATTATTATAATTTAAATTTATTTAAAAATCAACAATTAGGATACTATTTAGCTGGTTTAATAGAAGGAGATGGTTCAATAAATGTACCAACTAAATTAAAATCTAAATCAGGTAAAAATAATTATCCATCAATTCAAATAGTATTTCATAAAAAAGATGCACCATTAGGTTTTGAAATAATAAAACAATTAGGTATTATAGGTAGTATGCATAAAAAAAAGAATGTTAATGCTTATGTTTTAACAATTAATGATTATTATGGTTTATTACAATTAATATATTTAATTAATGGTAAATTTAGAACACCTAAAATTAATAGATTAAATTTATTAATTGATTGATATAATATAAATGGACATTATTTATTATATGATAAAATTGAAAAATATCCATTAGATCAATCATCTTTATCAAGTAATGCTTGATTAAGTGGTTTAATTGATAGTGATGGTAATTTTTATATAAGACATAGTAAATCATCTAAAGGAATATTGACAACTAAAGTTATGTTTAGATTAACTCAATCTAAACAAGATAAATGATTAAATTCTAAATTATCATATATGCAAGATATAGCTAATTTAATACATACTAATGTACAATATTCTAATAGAAAAGATAAAGGTGAAACTTATTTAGTAAGAACTCATACTTATTTAAGTAATATGAAACTTATTGAATATTTAGATAAATTTCCTTTATTTAGTAGTAAATATTTAGATTATTTAAATTATAAAGAAATAGTACCTTTATTTAATCCTATGTTTAAACATACTACTAAAAATATTGAATTAGTATTACATAATAAATCTCAAATGAATGATGCAAGAACTTTATTTAATTGAACTCATTTAAAAAACTTTTATATTATAGGTTAATAAGATTTAATCCCAACATATATGTGAATATATGAGTATTTACCTTAAATATTATATAATTAATAATTATATAATTTATGAAAATATATTATAATTAATATATTTATGACTCAATGAGTAGTAAATCAAGATAAAAGGGTTTAACAATGCTTTTATTTGATAGAAATTTTAATACATCTTTCTTTGTAGTAGCAGGTGGAGGTGATCCTATCTTATATGAGCATATCTTCTATATATTAAAATTAAATTTATCAATTTATCTCTTAAATAAATCACAATTATTTATATATTATTTAAAAATATTTATTCAATTTAAATATTACTTAATTTCAATATTTTATATTTATTATAAAAAAGAAAATTGAGAAAATTCAATTATTAAAACTAAATATTTAAATAATGAATTATATAACAATATAAAATTTCATGATAATGATTATAATTTTGATGAATTTTATAATAAATATAAAAAAATGTATCCTAATAAAATATTACCAAATAAACAATTTCTTGAATGATTTATTGGATTTTTTGAAGGAGATGGTTCATTTACTAAATTTAAAAATGGTAGATTATCTTTAGTTATAGTTCAAAAAGAATTAAATATATTAAATAAAATAAAAGATAATTTACAATTAGGTAATGTTAATTATTCATCAATAAAAAATAAAATTTATAAATGAGAATTATATAATGATAAAGATATTTATTTAATTTCTTTAATATTTAATGGTAATTTATCAACACCTATTAAATTAATTAAGTTTTGTGAATTTTTATCAATATTGAATTTAAAATTAATTAAAAATAATCAACCTATTATTAATTATATAGAACAATGTAAATATCCTTCCATAAAAAATGCTTGATTAAGTGGTTTTACAGATGCTGAAGGATGTTTTACAGTATCAATATTATCTAAAGATATCAATGATATAAGATATAGAGTAAGATATATTTTAAGTCAAAAATATGAAATTAATAAAATAATATTAAATAAAATAAATAATGAATTATCATTATATAATAATAATACTAAATTATTAGGAACAGTTGTTCCTCATAATGAAATTAACAATTATGAATTGAGAATTAATGGTTTAAAAAATTGTTTATTTATTTTAAATTATTTTGATACATTTCCATTATTAAGTAAAAAAAAAGATAGTTATATTTTATTTAAAAATATTTTAAAAAGAATACAAAGTGGTGAACATTTAAATATTGAAACAAGAAAAATATTAAAAGAATTAGCTAAAACTATTAATAAATAAAAAAAAAATTAAATAAAATAATTGTAATTTATTTAAGATAAATTAATGATAATAATGATCATAATTGGAAGACAGGATAAGGTATAATGCAAGTTATTTGAAATTAAATAAAACATATGCTCAATATAAAATTAATATTATCAAGATTTTATTTAATGAAATTTAGTTTATCTAAATTACCTTAATTCTAGTTAATATAAAATAATATTTATTTAATTAATACTTAATTATTAATTATTATATTCTTTTTATATAATATTTAATTATATAATTAAATATTATGAGAAAATATTTAAATATTTTAAATATTTATATTAGCAACATTGATGGTACGGTCAAACATTTCTCAAATAGAGACCGTCAGTTAATTAAGTGACTGCTACAGACTGCTTCATCGATGGGTGATTTAATTTAAATAAATTGAATTGCTTAATGTACAGTCGGTACTTAGGTTTATATAATAAATATATTATATAAATTTCATCAATTAGTAATGATGGAGATTAATTATGAGAGTGAGGAAATGTAATTAATTTTTAAGTTAAATAAAAAAGGATTTTTTGGTCTTTTTATATGGCCTATTTGATATTTAATTATCAATTGTATTTCGCTATATGCTGGAAATTTCATTATATTATATAATAATATAATAAAGATATTAATTACTAAAATTATAAGTCTAATAAAAATAGCCAATTTAGTAAAAATATTAATATTAAGAAATAATCAGCAGATAACAAAAAATGGATTTAATTATAATAAATGTAATAAATCTTATTTAGTAGGAATCTCAGAGACTATACGCGAAAATTCTAATTTAAATAATAAAAATAATCTCAAATTTAACCAATGATTAGCTGGATTAATAGATGGAGATGGATATTTAGGAGTATCTAAAGCAGGATATACATCTTGTGAAATAACTGTAGCTTTAGCTAATGAAAAAGCATTAAATCAGATTAAAAATAAATTTGGTGGAAGTGTTAAACTTAGATCAGGTATACAAGCAGTTAGATATAGATTACATAATAAAAAAGGTATGATAAATTTAATTAATAGTATTAATGGTAATATAAGAAATAGTAAAAGATTACCTCAATTACATAAAGTTTGTTCTGTTTTAAATATTCCTATTATTATGCCTACTACTTTAACAATAAACAATTCTTGATTTATGGGGTTTTTTGATGCTGATGGAACAATAGGATATTCATTTAAAAATAATTATCCTCAATTAACTATTAGTGTAACAAATAAACAATTAGATGATATATTAATATTTAAAAAAGTCTTTGGTGGTAATATTTATTATGATAAAGCTCAGAATGGGTATTATAAATGATCTATTCAAAGTAAAAAAGATATATTAAATTTCATTGATAATTATGCTAAATATCATAATTCAAGAACAAAAAAATTAAATAGATTAAATCTATGTCATACATTTTATAAATTAAAAAGTTTACAAGCATATCATTCACCATCGATATTATATAAAGCATGAGTTAAATTTGAAGAAAAATGAAATAATGAATAATTATAAAAAAAAAAGAATAAGATATAGTCCACTTATTTATTATATATAATAAATAAACGCATCCAGAAGTTAAAAATATAAGCTTCTTAATATTACTATATGCTGAAAAAATTAGTCAAATATATAAATACATATTTAAAAATGTAAAAAAGTTATATATATTAATCAATCAGCAGAAATTTAATATAAAATATTTTATATTAAATTTTTCAGAGACTATACGTAATAATAATATTAATTTTAAATTATTTAAACAATTAATATCTATAAAAAATTTAAATTACTATAAACCATTAAATAATGAACAATTAGGACATTATTTAGCTGGATTAATAGATGGAGATGGACATTTTGATAATCAAAAAGGTAATTTAATAATAGCATATGCTAATAATGATTTACAAGCAGCCTATTGATTAAAATCACAAATAGGTTATGGAACGATATCTAAAATTAAAAATAAAAATGGATATAAATATGTAATATCTCATTCCGAAGGTTTATTTCTAATAATTAAATTAATTAATAATAAATTAAGAACAATTAATAAATATAATCAAGTAATTAATAATTTATTAACTAAAAATAATTTAGTTATTAATAAATGAAAAACTGAGAATATTAAATTTAATTTAAATAAATCTTTAGATTTTAATAATCATTGATTAAGTGGTTTCATTGATAGTGATGGATCATTTCAAATTAAAATAATTAATAAAAAAAATCAGAATAAACCGGAGATAAGATTAAAATTACAAATAGCACAAAAAAATATAAATATATTAAATGATATTAAATATTTTTTATGTAATTTACATAATAAATGTTTATTAGATAAATCAGATCTAGAGGGATGTTATATAGGTAAACGTTTACATAAAACTAATATAGAATCTTATTATTTAGAAACAACATCGTTTAATATTAATAAAAATGTAATTTTATATCTAGATAATTATCCTTTAATATCTAATAAATATATTAACTATTTATATTATAGAAAAGTTTATATTTTAATACAAAATAAAGAACATCTAACTTCTAATGGGATTTCTAAAATTAAAGATATTAAATCAAAACTAAATAAATAAAATTAATATTATAAATTATAGTCCAAACAAATGATATATAAACATAAATATATCTTTGGAGATCTTAATCTCATTATAATATATTAAATATAATTAATATATATTATATATATATATTATAATAAATTGTAATTGTTATATTTTAATTGTACCAGTATTTGGTATGGTAAGTCAAATAGTTCAAGTATATTCTAAAAAACCTATATTTGGTAAAATAGGGATGATATATGCTATGGCTAGTATTGGTTTCTTAGGATTCTGTGTATGAAGTCATCATATGTTTACAGTAGGTTTAGATGCTGATTCTAGAGCTTATTTCTCTGGAGCTACATTAATTATTGCTATACCTACTGGATCTAAAATATTCAGTTGATTAGCAACTCTATATGGAGGTACATTACGTTGAGCAACACCATTATTATATGCAATAGGTTTCATAGTATTATTTACTATGGGAGGTGTTACAGGTGTTGTATTAGCTAATAGTTCAATTGATATTGTATTCCATGATACTAAAAAATTTAAAAATAATTAAAATACAAACAATATTAATAATTTTAATCTTTTAAATTCTTTAGATAATGAAAAAAATTTAAAAATAATTAAATATTGAGTAGGATTAATGGATGGAGATGGTAGTATTCAAGTAAACCATTGAAGACGTCAATCTTTACAATATAGATTAATAATAAAATTAAAAAATGATGAAGATAATTTAAATTATAATATGTTAATAAAGATATGTGAAATTATAGGAGGAAATGTTAGATATGTATCTAATAACCAATTTGTTATATGAGTTGTAGATAATAAACAGAATATAATTAATATTATTAAAATATTTGATATATTTCCATTATTAACAAGTAATAAAAATTGTCAATTAGACTTTTTAAAAAAATATATCTTTAGTGAAATAAATCAATCAATTATGATGGATTATTTTTTAACTAGAGATAATAAATATTATAATCGTAATAATTATATTTTAAATTTTAATAATTTAAAAGAACCAATATATTTTAATGAATGATTAATGGGATTTATTGAAGCTGAAGGATGTTTTTCAATAAGAGCTTATAAAAATCATTCATTTTCTATTAGTCAAAAATATGATAAATATTTATTACAATTAATATCTGATAAATAGAGATGCATTATTAAAAATAATTGAACATTGTGATAAATATTTATTTCTAGGTCAAAAATCTAAAACTTATTTAAAATGAAAGAAAATTATTAATGAAGAAACAAATAAAAATTAAATTACATAAAATATATGTGTCATGGTATTATATCACTATAATAATTTAAGATTGTTAAATTATTGGTAATAATATTTATTATTATTGCTAACGGTAAATATTTATAAAAATTAATACCGTGGTAACCATATTAAATAATTATATATTTAATATATTTAATATGGGATCTGTAGAGACTAAATGTGATAATAATTTGATTATTAATTAAATCAAATCAATATAAAAATTAATTAATTAAATTATAAGATATAGTCCATTTATATAAATATAAATATTAATATATATATATATATTACTATTTTTTTTATATTTATATTGACATATTATGTAGTAGCTCATTATGGGCTTAAATATAATAATCTAATAATTATATTATATTTAAAAATTGGTTATATGCTGGGAATTATATTTATTTTTATAAAAAAATTGACGATTTATTTACTATATATATTAATATTTAGTAACAATAATAAATATGTTTTATATATATTATCAGCAGATAATTTTATTTTATTAAAAAATAAAATAAAATGAATTATCTCAGAGACTAAATACCAATTATTTAATTTAGTTATTTTAAAATTTAAAAATATTAGTTATAATTTATTTAAAAATAATTTAAAAAAACATGTACCATGTATTATTAATAGTGACTTATCTAATAATAGATTATTTTGAGAAAGATTTGCAGGAATTATGGATGGGGATGGTAATTTTGATATAAATAAAGAATTAAAATTAAAACAAATACGTATTAAATTACATAATAGAGATATAGATATATTAAATTATATTCATAATATATTAAATATAGGTAAAATATTGCCAATAAAGGATAAACCTTATTCAATATATACAATAGCAAAATATAATGAAATGAAATATGTTATTAATAATTTAAATGGATTAATACGTATTAAATGTTTTAATTTTAAAATAGCTTGTAATTATTTTAATATTCCCTATATCCTACCTAATTATAATATAAAACAAAATAGTCCATATTTAGCAGGATTAATAGATACGGATGGTTCAATTGTATTTAATTATCAAGGAAATCGTATTGAATGTAATATTGAATTTCAATATAATGAGTATACTAAAAATTTAAATTTAGATAATGTAATTGAGAATTATAAACCTTATATATTAATAAGAGAACATTATCTTAATAATAATAAATATAAATCAATTGCATTTAAATATCAAACAGTTAAAGGTATGCCTTTTTTATATAATTATATTATGATAAATAAATTATATTCTGATTTTAAATTTTATAGAATATCAAAGATTAAGGATTTTTTATTAATTAGAAAATATAAAATTATGAATAAAAATTCAATTCAATATAGAACATATAAATTATTTATATTAGATTGAATTAAATATAAAAATCCTAGTTGATTAAAAACACTTTGAATAACTAAATTATAATAAAGATATAGTCCCATTTTATATAATTTATAAATTATATAAAAAGCATTTCCATTATGTATTAAGTTTAGGTGTAGTATTTGGAGTATTTGGAGGTTATTATTTCTGAAGTCCAAAAATCTTTGGATTATATTATAATGAAAAATTAAGTCAAATACAATTCTGAATCTTATTTATAGGTGCTAATATGACTTTCTTCCCACAACATTTCTTAGGATTACAAGGATTACCACGTAGATATCCTAATTATCCTGATGCTTATTATGGATGAAATTTAGTATCTTCATTTGGATCATTAATATCAACTGTATCAGTTATATTATTCTTTTATATTATTTATGATCAATTTGTAAATGGTGTAGAAAATAAATATAATAATAAAGCAGTTGTAAATATGATAGATCCTGATTATACTGAATCTAATTTAATATTCTCTAAATATAATGCTAATAGAACAGCTAGTTTAGAATGAGCTTCAGAAAATCCAGCTCCATTACATACATATAATACACCTGTATTACAATCATAATTATTTTAATTTATTTTGATTTAATACATACTTAATTATATTTTTATTGAATTTTATTTTACTTTATTATATAAATTTATTATAAATAAAATCTATGTTATTAATAGGTATATTATCATTAATATTAATAAGTTCAAATAATAAATTTTCAACAAAAGAATATAAAAATATTATTCATATTAGCATATTAATTATGTTATATATGATAATAATATTAAATAATAGTATATCATTAATATTAATTAATAATGGTATATTAATATTTAATAATATTTTTTTATTAACATCATATAATATAATAATTAAAAATTTAATTATATTATTAACTATAATTTATTTTATAGTATTATATAATTATTCAAATTATTATAATAAAACTAGATATATTAAAGAATATATTATATTAATATTATTTAATGTTTTATCTATATGTTTATTTATAGATTCAATAAATAGTTTAATAATATTTATATCTATTGAATTACAAAGTTATTCATTATATTTAATAACAGCTACTTATTATAAAAATGAAAAATCCGTAGCTATATATAGTTCTAAAAATGGTTTAATTTATTTTTTATTAGGTAGTTTAGCTTCTATATTAATATTATTTGGTTTAACTATAATATATAATGATACAGGCTTAATTAATTTAATTGATATAACTTATTATTTAAATACAATCAATAATAATAATATTAATATTATTATTGGATTTATATTAATATTTATAGGTTTATTCTTTAAAATAGGATTAGCTCCATTACATAATTGATTAATTAATATATATACTAATGTACCTACTGTAGTTACATTATGAATAAGTATATTACCTAAAATAAGTATATTAACATTTATATTAACATTAAATAATTTATTTAATAATTTATTAATTGATTATAATTTTAATATATTTATTCAAATATTTATTATTTTATCTATGATATTTGGTAGTTTAAATGGTTTAGCTCAATTTAATATTAAACGTATATTAGCTTATAGTGGTTTAGTTAATAGTGGTTATATGTTATTAGCTATATGAAGTAATAATCAATATACTATATTTACTTACATTTTCTATATTATTCAATATAGTATAACTCATTTTGTTATATTTATGGCTTTAATATTTATAATTATGTATTATAATAATTGACTATTATTTAATCGTTCAACTAATAATAATTCAAATATTAAATATCCTTCTCCATTAGCTAATTTATATTTAATAGATATTATTAATTTATTAAATTATAATAAATCATTATCTATTATTTTTATTATTTGTTTAACATCATTTATGGGATTACCTCCTTTATTAGGTTTTTATGGTAAATACTATATATTAATAACTAGTTTATTAAGTGGTTATTGATTTACTAGTATATTATTAATTATTGTTAGTTTTATAACAGCTTATTATTATGGTTATATAATTAAAATGATTTTCTCTAATAATAATTCTTCTGGCAGCTCTATCTTTGATAGAGCTACAGATATCCCTCAAGGATCTTCGATCCTTGGAGGGAAGATTAATTCAAATAAATACCTTCCCTCTTTACAAGGAGGGAAGTCCCACGAAGGGGTAGAAGATAATAATATTTATAAATTAGAATTAATTAATGGTAATAATTCAAGTTATATATATTCATATGTTATAAGTTTATTAAGTATAATAATATTATTCCCATTATTATATTTAGATATTTATCAAAATGGTATAATTATTATTAATTATTTTAATATAATATAAATTCATGATATATATAAATAATAGTTATTTAATTTTAGCTTTATTAATACCTGTAATTAGTTTATTATTATTTGGTGTTAATAAATATTTTAGTATTAAAAATATTTATAATCAAAAAATATCTCCATTTGAATGTGGTTTATCTAGTTTTAATCAAACTAGATCATCATATAATGTTGCTTTTATTTTAATAGCTATATTATTTTTACCATTTGATTTAGAAATTAGTAGTTTATTACCATATAGTTTAGTTTTATATTTAACTAATTCTTATGGTTTAACTATAATAATAATATTTACTATATTATTAATATTTGGATTCACTTATGAATTTAATACTAATGCTTTATCAATTAAAAAAAATCATATTAAAATTTTAAATAAATCATCAACATTACGTTCATTAAAAATTAATCATTTCATTAATAATAATAAATAATTATCTCCATTATTAAAATATTATATACATTTTATTAAAATTTAATTATTAATTTTATTATTAATAAACATAAATATTTAATTTTTTTTTACTTTATTTTTTTTTTATTAATATTATATTATTATATATAATAAATTATTATATTAGTATAATATAATATATATAAATAATTAGTAATTAAATAAATTATATTATTATAATGATAATGTTCATGGTGATAAGATTGATTGCAAATCGATTGATATGAGTTCAATTCTCATCATTATCTTTACAATTATAATTATAATTTATTATTATCCTAATAGTTTAATGGTAAAACAAGGTTCTTCTAAAGCCTCAATTAAAGTTCGAATCTTTATTAGGATGGGATATTGTATTTTATATATATTAATTATTAAAATTACAATTAATATATAATTTTATTCTTATTTTACTTAATTATATATATTTAATAGATATAAAGAAATTAAAAATTAAATATATCTTATAATTATAGATTTAATTAATATATATATATGTTATATAAATAAAAATATATATAAGTAATAATGTATAGATAAGGTATTTATTATTAAAGAAGAATAAGAATAATAAAGGAAAAAAGAAAAGAAATGATTATAAGTTATATTATATTTATAATAGCATTAATAGGATTTATATTTAATAGAAGAAATATAATTATATTATTTATAGCTATTGAAATTATGTTAGTAGGTTGTACATTAAATATTATATTAGGTAGTGCTAATTATGATGATTCAATAGGTTTAATATGAACAATTGTTATATTAATTATTGCTGGAGCTGAATCAGCTATAGGTTTAAGTATATTAGTACTTTATTATAGAATAAAAGGTAATATTAATTTAGATGAAGAATAATTAATTTATGGTTTTAACTTTATTATTATTACCTTTAATAGGTTCTTTAATATCTGGTTTATTTGGTAGATTAATAGGATATAATAGTAGTAAATATATAGCAACATTTTGTATATTTATATCATTATTTATAACTATATATTTATATTATAATATAATGGTAAATAATATTATTTATCATATTAATTTAGGTCAATGGATAAATATAGATAATATAAATATTGAATGATCATTTATAATTGATGAATTAAGTGCTTCATTATTATTACCTATTTGTTTAATTTCAAGTTTAGTTCATTTATATGCTACTAGTTATATGTCACATGATCCATATCAACAAAGATTTTTTAGTATTTTATCATTATTTACTGGATTTATGATTATATTAGTTACTGGATCTAATTATTTAATTTTATTTTTAGGTTGAGAATTAATAGCTGTAGCTTCTTATTTATTAATTAGTCATTGATATACAGTTATTAATGCAATTAAAAGTGGTATTAGTTCTTTATTAGTTAATAAAGTTGGTGATACATTATTAACTATTGGTATGTTATTAATGACTATTACATTTGGTTCATTAAATTTTAGTACTGTATTTAGTTTAAGTCATTATATTAATACAGATATTATTAGTTTAATTATGTTATGTTTATTAACTGGAGCTATAGGTAAAAGTGCTCAATTAGGATTACATATTTGATTATTATATAGTATGGCTGGTCCTACTCCTGTTAGTGCTTTATTACATGCTGCTTGTTTAGTATGTGCTGGTATATATTTATTATTAAGAAGTTGTTATTTATTAGAATATTCTCCTATTATTTTATTATTAATTTTATGAATAGGTGGTTTAACTACTTTAATAAGTGGTATAATAGCTATAGTGTCTAATGATTTAAAAAAAATTATTGCTTTATCTACTATGAGTCAATTAGGTTTAATGGTATTAGCTATAGGTTTATCTAATTATAATGCTAGTATTTATCATTTATTTACTCATGCTATGTTTAAAGCTTTATTATTTATGTCAGCTGGATCTATTATACACTCTATTGCGACTCAATCTCAAGATATCAGAACATTTGGTGGTTTATTAAATTATACACCTATAACATATATATGTATGTTAATCGGTTCATTATCTTTAATGGCTATACCTGGTTTAAGTGGTTTCTATTCTAAAGATATTATTATTGAATCTAGTTATGGTGTTTATTCTTTATCTGGTTATATTATTTATTGATTTGCTTTAATATCAGCTACATTAACTACTATTTATAGTTTTAGATTAATTTATTTAGTATTCTTTAATATCCCTAATAATAATAAATACTCTTTCTATATTGTTAATGAAAATGATTTATTTTTATTATTACCTATGATTATATTAGCTATATTATCTATATTTATAGGTTATTGAACTAGAGATATATATTTAGGTTTAGGTTCTCCATTTAATAGTTTATTTACTCATCCTAATAATTTATCTATTATTGAAACTGAATTTAATTTACCATTATATATTAAATTATTACCTTTATTTTTAACATTATTCTTTATTTGTTTCATATTATTTATTTATGAATTTAATTATAAATTATTACCTTCATTTACTAATGACTTATTTAGAAAATATTATATTTATACAAATAGTAAATTTATGTTAGATAATATTTTTAATAATAATTTATTAAGATCTTTCTTATATTTTGGTTATTATTTAAATTTATTCTTAGATAAAGGTTTATTATATATTGTTGGTCCTACTGGTTCATATAGATTCTTTAATATTTTAAGTTATAAATCAGTTTTATTATCTTCAAATAATTATGTTTTATTTAATAAAACTGAAACTACTGATAATAATAATAATAATTCAATAATATACCAATATCATGATAAAAATGAAATTAAACACTATAATTTTTATTTATATTTCTTATTATTAATTATTTTATTATTTATATTAATATCTTCAACATCTATAATAACATTTAATATATCTACATTAGTTATATTATTCTTTATATTTACTATAAGTTTACCATTTATTATTTAATAAATAAAAATTTTTATTTATTAATATTAAATCTTATTTTATTTTATTTTACTTTTTTATTTATATCTCTTTACTATACTTTAATATATTTATCTATTTATTTATATTTAATAATATATAAGTAATAATATAAATATATAATAATTTATATCAGAAATAACTCTATATAATTAATTAATATATATATAATATATATATATTAAATATAACTTATTTACAATATAATATTAATATTGATAAATAAAATTAGTGATAATTATTAATTAAATTTAATAATTAGGAAAAATAATTAAAATTAAAAATGATATCAAAAAATATTAATACAAATTTAACTAATTATCAAGCACATCCTTTTCATTTAGTTAAACCTTCACCATGACCAATATATGTATCATTTGCATCATTTGGATTTTTATTTAATTTAACTATGACTATGCATAATGTTAATAATCATGTATGATTAGTATTTTTAAATGTATTTACATTAATATATGCTGGTTTATTATGAGCTAGAGATATAGTTAGTGAAGCTACTTATTTAGGTGAACATACAAGTAAAGTAAGTGATGGTTTAAATACTGGATTTATTATATTTTTAGTAACTGAATTAATGTGATTTGTTGGTGTTTTCTGAGCTTATTTCCATTCAGCTTTATCACCTACAGTTGAATTAGGTGAAATGTGACCACCTATAGGTATTATACCTATACAAGCTACTGATTTACCATTATTAAATACATTAATTTTATTAGCTAGTGGAGCTACTATAACATATAGTCACCATGGTTTAATAGCTAGAAATTGAAATGCTAGTGTTTATGGTTTATTATTTACTATCATATTAGGTTTATTATTTATAATATGTCAATATATTGAATATAAATATTGTTCATATACTATGAGTGATAGTGTTTATGGTTCAGTATTCTTCATTGTTACTGGATTACATGGTATACATTTAATAACAGGTACATTTGTATTAATCTTAAGTTTCTATAGATTATATAATATGCAAATGACTAATACTCATCATACAGGATATGCTACAGCTATCTTATTATGACATTTCTTAGACGTTATGTGATTATTCGTTTATATTATTTGTTATTATTGAGGTGTTTAATTATTAAATTAATTTAATCTTATCTTATTTTACATTTTTATTTATTTACTTTAATTATAATAGTTAAAAGTATATTAAAAATAATTTATTACTCATATGTCTGTGTAGTTTAATAGGTCAAAACATTATGCTGTTAACATAAGTAAAAAGGTTCGAATCCTTTCATGGACTAAATAAATATATTAAAATAATAAAAATAATTTATTATTATTTATATATATAATATATATATATATTATAATAATAAGAAAAATAATTGAATAATAAGAAAATGATAATATTAAGTCAAATATTAAATTGATTAAATAATAATTTAATAATAATTATATGTATATTATTAATAATAATGAGTTTAATAGTATTAACTAGAATAAATCCTATGATAAGTTTATTTAATTTAATATTATTTTATATTTTATTAGGTTTATTATTATATAATTTAAATTTAAATGTTTTAGGTTTATTATATATATTAATCTATGTAGGTGCAATATCAGTATTATTTATATTTATATTATCATTAATAAATATTAAATATTCTGAATTATATTATAAAAGTTATTCACCTGATACATTTATAATTATTTATAGTTTTATATTATTAACATTATTTATAATAAATAATTATTATATTAATATTGATTATAATTATTTATTAATTAATATTGATAATACATTTAATTATATTAATCACCTTATTGAATTTAAAACAATTGGTGAATTATTATATACTGAATATGCTATATTATTAATTATTTTAGGTATTATATTATTATTAAGTATAATATCTGCTATATTATTAATATTCAGATAAATTTAAAATAAAAAAAAAATTATTTTTATTAATAACTATTTTATTAATAAAAATTTTAATAAAATTCATGATTATTTATTAATCTAAATATAATAATAAATAAACATTATAAAAACTTATTATCATTATATATATATATTCATATATATAATGATAAGGTTTATATTAAATCATTTCTATGATTTGTAAATATTTATAAAAAATTATGACAAATATATTAATAAATTGAATACCTTTAATTAGTGAAATAGTTGAAGTATTATTTTATTTAGTTTGTGTTTTATTTACTATTGCTTATTTAACAGTAGCTGAAAGAAAAGGTATGGCTTATATTCAACGTAGAATAGGTCCTAATGCTGTAGGGTGATATGGTTTATTACAAGCATTTGCTGATGCTGTTAAATTATTAGTTAAGGAAATTATTGTACCTAAAGAATCAAATAGTTTTATTTTATTAATAAGTCCTATGATAACTTTAATAACTGCTTTATTAG
>NRDX01000063.1:0-23511 GCA_004125185.1 Entelexis vaccinii | reverse complement strand
GCCTTTCATACTACAATTGTGCCTGTAGACGGGCACTAGCTGCGTGTGCGGTTAGGCAATAACCAGAATTTACACGATATATAAACACATCGCCGGTACCCGCTTCACACGAAGCCCGGCATTTGGCCGCAAATTATTTTCTCACCGAGCAATTTTGTGCTGCAAAGTCGCGGGCGCGCGCAGTGCAGTGCGGGCTCTCGCAAGCGCTGCTGCGAAAAAAAACCCTGGCGGTGCTGGTAATCGCTATCGCTCCGGCCGCGCGCGAGTGCCCTTGCCCTGGGGTCGTGGTGGTGCTGGTGGTGCTGGTGCTGGTGGTGGTGCTGGGGCAGATCGAGGCAGATCGAGGCAGATCGAGGCAAGCCCGAGGCCAGCGCAGCGCAACGCAGGGGCCCGCAGATGAGAATCCTATACTTCGGCCCGCTCAAGGACCTCGCGAGAAAGCCCGAGGAGGAGGTGCACCTCGAGCAGAGCACGCGCGACGGCGTTCTGCAGTACGTGGCTGCGGCGTACCCGGAGGCGGCCGAGCTGCTGCCTAGCTGCGCCGTGTCTGCAGACCTCGAGTACATCAGCGCCGATGCCGAGGACGTGCCGCTGAGCGCAGACTCCGAGGTGGCGCTGATCCCGCCCGTGTCGGCGGGCTAACCGCACGTACCCGCTATCTCGTTTGCGGTTTTGGCTATTTCACTAAGTTTTATAGATTTAATCCCTGTTTTGTAGCGATTGTGGTCGAGGAGTTCTTGGCAGAATGGGCGCGTTTACGCACTCTATGCAGCGTAATCAGCAAGCATACTCAGGAATCTCGAAGACAACCCCCGACATGAAACCGGATCTGCCCATTTTAAGCATCGCGAATATTAGCTATATCACTGTTGATGCAGTATACATCGGTTCCGAGCTTTAGTGCCGGGCCTAATCCGATCTAAAAACAGACTGACGTATGACGAGCTCAAAAATTGTAAGCATCTTTT
Source organism: Entelexis vaccinii (assembly GCA_004125185.1). Taxonomy (NCBI): domain Eukaryota; kingdom Fungi; phylum Ascomycota; class Dipodascomycetes; order Dipodascales; family Trichomonascaceae; genus Entelexis; species Entelexis vaccinii. The sequence continues at coordinate 22,543 of NRDX01000063.1, read as the reverse complement.
ATCAGAATTAGATAGATAGCTTAAGCGAGAACGGCCCCGGGCAAGGCGGTATGATGACGGGCACCCCCCCCCCCCCATTAGTCCCCATGTGAATGGATGAACGCCGGCGTTATCGGCATCTACAGGGATGCGCACGGTCTCGTGCCAGTGCTGCTGTGCTGCTGCGGCCGGCTGCGGATTAACGGCTTACACGGCAGCGAATCTGGCTGCCCCCCCCCCCCCAGCCTGCAGCGGGCCGCTGAAACACTGTCCATATTCCGTAGATACCACGCCGCGGCGGGTGCACTCGACCAGGGTGTGCACACGTGATATGATCCGCGGCCGGGTGACTGCGGCTAAACCGCGCGCTGCAGCACTGGCCGGCACCGCGCGCTCGGCTCGTGTGCGGCTCGCGCGCAGCCGCCTCATAAACGGGGCACGCCAAACGCTTCGTTTGGGTGCTGGGTACGGCCCGCCTAGTGGCGGCGGGGCGGCGGTTCAACCGCTCGGCGCAGGGCGCGCAGCGCGCGCAGCGCGCGCACAGTGCTCACATGACCCGCTCGGCCCGCTTATCGAGGTAGGGGTGAGCCGCCGGGGAGATTTGAGGGCCCATCGCGTTAGGGCATGCAAGGTTCAGATAAGAGGCGCGCGCTGGCCAAAAGTATATATAACTTAGTCACTGGCGGGCCCCGGGGCGGACGCACTGGACTGCATCCGCTCGCACTCGTTGAGGAGTAACACATGGAGTTCAAGGGGTGGTCCGTAGACGAGTGGCGCGCCGCGCAGACGCGCTCCACGAAGGCTGCCGCCCTGGCAAACCTGCAGGCCCTGCTCGCCGCCACGCAGCACGGGCCCGAATGGATCCGTTTGTGCACGCCGGCCGAAATTGCCATGCAGGTCGACGCGCTGCCGGACCCGCACACGCCGCAGGCCGCCGAAATGCCGCTGTTCGGCGTCCCTTACGCCGTGAAGGACAATATCGACGTGCAGGGCCTGCCCACGACGGCCGCGTGCCCGACATTCGCTTATAACCCCAGCGACGATGCTCTCATTGTGGCCCAGCTGCGCCAGGCCGGCGCCATCGTGCTGGGCAAGACCAACTTGGACCAGTTTGCTACGGGCCTCGTCGGCACGCGCTCGCCCTACGGCATTCCGACGTGCGTGTTCAGCGACCAGCATGTGAGCGGCGGCTCGAGCTCGGGCTCGGCCGTCGTCGTCGGCAACGGCACCGTCCCATTCTCGCTCGGCACCGACACGGCCGGCTCGGGCCGCGTCCCCGCCGCTTTGAACAACCTCGTGGGGGTGAAGCCCACGGTCGGGCTCTGGAGCGCGGCCGGCGTCGTGCCGGCGTGCAAAAGCTTGGATACTGCCACCGTGTTTGCCCAGGGGCTGCGTGACGCGCAGCGCGTGTTCAAAATCGCCCTCAAATACGACCCGCTCACGCCTTATACGCGCCCGCTGCCAGAGCGGCCGATCGCAACCTTCGGCAAGCGGCCTGTTCTTGGCGTGCCGTCGCAACTCGAGTTCTTCGGCGATGCCGAAAACGCGGCTTTGTTCAAGGCCGCCGTCGACAAGGTCAGCAGCCTGGGCATCGAGGTCCGCCACGTCGACTGCTCGCCCCTGTTCGAGCTGGCAAAACTGCTCTATGAGGGACCCTGGGTCGCTGAGCGCTACTGGGCCGTGCGCGCACAGCTCGCTGAGCACGGCGCCGACTCGCTCGACCCCACCGTCCGCAAAATCGTCCTTGGCGGCGAAAAGGTCACCGGCGTTGACGCCTTTGACAAGGAGTACACGCGCCAGGCCGTCAAAAAACAGGCTGCAAAGCTCATGGACTCTCTCGACGCCCTAATCATGCCGACCTGCCCGTTGAATCCAAGAGTCGACGACGTGCTCGCCGAGCCCATCAAAATCAACTCCCAGCAGGGATACTACACCAATTTTGTTAATCTCGCAGACCTGGCCGCTCTCGCCATCCCATCGGGTTTCCGCCAGGACGGACTGCCCGTGGGTGTAACCCTCATGGGCCCGGCTTGCTCCGACTTCGCCCTCCTCGAACTGGCGAGCAGAATCTTGCCCGGCGGCCGCCCCGTGGCCAATGTGAACCGCATTGCCATTCGCCACGAAGACAAGATCGACCCCAAGTCGACTCCAACGCCAAACACACTGCGTCTGGCCGTTGTCGGCGCCCACCTTTCGGGAATGCCGCTAAACTGGCAGCTCCGTAAGGCGAGGGCCACTCTCGCCGAACGCACGAAAACCTCGGCGAACTACCGCTTGTTCGCCCTTAATACGCAGCCTCCGAAGCCGGGCATTCGTAGAGACACCAACGGAGACGGCACTGCTATTGCCGTAGAGGTCTGGGACATCCCTTACGATACATTTGGCGAGTTCGTGGCCGCCATTCCCGCCCCACTCGGCATCGGAAAGCTCGAGCTTGAGTCTGGAGAGTGGGTTTCTGGGTTTATTTGGGACGGCAGCTCGGATGCCACTGAAATTACGGGGTACGGCGGTTGGCGCGCGTACATCGCCGACTCGGCCAGCCGCACCGACCGCCCGTTCACAAAGGTTTTGGTGGCTAACCGTGGCGAGATCGCCGTACGTATCATCAAAACCCTGCGCAAGCTAGGCATCGCATCCGTGGCCATTTACAGCCATGCAGACCGTGATGCTGAACACGTTCTTCTCGCTGACGAGAGCGTTGACTTGGAAGGGTCAAGCGCCACCGAGTCATACCTGGCTATTCGCAAGGTCCTGGACGCAGCAGCCAAGACTGGCGCCGAGGCAATCATCCCCGGCTATGGGTTCCTTAGTGAGAATGCAGACTTCGCTGATCTGTGCGAAGCTGAGGGATTCGTATTCGTGGGCCCCTCTGGTGCTGCCATGCGTGAGCTCGGACTCAAACACTCGGCCCGGCGCATTGCCGAAAAGGCTGGCGTGCCCTTGGTGCCGGGCACGGGCCTGCTTGAAACAGTCGAGCAGGCACTGGAAGCCGTGCCCAAGATCGGCGGATACCCAGTCATGCTCAAATCTACAGCCGGTGGCGGGGGTATTGGCCTGCAGCGCGTTGATAGTGATCACGAGCTAAAGGTAGCCTACACTACCGTGAGACACCAGGGTGAAGCCTACTTTGGCGACTCCGGCGTTTTCCTCGAGAGCTTTGTAGAGAATGCTCGCCATGTCGAGGTCCAGGTGTTTGGTGATGGCCGAGGCGGTGCCGTTGCGCTTGGCGAGCGCGACTGCTCCTTGCAACGCCGTAACCAGAAGGTCATTGAGGAAACTCCGGCGCCTAAATTGCCGGCGAAGACGGCGGCTCAGCTGCATGCAAGTGGTGCGGCGCTGGTAGCTACCATGAAGTACAAATGCGCTGGTACCATAGAATACATCTATGACGCAGCGCGCGACCAATTCTACTTCCTCGAAGTCAACGCACGCCTGCAAGTAGAGCATCCAATCACGGAGCTAGTGACCGGCATTGATCTTGTGGAGTGGATGCTTCTCGTGGCGGCTGACCGCCCGCCGTTTGATTCCACGACGAAGATCACGCCTAAGGGCGCCGCAATGGAGGCGCGCCTCTATGCAGAGAACCCTGCAAAGGATTTCCGGCCCTCTCCAGGGCAAATCACTGAGCTTGAATTCCCTAAGTGGGCTCGTATTGACGGGTGGGCACGTAAGGGGACGGTAATCAGTACTGAGTACGACCCGACCATCGCGAAAATCATCGTGCACGGATCAGACCGTGCCGAGGCGCTTGAGAAGCTTCAACGGGCTTTGAAGGAAACCATCGTTGGCGGCGTAATCACGAATGTCGGGTATCTGTTGGATGTCGCGTCTTCGTCGATGTTTGCCGAGGCCAAGATGTTCACTAAGGTCCTTGACAGCTACGTGTACCGCCCTGCCGCATTCGAGGTACTCCAACCAGGCGGTGGTGCAACGATCCAAGACTGGCCCGGCCGAACCCAGCTTTGGCACATTGGCGTTCCGCCGAGCGGTCCCATGGATGCCTATTCCCACCGTGCTGCCAACTCCTTAGTGGGCAACGAATCGGATGCGGCCGCTCTCGAAGTCACTCTGGCAGGACCAACGCTCTTGTTTCACCACAAAGCAGTTGTCTCTGTAACCGGCGGTGACGCCAAGGTCACGGTGAATGGTATTGATCACCCGACGTGGTCGGCATTTGAAGTCCCCGCTGAGGGGAAACTTGCCGTCGGCAGGCTCACTACTGGCTGCCGTGTCTATATTGCCATTGCTGGGGGCATTCAAACGCCCGCTTACCTTGGCAGTCGCTCGACGTTTACCGCCGGATCTCTAGGCGGTCTTAATGGACGCGCGCTTAAATTTGGCGACATTGTGCCGCTGGCGCCGGCAAAGGCGGCGCCCGTGCTCACGCAGATGCCATCACATCTCGTGCCGGCGTTCACGAACCACTGGGAGATTGCTGTGACCTACGGCCCGCACGGAGCACCGGACTTTTTCCACCCGGATTTCATTACAGAGTTTTTCGCTTCGGACGTGAAGGTACACTACAACTCGAACCGATTTGGAGTGCGACTAATTGGTCCCAAGCCGAAGTGGACGCGAACTGATGGCGGCGAAGCTGGCCTCCACCCGAGTAATGCGCACGATTACGTCTATTCATTGGGGGCGGTGAACTTTACTGGCAATGAGCCCGTAGTGCTTGGCTGCGACGGGCCATCTCTGGGCGGATTTGTTTGCATGTGTGTTATTGTTGAGGCTGAGCTGTGGAAGATGGGCCAAGTGAAGCCTGGCGATACTATCAGGTTCGTGCCCATTGCAGTTTCACAAGCAGCAGAGCTTCGGGCGGCTGTAGCCAAGCGTGTGAAGGGCGTGAATGTGCCGCTACCGATTCTGAGCCCCGTGCTTGGCGATCCGATTCTTTTCAAACAGGAGAAGCCCATTCGCGTTGTGTATCGCCAAGCGGGTGACCGGTACATACTCGTTGAGTACGGCGAGAATGTGATGGACATCAGCCTGCGGTACCGCATTCACCAGCTCACTGAGCAGGTCATGGCCAAAGTTGACGGCGTTATTGAGATGAGTCCTGGTGTGAGATCAGTGCACATTGAGTACGAGCCGGAGATTGTTTCTCAGGGCTCTTTGGTTAAACAGTTGGCGGAAATCGAGCAAGCGTTGCAGCATACCGACGACTGGAAAGTGAAGTCTCGGGTTCTGCACTTGCCGATGTGCTTTGAGGACTCTCAGACGCTAGCTGCTGTGCAAAGGTACAGCGAGACGATCCGCAACGATGCGCCGTGGCTGCCGAACAACGTTGACTTTGTTGCGTCTGTGAACGACCTTAAGAGCCGTAGCGAAGTGCGGGACCTCATGTATACGGCGTCGTTCATGGTGATGGGACTGGGCGATGTGTATCTTGGGTCCCCGTGCGCAGTGCCGCTGGATCCCCGACACCGTCTGCTTGGCACGAAGTACAATCCGAGCCGGTCGTGGACTCCGAATGGCACGGTTGGTCTTGGCGGCATGTACATGTGCATCTACGCCATGGAGAGCCCCGGCGGGTACCAGCTGGTTGGCCGCACGGTGCCCATTTGGGACAAGCTGTGTCTGAACGAGTACACGGAGAACGGGAAGCCGTGGCTGTTGAAGAACTTTGACCAGGTGCGGTACTACCCCGTTTCGGAGGCGGAGCTTGAGAAGCACGTCCAGGAGGTTAACACGGGGACGTTTAGGCCGCGGGTTGATGAGGACAACGTGTTTGACTTTGGCGACTACCAAAGGTTCCTGCGCGAGAACGCCGAGTCCATTGCCGCGCACAACGCGAAGCTGGCGAAGCAGCTCGATGCATTTGCGGCGGTTGTATCCGCCTCGGACCAAAAGGCCGTGACGTCGCGCACCGAGGAGACAGATCTGAGCCAGTATGGCAAAAACGTGGTAATGGTGTATGCTGAGATCACCGGGCGGTTCTGGAAGACGGTGGCTTGCGAGAACGATGTTGTTGCTCCGGGCGACGCGCTGGTGGTTTTGGAGGCCATGAAGACGGAAATGAGTGTTGTTGCGCCTGAAGAGGGGCATGGCAAGCTGGTGAAGATTGTGCACAACCCGGGCGACCTTGTTGAGGCCGGCGACATTGTGGCCGTCATTCAGCCGTAGACCACGGACACGGACACGGAAACGGACACGGAAACGGGCACGGAAACGGGCACGGAAACGGACACGGACACGAGCTCATGGAAACGGAACATAGAACGTAGAACGTAGCACACTAGCTATACAGCGTATATAAATTTTTTACATTGCAATATTTTTGGCGGCGATGGATGTGGTTTTGTGGTTTTGTGGTTTTGTGGAGATGCGGCGGCGGCAGCGGCAGCGGCATTGTTTGGGTCCCGCAGAAGCGACGTGATACGCGCGCGTGGCGAGAATGTTTACGCGATACGCCCAGCCCTGCGCATCGATCGATTCTAGTCGTGGTTTGTTTAGCACCAAACGCAGCGCTTTTTCGACGGCTTGCAAGGATGGATTCGGCCAGCAGCACGCGGGCTGGGACGCCGCAAGCGACGCCACACGCGACGCCGCAGCCGCAGGACGAGCCCGACGTGATCACGGACCTGCCGGTGCTGCACACGGCGAAGCGGCTGAAGGTTGAGGCGCGCAAGCTCGACGGCATGCAGCGCGAGCTGTACAGCCTTATTGGCGACAGCCAGGCGCCGGTAGTTGTTGCGCCCGACGCGCGGTTCAAGACGAAGCCCGAATGGCAGCAGCGGGCGAGCGCGTGGAAAGAGGTCGAGTTCGAGCCGAAGCCCGGGCTCAAGCTGCGGCACTGGGTCCGCGCGGCGAACATCGCCGACGGCACTGCCGGCGACCGGTTTGCCAGGTTCAACACGCCCGTGGCCGTGCCCGATTGGAGCGACAAGGACTACAAGCTGTTTGAGAGCGATGAGTGGTCGCTCGAGGAGACGCGGTACCTATTTGATGTTGCGCGCGACTATGATCTGCGGTGGCTGGTTATGCACGACCGGTACGACTTCCCCGGCACGACGCGGTCGATTGAAGATCTCAAGGAGCGGTACTATGCGGTTGCGTCGGCGCTCATCCAGCAGAAGCCGGCGTCGATGGAGCTCGGGCTGAGTCCGCACGACGAGGAGCTGTTGTACGCAATGAAGTTCCCGAAGGAGCGCGAGCTGCGGCGCAAGGCGCATCTGGAGCGGCTGCTGCAGCGCACGCCGAAGGAGATCGCTGAAGAAGAGGCGTTGATTCTTGAGGCGCGGCGGCTCGAGTCTGTGGCCGGCAAGATCATGGCCGAGCGCGAGCATTTGCTCGAGATTCTCGACTCGCCGATGAGCGACGGCACGAAGGCCGGCAAGAAGGACCTGTCGACGAGCCAGGGCGTGGGCCAGCTCCTGCAGGAGCTGCAGAATGAAAAGAGCCGTAAGGCAGTGACGGCGCCGGCCGGTACGCCCGCAGCAGGAGCAGCAGCAGCCGCAGCCGCAGGAGCAGCAGCAGCCGGAGCAGCAGGAGCAGCAGGAGGAGCACCACCCAACGCCGCCACGGCAAAGAGCGTCACAAACATCATTGCGTCGGCGTTGAACCGGCGGCTCACGCAGCGCGAGGAGATCGCGTACGGCATCATGCCGACGGAGTACATGAAGGTGAAGCACACGGGCGTGTTTCTGCGGTCGGCGAAGCTCACGCCGATCCGCCAGAGCCTGCTGCCGAAGGTGCGCGCCATCACTGCCGAGCTGGGCCTGCCGCTGCGGCCCGTCATGCCCACGGCCAGCGTGTGTGCGCGGTACGAAGCGCTGTACCAATCGATCACTGTGCTGCTCGAGGCGAAGAAAGTGCAGGACCGGCTCGAGATGGAGATCGACGTGATCCGGCGCGCGCAGGCGCAGCAAAAAAGCCAGAGCGCCGGGCCGGCGGACGAGCAGCCTGGCAGCGACGAGCGCGCGTCCGAAAGCGATGCGTCGAAACCAGCGGCGGCCGAGACGAGCGCGTGAGCCGGCCAGCCCACCGACCAGCCGACCGGCCAGCCGACGGACAGGCGGACGGCCCGCACCTTATTTATTCTGTAATTCTAATGAAACGTATTCTTTTATATTAGCGAGAGCCCGACGGCGCGTACGTGTGCGCGCGTGTGCGTGTGTGCGTGTGTGTGCGTGTGCGCTCATGACGCGCATTCATACTACAGTGATTTAGTGATAAGCGCGCGTGGCGACGGCGCTGCCCAGTCTTATCAGCGCGTGCGTCTCGCCCAGCCCGGCCGCGGCCCCGCTTTCGTAAGCACAGATCTGGAGAGCTCGAAATAAGCGGTGCCAGAACTAGGTACTACTACTAAACCACCGAGGCAGGACAAATTGGGTCGAACCACAAGATCTTGAGCGGCGGAAATTTACAAGAAATACCTGATTATAGTAGACGTAATTCGCTAGCTATGTAGCGTGATACGCAGCACAAAACCACACGGCCCCCCCCCCCGTAGATCGCAATACAATCGACGCACAATCGACGCACAAGCGATGCACAAGTGACGCACACGCGACGCACACGCCTGGCGATTTAAATTATGTGTGGACATAAATTGCCTATCACTTAGAGCCGGCCAATGGGCTTGTTGCGCGCTGCGCGCGGCGGGCTCGGAACTCGGGCCACTGCCAAATGGGCGGCGGCGGCGTCGCGTCGCGCAAATTGCACCATCGGGGCCGCAATTTGGGCCATCGCCATCGCCAGAACTCGGCACGGTTTACGGCCAGCAGCGGCGGGCGCATGGCGGCGGGTTGCTGCACCGTCTCTATTGGCTGCGGCGGCCGCTGGTTTAGTTTTGTAGGGCAGGTGCGCGAGCGTTGCCTGGGGAAACGTCCCAACCAGCGATGGAGCATCGGCGCCCAGCCCAGCCGGGCGCGGGGACTCGGCGCGGGCGTCGCGTCGGTCTCCCACGCTCATAGGTCGAGCGCGAGGGCCTCGTATCCGGCCGCGAAGTGCAGGGCGCCCGCACGGCCCTTTTTGGCTGGCCAGCTCAGCTCCGCGACTAGGCGTGCAGCGTGGCGCGTCCAGGGCGGAGGCCGTTCTCCACATGCAAGCTCTAAACGGGGGCTAGGGCAATGCATAAGGAATACGACTTGTGAGCGGCGAAGCTCTGGCGTGCTAGTAGTGTGTGCGTGTGTATGTATGTATGTACAGGCGGCAGGCAGGCCGGCGTTAGAAGGAAAGGGCTGTGCGGGTAAACTGAATGCTGCCGTAGAGAGTATTAGCTGGAGCAGGTCAGCGGGAGTAGGGCCTCAGTGCTGTGTGGGTGTGCGCGCAGCCGGCAGCGCAGCGATCACATGGCGGACCGGTTGCGTTTCCAGAAGAACGGGGGCTAGGGCGCATGCAAGGCGCGCGCCTGCCCAGCAAGGCTGGCTGCTGCTTGAGCAAACAGACGAGTACTGCGCGCGTCCACGTGGCGTCCCCCCCTCCCGGCGCTGCATGGGGGGGGGGACACTGCCTATATAAATACGCAGGTTCCCCCGCCTCAATGGCCTGATCTCCACCCCATCACAACAGCACAATGTCTCTGCAGTTTGGATTCCCCGCCGTGCAGGCGAGCTCGGTTCTCATTGGCGCCGCCTTTGCGCACACGTCGAACTTCATCATCCAGCGCCCCGTGTTCGGCGCGCTGTACCACAAGGCGCAGGCATCGGTGACGCCGAAGGAGGTGCTTGAGTCGAAGGAGGCGGCGAACCTGGCCACGACGCTGGGCACGTCGCTCGCGTCGTCGGCGGTGCAGTCGTACGCGATCAACGCGCTGCTGAAGCTGACCGGCGCCGGCGACTACAAGAGCGCCGGCGTTGTCGGCACGCTCGTGCTGCTGGCCACGGCCGGCCCGCAGTTCATCCTGAACGTGTTCATTGCGAAGAAGCCCGTGGACGTGATCCTGTCGCACCTCGCCGTGAAGGTGCTCGACACGGTCGGCGTGGCGCTGGCCCTCACCGCCGCGCGCGGCAAGGACACGCGGCTCGGCAACCTGCAGCTTCCGCACCCGAACAACGCCTAAGCTAAGCTAGCCTAAGCTAAGCCAAGCTAAGCTAAGCCAAGCTAAGCTAAGCTAGCCTAAGCTAAAGCTAAAGCTAGAATCTAGCTGCGCCCAGTCGCGCGGCTCCCAAAAGGCGCTGCGCTGCGGATATGTACCTAGGATGTTACACTATTAGCACGTAAACATAATAGATTGGCGCGCTGCCGCCGAAATGAATCAATGAATCTACGAAGATAAGTGCCGAGAACGTTGGGGATGAATTGAGTATCCTGCTGCGTGGTATTAAACGGTTGGGATGGCATATTCCATGGATTGAGTATTGCATTGAGTATTCTAGGAATTGAGTATCGCACTGAGTATCGCACTGAGTATCGCACTGAGTATCGCACTGAGTATTGCATTGAGTATTGCATTGAGTATCGCACTGAGTATTTTGGGATGGAAAATTGCATCAATTGAGTATTGCATTGAGTATCCTAGGAATTGAAGCCTCACTCTGGATCAATTGCGCTGAGCACTTCAGGTTTCAATTGCCTGGCACAGAAGTTTTCCGCTCAATGCTGCATGCTATTTGATGAACTGTTCTAGTTAATTTGTATTACTCGTGGCAGATGATTTTGGCCGTTATTTTGGCAAGCTAGTGACGCCGCCGGCGAAGAAGTGCGGCTAAAGTGGTTACAGCTGCAAGCACGCCGCCGCCGGCCACGACCGCCACTACTGCGTCCACAATCTGCTGCTGCATGTGCGACGCGGCAAGCGCGCGCGAGTACCGCACGTCGGAGCGGAACGAGACCATCGTGTACAGCGGCAGCCAGCGGTCGCCGAGCCAGCGCGCGAGCCAGTTGTCCACGCGCTTGCGCACGCGGAACGCGAGCGTGGCCACGGAGTCGCGCATCTCCTTGTAGTTCTGCATCGACAGGTCGTTGATGGCGTCGAGGTCCGGCTTGCGGTGCTGCGAGTAGAGGTCGAACGCAGTCGCCCACATCTGCGGGTCCGGGAACTGGTCAATGTGCTCCATGAGCACGCGCACGTCCTCAAGCCCGGCATTCAGGCCCTGGCCGTAGAAGGGCACCATGCTGTGCGCAGCATCGCCAAGCAAGATGAGCGACCCGCCGACATGGTAGGGCGAGCACTTCACGCTCGTGAGCCGGCCCACGGGCGAGGACTCGGCCAGGCGCAGCAGGCCGTCGTAGCCGAGCGTGGCGGCCGCGTCCGCGAACTCGGACTCGAACCACGACGCAAACGCAGCCGGCCCGCTCTGCTTGTCGCCAAACAGCCTAAACAGCTCGCGCGGCGCAAACAGCGTGCCCGTGAACGTGCCGTTTGGGTTCGGCAGCGCAATAAACATGTGCGTGCCGCGCGGCCACACGTGTAAATAGTGCCGCTCCCAGGCGGGGACCTGTGGCAATGGAACCTCCATGTAGTAGGTGCCGACGGTCTCCATGCAGATCTGGAAGTCGGTTTGGCGCGCCACGGCGCCGCGCAGCTTCGAGTACGTGCCGTCGCAGGCAAACACGGTGCGGCCCAACCGCGCCAGTTCGGCCGCGTTGTAGCTGAGCGCGTGCTCGAACTCGACGCGGATGCCCGCGCGCTCCACGGCATCGAGCAGCACGTCGTTCAGCAGCGAGCGGCCAATCGAGTGGATGGCCTCGCGCCCGCTCACGCCGTAGGCAACGCCGGACCGCTTGCCGGCGCGGCTGTGCACCATGCGCCCGTGCATGGCGACCATGGCGCCGCGGATCGCCGCCTCGAGCGACGGGTCGATGCTCTCGAGCGCGCGCAGGCCGCGCGCGCTAATAGCAAGGTTGATGCTGCGGCCCACGTCGCGCGACGCCTCGCGCCGCGGGTCCGCGCGCTTCTCGTACACAACCACATCGTGCCCGCGCTTCTTCAGCGCCAGCGCCGTCGCACAGCCCACGAGCCCGGCTCCCACTACGGCAAGCACCATTCACGCTTCACAATACACGTTTCACACCCCTGTCGCCGACAATGGCCTCACTCGCAAACCTGCCGCGCCGGGGGGGGGTTTTTTTTATTTGAGGCTGGCCGCCGCCAGGCACCCACCCAGGCCCAGACACCCAGGCACCCACACCCACGGCCAGGGTAGGGGCCCCGAGGCCGGGAAGCTGCATCGTCGACCCAGCGGCGGCGGCGGGCTCCTCCTCTTAAACGACGATCGCCATTTTGCGCGCACAGCTCGCTCGCTCGTAGGCACATTTTTCTAAACACAATTTTTTTTTAATTTCCCCAGTTTAAACCCCAATTTAGTCGAACACAGTAGGCGCGGACTCGTACCGCATAAAAGGTACGTGTGTTGCGAACCAGCAGGGCTGCGCGGCGGGCCCACTGCCTTTCTTCCTCTTACCATCCACCCAACCGCGGCTGTGGTTGTATTGAGACCCCGGTTCCGGCCTGACCGCAGATGGACGCGTTCGCCCTCAACGACCGCTGCATCGTGCCGTGGAAGGACGGCAGCATGTACGCGGGCCGCGTGCAGAAAATCCTCGACCCGCAGCGCGAGGTCGTGGTCCAGACGATCAACCAGAAGAAGCGCGGCAAGATTGTCCACGTCGAGGAGTCGACGCCGCTCGCGCGCTTCAAGAAGGACCGCCACGCCCGCGTCTCGGCTGAGGCCATGGCCGAGAGCCTCGAAACGGGCCGCTCCTGGTTCTACGTCCACTACTCGGGCTGGAAGCAGTCGCACGACGAGTGGATCCCCGAGGAGCGCATGCTGCCGTACACGCCGAAACACGTTGCCGAGATGAACCGCGTGAATGCAGAGCTCAAGGAGCGCGAGCGTCAGGCGCGGCTTGCCCGCGAGGCGGCCGAGAAGGAGCTCAAGCTGCTGCGCAAGGCGAAGCACAAGCGCGGCGGCCGCGTGAAGAAGGAGCCGGCCGCGGACGCTGCCACGAGCACCGCGAAAGCACAGCCGGCGGCGGCGGCGGCGGCGGCGGCGGCAACTCCGTCGACGACCGCCGCTGGTGCCGGTGCTGGTGCTAATGCTCCGCCAAAACCTGCGTTGCCGAAACGCGGGCGGCAGGGCACCCCGGCCGAGGACTCGCTGCCCCTGGCTGCTGGCGTGAAGCGCCGGCGCGTGGCCACGGACGATGCGCAAGGGCCGGAGATCAGGATCAGCGTGCCTCTCGAGCTGAAACGCTTGCTCGTGAAGGACTGGGAGCTCGTGACGCACTCGCGGCGCATTGTGCAGCTGCCGCGGCCCGTCTCCGTGGCCGAGATTCTGCAGGAGTTTGTGGCGGCCAACCACGACGCCGTAGCCTCGGGCCCGAACGAGAACCTCACGCAGTTCGCCGACAGCGTCATCACGTACTTCGACTACGCGCTGGGCATGATGCTGCTCTACCGCTTCGAGCGCAACCAGTACTACGCACAGCGGCACCCAGACCCGCAGAACTTCCGCGCGTCCTTAGTCTACGGTGCTGAGCACCTTGCGCGGCTCATCGTGAGCATGCCGGCGTTGCTGGCGCAGATGGCCGGCATGGACGACAAGACCACTGAGTACATTGTGCAGAAGGCCAGCGCGCTGGCCAAGTTTCTGGCCGATAACCGAGCGCGGTTCTTCGCGGGCGAAAAGACCTACGACTCGGCAACGCGCGTGTACGAGGCGTTCTCCGTCCCGGACATGCAGGGCGGAGACATGTTTGCGCCGGACCAGGAAACAAACGGCGATGCAGCGATGCCGGCCGCGCGGAATGGAGAAGCAGACGAGGCAACCGAGGTCGCATGACGTCGACACTTGGCCAACAACACATCCGCGAACAATGCTTTTGCTCATTGTGTTGGCAAGCACACAGAACAATAACTATACTGCTGCACCCATCCAGTAACGAATGATGGAAGAACCAACGAAAATGTAATGAACAAAGGCGTACAACATGCTGCACAACAAACACTGCTGCACAACACTGCTGCACAATATGCTGCACAATATCGTGCACAACACTGGTGGTGAGCAGGCACGAACGGAAACAATTTTTTTTTTGAGGTGTAGAACAGGAGCTCGCACATTGTACAACCCGGGTTTACACAATGTACTACAGGAAATCACACACTGGGCAACAGGATTTCGAGCTATGTACAACAGGTGTTCGCACAACGAGACTACCAACGTAGAATGTGAATTATTTGCCAAGACTTATCGACGATTATAGGCATAGAAACATGTATAACAGAAGCTCAATGAGCTGGGAATGATATTTTATTGTATTAGACGGAAATCGACTAGCGTACCTAGCTGAAGGTGTCTAAGGTAGTGGAATTGGAATTAACTTTATAATAATTGGAAACAAACAAAAAAAAAGTGAATGGGTTTATGTATGAGGTGCGTATACGTTGTTGTTGCATTAAAGGACGCAGTACCGTCGTCCATGGTATAATAAATAAAGCGAGAGAGATGCGTTTCGTGAGCGTCGTCGCTCTGTGTCGTGATGGGTATTGTGTTCGCGTCGCATGCAGCTTGGCTGGCTTGGCTGGCTTGGCTGGCTTGGCTGGCTTGGCTAGCGCGTTGACCCTGTTCTTCTCCGGCAGCTTGGGCAGGCGTCCTGTTCTGTTAATTATGCGAGAGACTGAGACTGAGACTGAGACTGAGACTGAGACTTGATGGATGGATGGATGGATGAATGGAGGAAGATTCAGAAGTGCATGTCGTGGTCGCTAGACTCAACACTCGAGAAGCTCATGGTCCCGTGCTTCGTATACGAGTTCTGGTAGAAATCGCCGAGCTCGTGCACTCCTAAGTACCCAGAGCTGTCAATGGTAACTGCGCCAGTGCTCGACCCGACAGGGGCGAGGCAGAGCCCAAGGAACATGCGGCTGTCGTTCACAGTCGGGACGCCGCCGAGAAGATCATTGGCAAACAGCTCGAGATTGTCGTCCAGGCTCTGGCGCCGTACATAGTCGTGGTACACGGTGTCGAGCTCGTCGCTCTTGGCCGCATGCGGCCTTGTCTCGGCCTCGTCCAGATCCCATACGCGCACAGTGCCATCGGCCGACGCAGACACGAGCTCAGAGGCCGACGTCCACTCCACGCCGTTGACGGCGTCGGCGTGCCGCGTGTACGTGGCCACGGGGCTGCTGTTGCGGATGTCCCACACCTTGACCGTGGTGCGGTCGTGCACGGCAGCGACCATGTTGCCGCCGTCGAACGGGTTCCACTTCACAAAGCTCACGGACTCGTCGTTGTCGACGGGCGGCTTCAGGCCGGCGTTCGAGCGGTCCCGCACGCGGATGTCGCGGATCGAGACGCCGCGCTTGCGGCCCAGCGCATACACGCCCTCGCGGCTATCACAAAGGCCGATGCAGTTTGTGTTGCGCGTCTTCTGCATGACGAGCGGCACGTCGCTGCGGTTCGGCTCCCACAGAAATAGATGGTCGCCGCACAGCGTGAACAGCGACGAGTCCGCGCAACACGCCCACGCGCTGCCCGTAAGCTCGAGGTTGCGAATGCGCAGGCTGCTGCTACCCGAAGAAAGCGCGCCTACGGGCAAATGCTTGCTGTGGTTATAGCGCTTCATGATCTCGGCACTCGCGTTGGGGTCGCGCGACGTAGCGTCGGGCAGAAGCATGAGGTGTGCCGTGCCGTTCTTATGGCCAGACACGAGCACGTTGCCGGCCTGGCCCAGCTTTGAATTCGGCCGCGCCCAGCTCAACGAGTGCACTTCGGGCAGCGAGATTGTTTGGTGGTGCGTTACGCACTCGGGGTCCACGTCGTATACAAACAGATTGTTCTGCCGGCTGCCGCTCGCCACGGCGCACAGCCCATCATCGCGCACCGCCAGCGCCGTGAGGTACTGGTTTGCGTCCGGCACGCGCCAGTAGCTCGACGAGGGCTTAAAAGCACCACTACCACTGGCGGCCGTCGTCGCCTCGGACCGGATAGACGCTGCCGACGAGGACGCGGCATCTGAGGGCGACACGGGCGTGACGTCGCGGTCCAGATCCACTACGCCGCTGTCCTTGCCGACATGTAGCAGGCCCATGCGCGACGCCAGCTCGTCCATAATCAGCGGTGCGCCGCTGGGGGCCACGAGCGTCTCGGGACCGAGCCCGAAATCGAAATCGAAGTCCATTGTCAAAAACAAACACCTGGCGCCTTTAGCAGCTACGCTCCCGCAAGTACGAGTAGCTCTATTTTGGCTTTTGGCTTATATACCGCGGGCCATTGCACTATCGTGCCCTTACGGGGATCTGCAGACCAGCCACTTCGCTAAATGGAAAGCCCTATTCCTAATGCGGGCAGGGCCCGCCAGCCATGCGCATTTATGCAGCTTAGTCACGCAGCGCTATAATGCAAGCTCGGGCACCTACCGTAAGTAAGACGGGCCGTGTGCAGTGTGAGCCACATGCGCTTTTTTGCCATTATATAGTTCTAGTTATGAAGAACGCAGTATTTTAGACGCTTGAAGCTCGATTACTCTACTTTACCCTTAGTTAGTGCCGAAGCAACGTATGCACTCACTGGGTGACCATATGCGCCAGAGTGCAGGCAGGTGCATATAATACGATAATATTATTTACGGAATTTGCAGAACGACAAACTTCATTGGCCGGTCCGCCCGGCGCCGCGAAACAGGTTTCAGCTTTGATACAAAGCAAGCAGACGATGTGTTTCGCGACCTAGGCACCATAAGCGCCATACGCGCCATAAGCGCTACCGGCACCATGGGCCTGGTCCAGGCATCCACGCAGCGAAGGCGAATAATTAGGCTTGTACAATGAGAACCCATGAAGGGTCTGGCTTAGTTTGTGATAGACGACGACGCTGGCCTGCCTGCGTCAAGGCAAATGGCCGACGACGACGACCCGCTCACGAAACAGAGCCTTGGGGAAGCTCGCGCGTACAAAAACATTCAATTGCATTAGCTCTATTTATTAAACGTTATTTATGGCACTTTTAGCCAAAAAGTCGGGCCAAAAACCTGCGTTGTCGCATCGCACCGCTTTTTTTTTCTCCCTCGTCAATTTGGGGAAAATCTGACATCATCATCATCACCACCCAAGCCTATAACGCCGCCGCTAATAACTGGACAATGTCGGTTCAAGCACGGCTGAGTGCCGCGCGCGAGCTCGCGGCTGTGTTCAAGAGGTGGCCGGACGACAGCCACAAAGTGTATGCGTCGTTCCGCAACGCGCAGCTGAAGCTCTACGAGACAAACACGCCGTCGGAGCTGCCCGCGGCCGAGACGATGAGGCTGCGCGCCGAGGCCGCGACGAGGCTTCTTGAGAACACGCACGCCAAAAGGTTTGCACCGAACCAGCGCTTGTTTGCGCCCGACGGCAACAGCATGTACTACGAGCTGATCACGCGCGAGGCGAACCGCCAGCAGAAAAAGGCCGGCGTCGTCGCGTCGATCCGCAACACTTTGTTCGGGTGGTGGAAGAAATAAGACTACAAAATACCTCTCTGTATATAGACAATTAGCATTCGCATAAGAAGAAGCGGAATCTGGTGTTTTTTTTTTTTCTTTTTTTCGGGCGGTGGATAGCCACTCAAAAAAAGCAGTTTACTTTTTGGCGAAAACCATGCGGCCTACGTTCGGAGCCGAGGCATCAGCCGCCCAGTGGTCGAGCGCCGCTGTGGCCGAGTCCACAGACTCGAACTCCACGAACGCGAGGTGCTTTACGGCAAACATGCGCGCTTCACGGAACCCAGGCACAGATGCGAATGTGTCCTTCAGCAGAGCCGGCGTCACCGCTTCGGGGATCTGCTCGAGGAACAGCACGCTATGAGGCTCGCCGCGGTCCTGAGGCACGCGCAGCACAGCCGCGGGCGTAGGAACTGATGAAGGTGACGACGACGACGACGAAGGCCGAGCGCCCGCGCCGCCGCCTTGCGTCTTCCGCAGCTCGCGCTGCTGCTTCCGCACTCGCACCTTTTCTTCAGGTACATGTATATCCGATCTTGTGCGCGCGTAGACGGCGCGCATGGGCTTTGAGTGCCAGGTGCGGCCGTGCAAATGCGACAGTGCGCGGGCGGCCGAGTCGGCCGAGTCGAACACGACAAACGCCTGGCCGCGCTTGCGCAGGCTTTTGCGTGCAACAACGTCGCGCACGGGCCCGAACTCGCTGCACAGCGCAAGCAGCTCGGCCTTGAGTAGGGCAAGCGGCACGCGCTCGTCCAAGTTGTTCAAATACAGCGTCTCGTTTGGCGCAGCACTGGACTCGGCACCCAGGTCTGCGCCCAATTTAGGGCTCAATTCGGCGCCCGGTTCGGCGCTTTGGGCCGCCATTTCACGTCCAGAACCAGAACCAGAACCAGAACCAGAACCGCCTGGCCATCAGGTAATCAGCACCAACTAACGCCGGTGAACCAGGTGAACCAAACTAAGCTAAGAAGCGGGCTTTTTGGGGGGGAATGCCGCCGTCGAACTCTGCTATTATTTACACGGTTGCACAGCTCGTGCTGGCCGGTGCCGCCGGCTACTTCATAGGCGCGTGGTTCGAGAGGCGAGACGAGTTCGAGGACTACGACGTGCTCGACGACGCTGGCGACGACGAGCCCTGCAAAATGGTTCTTGTCGTGCGCCGCGACTTGCCCATGACGAAGGGTAAGATTGCGGCGCAGTGCGGACACGCTGCTGTGGCCTGCTACGAGAAGGCGGTTGAGCGTGCGCCGAAGATCGTGGATGCATGGAAGCACCACGGCCAGGCCAAGATCGCGCTGCAGTGCGACGGCCTTGAGGAGCTGCAGCGGCTGCGAGTGCGCGCGGCGCGCCTCGGCATTGTCTCGGAGATCATTGTTGATGCTGGCCGCACGCAGATCGACCCAGGCAGCGCCACGGTCCTTGGCATTGGTCCTGCGCCCGTAAGCCTGGTCAACGAAGTGTCGGGCCACCTCAAGCTTCTTTAGGCTGATGCGCAGCCAATGCGCAGCCAATACGCAGCCAATGCGCAGCCAATACGCAGCCAATGCGCAGCCAATGCGCGGTCATAATACGCAGTATATCTATGTACATATATATCACTACATCGTTGCATTAGCGTTGCATTAGCGTTGCATTAGCACTGCATTAGCACTGCATTAGCATTGCCTTTTCTTAAACAGTCTAAATGGATACAATAAATAAGCCCTGCAAGGGGTCGAGCTCGAGAATCTCAGTGCCAATGACCTGGTCGCCGGGGAAGATTTGCTCGGTGTGCGCAGGCACAAACACCTCGACATTGATGCCCAGGTCCAGGCAGTACGCCGGCACAAGGTGCCCGCCCTTCTGCGCCGAGGCCTGCAGCACAACGCACCGGTAGATGTGGAACATGGCCGACTCCTGCAGCTGCAGCTGCAGCTGCCGCAGCGCCCAGTACTTCTCGTCGCGGTCCTCAAGCACCTCGACGAGCCGCAGCTGCGGCTCGACCGTCTGCTTCAGCTTCGTCACAAGCGACGCGCGCGGCTTGCCGCTGCTCGTGAGCCGCGGCAGCTGCTCCTGCTTCGTGAGCTGCCGCTGCGTGAGCATCGATAGGCTGCTATCAAGCGGCCGGCCTACGGGCGCGTACGCGTATGCGCCAAGCCGCTCATGATACGCCGGCTCGCTGCTCAGCTCTTCAACTCCATGCGACGTACGCAGGTACGGGACCTCGATCCCGTGGATCTGCGCCGTGAGTGCAGCTATGCGCCCGGCAGCGGCCTGCGCTTGCGTAGCCAAAACACCCTGGATTTGCGCCGTGCTGTCGAGCTCATCGCGCGACGACGCAGCTGGCGACGGCTCCGGATCGGGGATCTGCAGCTCATGGTCGCTTAACACGGGGTCTATTGCCTTGAGCACGCTGCTAATGCGCGGCAGCTCCGTCGCATCCTGGCTGGGCCGGTGCGGCAGAACTTCTACTACGCCGTGCGTCGCAGACACAACGTCCCACTGCAGAGATTTGCGGTCGTAGGGGACGCTGAGGCGCAGAGCCTGGCGCGCGGCTCCGTGTTTGAATGCAAGCTTGTCTGCCGTCTCCTTCGGGAAAAGGGGCACAACATTGCCTCCGAGTTTAGCCGTGCGCGCACGCGTACCGATCGGGCTCAGCCGGCCCAGAATCGATGCGTGCTGCGCGTGCGCAGCAAAGGGCACATAAACGCTGAGCCGCGGCACGGAGCCGTCCTCGTCGAGGCTGACGGCCGTGTTTCTGTCCAGCAGAACACAGTCTTTGGCCAAGTTTGTCGTGAACAGCGGAGAGTTGCTTTGGCCTCGAGCCGGCGGCCGTGATGATGGTGGTGGTGGTGGTGGTGCTGGTGCTGATGGTGCTGCCGTCGCCGCCGCGTCATCGTTAGTACTTTCGTGCACCCACGGAAACAGCCTAATACCGCCTAAGCGGTCGAGGCTGCTGCTGATCGCATGCGGGCTATCCAGCTCTCTCTGGTTGTTCTCGGACTTCTCCAAAATGGCCACAACGGCGCGCGCAATGCGCGGGTCGTTCCAGAGGGCCCAGTGCTCGAGAAAGTCGCGCAGAACGGTGCCGAGCCAGCTCGGCGACCGCAGCCGCAGCTGCGACACGCCGTGCTCAAGCTCGGTCTGCGTGAGCGCCTGCATGACCTTCTGCACGGCGTCCATCGTGCTCGTCGGCACAGCAACAAACGGCGAGCGGCCCGTGCGCACGAAAAACAGCGCATGATACGCCATGGCCAGGTACACGCCGAGCTTGTCGACGCGGTCAATGGGCATTGTCGAGTCGTAAGGACTCAAGTAGCGAGCGACCTGGCTGCAGACGTCCTCGAAGTCGACGGCTCGCGGCAGGTTGTCGAGCGAGGCATTTGCGTACACGACACGCAGTAACGGCACGTACGTCAATCGGCCGGCGAATGACGTGGCTATGCGGCGCCGCAGCTGCTCAGACACGTCGTGCACGTCGTACTGGCTGCTGGGCACCGGCGGCAGCATGCGCCGTAGCACAAACGCCACGTCTGCTATTGAGGACTGCACAACGGTGCCCTCGGCGGTTATGCAGTCGAAGCTTCCGTCGGGGAGCGTGAAGGTGACCAAACCGAACTGGGCCGCGCCCGTGCGCGATACGAGTTCTACGGCGTCGCCCGGATCGACGCTGTCTGGGGCCACAGCGGCTTCTGTGGTGGTGGCCATTGCAGGGGCCATTGTAGGGGCCGTCGTGGTGGCCGTTGTAGGGGCCATTGTAGGGGCCGTCGTGGTGGCCGTTGTAGGGGCCGTTGTAGAGGCCGTTGTAGGGGCCGTTGTAGGGGCCGTCGTGGTGGCCTCCGTGCTTGGTGTTGTAGTTCTCACAGTGCTTGGTGTTATAGTTGGTGTTGGTGTTGCAGTTGCAGGCGCTGTTGCAGCCGCTGCTGCAGCCAGCCGCGGCTCTAACCGCGCAGCGCGCTTTGCAGAAACGGATCGCGACACCTCGCGGTAGTACGTGTCAGTTGCTGGCCAGCGTTTGGGTCCTACATAAAGCGCCGGCTTTGTGGACTGCTTTGGCGGCAGCGGGTTGAATTTGAGGTAGTTCGGGGCGTCAGACAGCCACCGGCGCGGGCCGGCGCGCCGCGCAGGGCCGGACGCCGCGAGCAGGCGCGTGGCTCTCCACAAACCGAGCCGCAAGCACACTTTCTAGAGATATCGCGGCCGCACCCTTTTTTCACCACCGCTTACCAATGTGGCCTGAGATTGGCGCGGGATAAACAAAGCCAGAACTAGATCCAAAACTGGAAGCAAAGCAATGAGGCCAGAGCGCAGAACGCAATGGTTGCCGATGTCTGAGGCCTGAGGCGGGCTGGCCGGCCGGCCGGCTGCTGTCTACATCTAAAGGCGTAAGCTGATGGAAGGGGCGGTCCCTTTCGAATCATTATGGAAAAAATATATGGATAACTTAGGCACGCGGCTTCTTGAAGCGGCGCTCGGGGGCAGAGGCCGTGAAGTTCTTGACGTCGGCCTGGACCTTGAGGCCGAGCGACTTGAGCAGGTCGCCGGTCTGGCTGTCGATGACAAGACCCTCCTCGACAATGACGTCGAGAGCAGACTTCTCCGGAACGTACTGGTCGCGGCGCTCGCGCTCCTCCTCCTGCAGGGCGAAGGACACGCCGTTCACGGGGCCCTTGGCAATGCGCTTCATGAGGTGCGACGTGTAGCCGGCAACCTTGTTGCGCAGGCGCTTCGAGGGCACGTAGGCAACCGAGTCAATGATGCGCTTGTTGCCCTCGAAGTCCTCGCTGAGGCGCGGGTAGTATTTCTCAATAAGGCTCTTGCTGGCCCTCTTGACGGTCTTTGTACGAACGCGGCTCATCTTGGATGTCTCGAGTGGAGATTTTCACTAGCGAAATATCAGGCTATGCTTTCCAGCTGGGAGGTGGGCTAGGTCCCCAGGCTAGGGCCCGGCCGCGACTCCCAGCCATTAGCTGTACCACCCTGCCCCCCCGCGAGTCACCTGGCCGCGCGCGTCAGCTGAGAATTTGCGCTGCAAAGCCCTAACTCGCCGGCCGGCGGTGGCCGCGGCCCTAATGGCCTGGGCAGCAGTAGCAGGAGCCGCTGCTGCTCAGCGCGCGTGACTAAGGGCGCCTCGCGTGCAGCTTGGGCAGGGCTTTCCTGCATACTTAGGCGCGCCTATAAATATATGTATAATTCACTGACCTTCCCCCCCCCACCC
>NRDX01000062.1:0-24463 GCA_004125185.1 Entelexis vaccinii | reverse complement strand
CTCGAGTGTGCAGAATCTTATGTAAAGCGCGTCATCGGTGGAAACACCGATAAGCCCGCACGAGCCACTCAAGCTTAGGCCCATGAGGAGCCGAGGCTGAGGTCGCGCATTTCCCGTCGATGATGTCAGGCGATTCGCTTAATCAAGCCGCTTATATCGACATGGTCAGGTACGCTATCGGTGGTTACACTACCTCACCTCGCCCCCCCTGGACACCCTCGACTCCCCGATCTGTATGACCATGATGGGTACTCATGCGCATATGACAGAAGACTTCACGTGCCCCACCTCGTATGTCTCTAAGTGTCTACATAAGGTAGGCGCCATGCACAGCGGTGCTGCAGCAATCATCTCCGTGCCTGCCTCCCGGGAATTGCCTGCATTGCCTGCATTGCCTGCATGAAACAATGCCGAGGCTGTCTCGCGTTATCATGGTTATTTAAGCACTGGTGGTGCGGGGCGCCAATTGAGCAAGCTTAAACGAGCCGCACCGACCCTAGTCAGAACGTGGTCGGCGGTTCCACGGCTGCCGCAGGCGGCACGTATCGGTGGGCCGCTAACCCCTGAGTACGTCGACTTCGGTGTTCCCAGTGGGCAGCGCAGGAACGGCTAGGGTGGGTCGGCGTGTGGTATGGGTGGTGGATCTTGGGTCGGTGGTTCTTAGTCTTCCTGCAGTACGCGTGTGTGTGTGTCCGTCACGTGGTGTGCGCTCTCTCGGCACAAACGCTCGAGCCAACTTTCTTTTGGGACTGCTGACACGATGCTCAGTCATACTCAACCGGGCGGACGGACGGACGGCTTGGCTTGGCTTGGCAGAAAAAAACACCCACCACCACCACCTACGACGGGCGGAAGGCTGTGTAGTCATCACTTTAGTAATCGAGGTATTGGGAGAGCGCGTGCGCGCGCGCCGGCCTAGCTTAGCTTAGCTGAGCTGAGCTGAGCTGAGCTAGCCAGCTAGTTAGCTAGGTAGTGGGCGGCTGCCTGGGTCTCGAGCCCTAGCCTTGGTTTTTGTGAAACGCGATTTACTACTAGCATCAGCTATCGTCATCACCATTCTCTTCAGGCGTTGCCGCGAGCCGTTCGTTTGTAGCACGTTGACCGAAGCAGAATGGAGCCGAAGCGGCGGATAAACACTGCTGCGTCGTGGGTGCGGGGCCCCGGCCGCGCGAGCATGAGCCTCGTCTTCATGGTCCTTGTGGGCTACGCACTACTGCACTCTATTTACAGGTCGCTCACGACGCCCATTGTCATTGGGTCCGCGAACGTCCCGACGCGCCACGCCGACGGCAAGGTGCATATTCATGACATTAATGTGCTCACGTCGACGAAGGACGCGCTGGCCAACCGTGAAAAGGTGCTTGTGCTCACGCCGCTGGCCCGCTTCTACGACGAGTGGTGGGCTAATCTCGTGGCTTTGCAGTACCCGCACGACCTCATAGACGTCGGCGTCATTGTGCCGAACTCTGCTGCCGGCGATCTTGTGCTTGAGAAGCTGAATGCCGCCGTCGAGCACACGCAGAACTCGCCCAACAAGTTCCGCCGCATCACCATTTTGCGCCAGGACACGCCGTCGCTCGAGAGCCAGCTCGAGGCCGACCGCCACGCGATGTCGGCGCAGAAGGAGCGGAGGCGTGACATGGCCCTGGCCCGCAACTCGCTCGTGTTCACGACGATCCAGTCCGACACGAGCTGGGTCCTGTGGCTGGACGGCGACGTGGTGGAGACGCCGCCTACGCTGATCCAGGACCTCACCTCGCACGACAGGGACGTCATTGTCGCTAATTGCTTCCAGCGGTACGTCGAGAACGGCGAGAAGAAGGTGCGGCCGTACGACTTCAACTCGTGGATCGACAGCGACGTTGCCCAGCAACTGGCCGCTAACATGGGCCCAGATGACATTCTGCTCGAGGGGTACCAGGAGATGGCTACGTACCGCACCCTCATGGCAATGCTCTACAGCGAGAACGGGAACATCCACGAGGAGTTGGAGCTCGACGGCGTGGGCGGCACTGCGCTCATGGTGCGCTCCGACGTGCACCGCGACGGCGCCATGTTCCCTCCGTTCGCCTTCTACCACCTCATCGAGACCGAGGGCTTCGCCAGGATGGTCAAGCGCTTGGGCTACAATGTGTACGGACTCCCGAACTACCTCGTGTACCACTACAACGAGTAAGTAAGTTCAGTAAGTTCAGTGCATGTATACAGCGCGCCGGCCGCTGAAAATGGCCGTCCATCGCTGCTTGTAATTCTTCGTGGTGCGGGTGGAATAAGATTGCGCGAGAGACCCATCTCACAATGCGTGTTTGGACCTTGCGTGTGCCCCGCCCGGCCCGTAACAGCTGCGTGGACGCGAATACTTCTTCATTCCGTAGTTAGTTATTGCGCATGCGAGCCGTCGTGGCCCGCTGGCGTCTTTAAATATATACGCTTCACCCACTTCTATGCCTAAACCTTTAATATCAACAATAAACGTAGCTGAGCGTGCCCACGCGTCAACTTCCAGCGCAGGTGTATTTCAAACGCGTAAATACGTAGGCGCTTTTTTTTTTCTTTTCTCTGATTGACTTTATTTGCGCAGCAGCGGCCGTGCTTTTGTTGGCTCTCGAAACACGTTATAGTAGTACCACCCCAGCACCCCATGCCCTGAGACCACGCACCCATATGCTACCCGAATGCACAGCAGAAACAAAGGCGCTGCTGGCTCCGCGGCTTGCGCAGGCGTACCATGATCTTGCGAATCGCGGGCTCGTGAAGGCGGCTCGCTGGGCTGTGGACGCGCTGGCCGGGCTCGACGTGGATGTGGCCGAATCGCAGCCGCCGGCTCTGTCAGTAGCGGCCATGCGCGCGAAGGCATACTTTGACGGCCACGAGTACACACGGTGCTGGCACAGCGTACCAAGCACGTCCCAGGATGCTACAGCGCTGTTTCTGCGGCGGTTTGCGCGGTACCACGCCGGCGAGCAGATCAAGGAGGACGAGTACGGGCCGGACCTTATTTCCGCCTCGCCAAAAACAATTGCAGAGTCATCCCAGTCGCCATCAAACCCGTACTTGGAGGAAGTGTCTGCTGAGATTGCTAAGGGCCCCGTTGTGGACGCGCATATGCGGTACCTCGAGGGCGTCGTGCTGCGCGCAAAGCGACAGACCGATGCTGCCCTTGAGGCGCTCGTGAAGAGCGTTGTTGAGTACCCGTACAACTGGAGCTGCTGGATGGAGCTCAAGGCCTGCTTCACGCGCCTGGTGGACGTCGACGCGCAGCTCTCGACGCTGGGTCGCTTGTTTGCATCTTTGGACCCGGCGGCACGAGTCATGCTCGCGCTGTTCCGCAGCTACGCCCTCGAGGAGTTGGACCCCGTGTCCAGCGCCGAGCTGCTATCGAAGTCTCTCGTTCCTTTCTTTCCGCAGCTGTTGTCGTTGCGTACGCAGCTCGCGCGCATTTACAACAACGAGGGCCACTACGACTCGGCCACGTTTCTGTTCGAGCAGGCTTTGAAGGCCGATCCTTACCGCCTCGAGGACCTCGATGCTTACTCGAACCTGCTCTACGTCACGGAGCAGCGGCCCAAGCTCGCGTATTTGGCCCAGCATGTCGCCTCGACCGACAAATACCGCGCCGAGTCGTGCTGCATCATCGCCAACTTCTACTCGCTGAAGGGCGAGCATGAACGGGCCGTCGTGTTCTACCAGCGCGCGCTCGCGTTGAACAGAAACTACCTTTCGGCATGGACGTTGATGGGCCACGAGTACATCGAGCTCGGGAACTCGCAGGCGGCCATTGAGACATATAGAAGTGCCGTGGACTTGGCTGCGTACGACTTCAGGCCCTGGTTCGGCCTGGGGCAGGCCTATGAAGTGCTGGGGCTGCACTACTTCGCGCAGCACTACTTCCAGCGGGCGCTGGCGCTGCGGCCCGAGGACGTTCGGCTGTGGGACGCTCTGGCGAACTGCTACGAATTGCTTGGTCGCGATGCAGATGCCCTGCGAGCATATGAGCAGGCGTTCCAAATTTCTGACGCGGACGAGTATTATAGCTACAGATTAGGCGTGCTGCATGCGCGTCTTGGTGACGACGCAAAGGCCCTCAAGTTCATTTCTGCCTGCGCTCAGAGCGAAGAGACGCGAGCTGAGGAGCCGCTGCGCGAGTGGCCGTCGCGGGCCAGGCTCTGGCTGGCCAAACGCGCTTTGGAGCGGTCCGAGTGGAAGGACGCACTACACTGGGCGCAGCGCGTCACGTCCGGAACCCGAGAGATGTTGGAGGAAGCACGCATGATTGAGCGCGAGGCGCGCGTATCGGAAGAGGAATGATTTTCTTGGAGGGAACTATCTATGTCTCTGTGTTCCGCACAAATGCAAACGCCAATAAAAAAAGACCAAAAGAACGCAAACAACAACTGCTGCTTCATCATTAGCATGAATTTTTAGGGGCAAACAAACCAAAATTACAGTCTGACTATATTTTTTATTGTTGATTGGAGGTTTAAGAGGAGCCGTGGTTCAGTATTATGGCAGGCACGCTGGTCGTGTCGATGCCTGTTTCAGCGAGCTTGCTCCGCAACTTCGCGTTCTGAGCCTCGAGCTCGAGCAGGCGGTTGTGTGTTTCTTGCAGCACCGCGCTTTTTGGTAGCGATTCCGAGCGCGAAACGCGCGGAACAAGGTTGCACATGCGGTCGAACAGGTCGCGGATGTGGGCTCTTCGCCGCTTTTCGCTATTCATGTGGTTCACCTTAGTCTGTTCACCTCCGCGCTGCGTTCGCGGTCGTTTATCCTGAGGCGGCTGAGAGTCAGTGCGCGCGCGTTTTGCGTCGTTCTTGGTGCCGGCCACGCGCGAACTGGCTACAGGGCGCTCTATGTACGCCGCAGTATAGAATTTTGGATCGAGGTGCGGCTCAGCCGCGTACGAGTTTGGCTCGGGTAGCATGCCACTGCCACCACCGCCATCGCCGCCGCCGCCGCCGCCGCTGCCGCCGTTATTTGCAGCATAGCTGTAGAGTGACTGGCTCGGCTCTGTTCGGTTCAGCAGACCCGCCTCCAGGGACTCTTGTTTTGGCAGCTTCGCGCCATTGTAAGCGGCGCCATAATTATTAGACAGAAACGGCACCGCCTGCGTGGAGGGGAAGTCGTTTTGAGAAAAGCCCTGCGGCGAGTATGGCCTGTGGGTGCTCAGGTCCTGGTGCGGGTTACGGCCCTTTTCGTAGGCGCCGGCCGCGCTTGCGTAGACGGGCTGTCTTGAGACGAATCGCGCCGGATCGTTGTAATACGAGGAGGGCGTGCCGAGGCCTTGACGCGTGCTCATGTACTGCAGGGGCTCGTGTGGAGCTTTTGATGTGTGCGCAGCCTGAGCTGCCTGAGCTGCCTGAGCTGCTTGAGCTGCTTGAGCTGCCTGCACTGCCTGTGCTGCCCGCGCGGCCTGTGCGGCCTGCGCCGTGTGCGCGGCATGCGGCGGTGCTGCATAAAGATCCGCCGCGTCCGAGGCATGCACGTTCTCGGCGCTGGGGAATTCGCTCAAGTCGTAGGGCTGCGTCGCGTCGCTGAGGCGCTGCAGCTCCTCGTCGAGGCGGCGCGCAGTGCGGCGCGGAGACGACGGCTGGGCCAGCAGGTTGTCGAAGAAGCGCGAGAACGCGATGGACTCCTGCTGGTTGAGCAGGTTCCCGTCGGCCGACGGCTCGAGATACGGCTCAGGCACCAGCGCCTGGTCGCCCATGTACCGGTTCCACGCGGTGTCGAACGAGTCCAGCTCGTCCTCAGCCATCGCGACGGTGCCTGCGTGCTCGAATCGTCAATGGCGGTGCACGCAGTAGGCTCCGCGCGCCATGTGATGCAGCGCCATGTGATGTGCGGAGGGCACCGGTGAGAGGCCGAAGCATGTGATCCGGGGGCCGCCGCTCGAAGCGCACACGAACCGCGGGCCGCGGCGCGCACGTGCCCAACGGTCGCGCGGGTCGGCCGCCTGCGTTCACTGGCTGCCTGCCTGTCTGCCTGCCTGCGTGCCTGCCTGCATGCCTGCCTTTTCTTTTTCTTTTCCCTTATAAACGGCCGGCCACAACTGTGTCCGGCACATCGGCGTCTGTCCACCACTCGGGGCTGCGCAGCTCGCGGCGGTGTGCTGGCGAGAGCTGCACGCCGTTTGCGCCAAGGAACACAGGCGCAATTGTGATAACAACAGAGCTCACGGCGCCGCTCTGCATGCAGGAGTCGAGCACGTCGGCGCCGCCCTCGACCATCAACGATGCGATTCCGTTCGCATGCAGCACGCGCAAGACGGCGGGCCAGTCGCGCGTGCTCGGCACGCGCAGCACACGGCCACCGGCATTCTCGATGATCTGCTGCTTGACGGGGTCCGGCGCGCTGCTCACAAGGACCCACGGCGCTACGCCACGGCCCTCGGCCGCGTTGTTCAGCACCTGCCAATCGCGCCAGTTCTGCGGCGTGATGTCCCAGCTCAGTTTTGAGTCGAGAATGACCGGCCGCGGCGACGGCGCGTTTGCCGCGTACCGAGAATTGAGCCGCGGGTTATCGGCTGCCACGGTTTGGCGGCCGACAAGAATGGCGTCGTGCCGCGTGCGCAAATAGTGCGTCATCTTCTTTGAGTACGCGCCGCTCAGCTGCGTGCGCTGGCCCGGCCCGGCCGCGATGCGCCCATCAAGCGACTGCGCCCAAGTAGCCGTCACAAACACTTCGGCCTGCGGCAGCGGCCGCGGCAGGTGCGTCTCAAGAAACCGCTCAACGCTCGCCGTGTTAATGTGCTCCATGGCAGGTCTGCTGGGGCAGAGACAGAACCTAACCCGTGTGCGCTGAGCACCGCTTTTTAATTATTATGCCACCACCGCTACCACCACGGCCACCGCTGCTCATAGCGGGGCACCGCACAGCTTGGTGCTGGCCGTGGTTTATTATTACTGCTTCCAGAACCGTAAATAACATATTTGATAACGAAATACGTGCACTATTTGCTGCAAGGCGCTGGTGCGGTTTTGAACCGTAGTTGGGTCAGTTGTGCTTGTAAATTAATGCGTACAATAAGCAGTGCATCGGCACATACTCTCAATTTTGTCTTCTTTAGCACTGTAGCCGCAAAAAATTGTATTGCCCTAGAGACATTAAGAACATTATTCAAGGTTTGATTTGTATTTTAGACCGCAAATTAGTCTGCACATTGGCGCGAAGAAAGCCGGGATCAATGACCGGACTGTGCATCCATGTGCACTTCAATGAGTGCTTAGCGACAGCCGCGCAACTACAAAACCAAACAATATCAATTATATGAAACTAGATTAAATGAAAGCAAACGAACCCAAATCAAATTCAATTGAATCGTTGCGTAGCGCACGCGCTTTTAGCAGAGCCGCCGCCGTTAGAGGTGCCTGAAGGGGGGGGGGGGGGGTAATCACGTGGCACCCTCTCTCCACGATGGGTTCGAGCACTTCTGAGTTCTGGACCACCCACCACAGTGCGTTAAAAAAGCCCGCTTTCAACCGCTAAGTGGCAAACCTCGAAGTGGCCAAATGTTTGCGAGACGACTGCTGCTGCGGGCGCCGGCGTTTGCTGCGCTGCCCCAGCGAGTCACTCCGCTCGCCATGCAGCCCGTGGCCCTGGCCGCGTCTGTCGGGCTCGCGCGCCACTTTGCCTCGCAGCCCGGCCCGCGCGGCTCCAGGGACCCCGACTCGAAGCGCATCCGCAAAAACCTGAGGGAACGCCTCGAGCGCCGCAAGAAGGTTGCGCGCGGCCTGAACTCGGGCGACAAGCCAACCCGCGAGGAGGAGTCGAGTAGCGACTTCAGCAGCAACGTGAACCGCAAGAAGGCGAGCAGCGAGGAAGAAGAGAAGCCTTCTGGTAAGGACGAGGAGAATAAGCGCGACGACGCTAAGCGCGGTGGAAACCCAAAGATGGTCGAGTTCGAGATCAACATGACGCAGCTCACTTGGGTGCTTCTTGCTACGTTCTTCACGCTCTCGCTCATCACGGGCTCCGAAAGCGTGCCTGAGATCACCTTCCAGGAGTTCAAGACTCAGTTCCTCGACAAGGGCGACGTCGCCCGTCTGCAGGTCGTGAACAATGCCATTGTGCGGCTCTACACGCGCAACAGCGGCGACCGCTGCGTCGCCTACTTCACCATTGGCTCCGTAGACACGCTCGAGCGTCATCTTAATGAGGCTCAGGACAGCCTTGGCATCACTGCTGACGACCGCATTCCTGTTGTCTACATTGAGGAGGGAAGCTGGATGTCCGGCGTCTTCGGCTTGCTACCAACCCTGCTCTTCTTGGGATTCCTTGTTTGGATGGGCCGCAGAACCGCTAGCCGCTCCGCCGGTGGCGGTGCTGGTGGCGGCGGCATGGGCGGCATGTTTGGCGTGGGCAAAACAAAGGCTCACCTTTACAACCCGAACACTGATGTCAAGGTCCGGTTCGCTGATGTCGCCGGTATGGACGAGGCCAAGACCGAGATCATGGAGTTCGTCAAGTTCTTGAAGAACCCAGCCAAGTACGAAAAGCTCGGCGCTAAGATTCCGCGTGGCGCCATTCTGAGTGGTGCCCCCGGTACCGGTAAGACTCTGCTGGCCAAGGCTACAGCCGGAGAAGCTGGCGTGCCCTTCTTCTCCGTGTCTGGCTCGGAGTTCGTGGAAATGTTCTCTGGTGTTGGCGCCTCGCGAGTCCGTGACTTGTTCAAGAAGGCCAAGGAAAAGGCCCCGGCGATGATCTGGATCGATGAGATCGATGCCATTGGTAAGGCCCGAGCTGGCGCTGGAATGCGCGGTGGAAACGATGAGCGTGAGGCAACTCTGAACCAATTGCTCGTTGAGATGGACGGCTTCGGCAGTGACGAGCACATCGTGGTGCTGGCCGGCACAAACCGTCCAGATATGCTTGATAAGGCTTTGTTGCGTCCAGGACGATTCGATAGACATATTAACATCGACCTACCAACTCTGGAAGACCGCAGGGAAATTTACGATGTGCATCTTGACAAGATCAAGGTCGACCCTTCGATCCCAGAGCTCAGCGGTAAGCTTGCCGCTATGACCCCGGGGTTCTCGGGTGCCGACATCGCGAACTGCTGTAACGAGGCTGCGCTTGCTGCTGCTCGCGCAGACGCGACTCTAGTCGAGATGCCTCACTTTGAGCAGGCCATTGACCGCGTCATTGCTGGACTCGAGCGACGCTCGCGCGTGCTGCCAGCTGATAAGCGCCGCATCGTTGCATACCATGAGGCAGGACACGCTGTAGCAGGGTGGTTCTTGAAATACGCCGACCCGCTTGTGAAGGTAACAATCGTTCCTCACGGCGCGGCTGCTTTGGGCTACGCACAGCTTCTCCCCAGCGATGCAACAATCACAACTGAGAACCGCATGGTGCACTTGATCACCGTTGCATTGGGCGGCCGCGTCAGCGAAGAGATTTTCTTCGACACCGTGACTGTCGGCGCCAGCGACGACTTCAAGCGCATCACCCAGATTGCCAAGGGCATGGTTTGTGACTACGGATTCTCATCCAAGGTGGGCGTTGTCCGTCTTGACCGCCCTCAAGGCGCGGTTCAGAAGCCATACTCTGATGCCACAGATGCTGTCATCGACACTGAGGTGAGAAACATCATAAATAAAGCCCACGAGGCTTGCAAACAGCTTCTTACAGAAAAGAAAGAGCTGGTCAAGCAGGTCGCTGAGGAGTTGCTTGCCAAGGAGCATCTCACGCGCAAAGATCTAGTTCGATTGCTCGGCGAAAGGCCTTTTAAGGACAACGAGCACGAGGCATTCAAAAAGTACCTCGATGTAAATAACGAGTAAAAAAAAAATACTCATACTTATCTATAACTCATACATGACTCCTAAAAAATTTTTAGATGATAAAGATCAAAGCCACCAGTGCAGCGGCATAGACCACGATCCACTTTAGAATCGGGGACTCCGAAGTACTTTGGCAGCCATTGATATGGCAAATTAACACGTCGTTATCATTAGACCATGCCGCACAGTTGTACGTAGCAACAATGCTGGTGCTGGTAGAGGCAGCAGCAGCACTTGTGCTTCTAGCGTCTGAGCTTGAACTAGGGGTGACGGTAGTGGTGATAACAAACGGTGCAGAGCCAGACGGGCCTGAAGTCTCCGATGACGCGGATTCTGTAATCACAGAAGGTAGGATAAGCGACAAAGAGGGGTTTGACGGCGGCCCCGAAACGAGACTTTCGGTGACGCTAGAAAGGGTCTGAGCTGCCGTACCCGTGTTGGTATTTGAAGTTGCTGAGACCAGCTCAGCACCGGACGACCTGCGTTCGGCTTTTGAAGAAACTGTGGCAGAGCTCGCATCTGACGCCACAGTCTTCAGTTGTGATATGGTGGACGAGTCAAGCGGCAGTGTCGACTCAACTTGAGATGCTGAAGAACTCGACTGCCCAAAACCACTCGACCCTGTTCCTACCGCTGCAACACTGCTGAACGTTGATGTTGGAGTGTGTTGCAACTGCAACGTCGTTGCTGATGTATCGCCAGTTTCGTTTGCCGTGCTGTCGCTACTGACAACGGTGGACGCTGGGTTTGCTGGCGCACCAGTGGCCCCAGAAGCAATTGAAGATTCTGTTGCCGTGACGGAAATGGTGACCGGAACGGTGACCGGAATAATTATTGTAGCAGTAGTGCCTGCGACCACGCTGACGGTAGTTGTCGTCGTGACCGTAGCCGGAGCCGGAGCCGGAGTCGGAGTCGTAGCCGGAGTCGTAGTAGTAGTTGTAGCCGTAGTTGTAGCCGTAGTTGTAGCCGTAGTTGTAGCCGTAGTCTTATCTGTAGCCGTGACAGTGATAGATACAACGGCAGGCACGATATCGGTTGCGCTTGGGATAGGTCCAATATTTGAAACAGTGCTTTGCCCGAAGATACCCTGTAGGACACTAGACACAAACCCGTTAAAGCCTCTATTATCGGTGGACAATTGGGGAGCGCTGGAAGAGGTTTCGATAGCTTCCGTCGCGGTCGGATACGAGGTGATGGTTGTAGAACATGTGGTCGTAACAACTACCAAAGTCTCGCTAATGTGCGTTGTAGATGTTTCTAGCGCCACATTTGGAGCCACACCTGGATCAGTACCAGTATTCGGATCTGGGTCTATCCACTGCGCGCCACGGCGACCCAGTGAGGGATCCTCTGTGCTCGAGGTTAACCGGCTTGGGACTTGCTGGAGCGTGGGTGCAAGCCTTGTCTGTGGCGGGATAGTCTCCAATGCATTCCATTGCGGATGCTCGAAAAAAGGCCAGGCTGGCTTGGCGCACGTCGCATGCGGAAGGCCGACGATTAAGACAGCGCTGCCATTGAACTGCGTAGTGAAGACTTCTGTGAAGGAAGGGATTTGGTAGACCGTTGTCGTCACGACAGGATTCGCGTTACAAAGCCCTGATGAACTCGTCAACGGCGACGCAGTTATAGTCTCGGATGACAATGAAGAGGAAGAAGAAAAAGAAGGAGCCAACGTCGACGGCTTCACAGACACAGTAGGCACAGCCGGCGCGGGCGGTTGCGGTGACGCCGACGGCGGCGGCGACGACGCAATTGACGTGAAGCTCTCGCATGTTGTAAAGGTGGAGGTGTGTGTCTCTATTTCAATTGATGTGGTAAACGGAGCCGATGGCTTGCTCGCTGTGCTCGGCGTGGTCCAGTTCAAGTAGGCGCGCCTAGTCAAATTGAGCCGCACAAACGAGACAATAGTCGAGGTTTGTGTGCTAGTAGAGATTGAAGTTATCCAAGCCAACGCGCCATCTGTACCACAGTCTTGATTTTCACTTTCAACTTGAGAGGGTGAGGCCAAAGGCGCAACAGACGTAGACTTCACGGCGCCTGCTGTTAAGACCGAGGACGAATGGAATGCCAACGTAGTCTCAGTACTCGTGGTAGGAGCGGCTGTGGTCTGTGGAATTGAGGTTAGCGCGCTTGTGCTGGGCGCGGGAGGAACCGCAGTTGGCTCCGATGAGGAGAGCGAGCTCGAGGTATACGAGGTCTCAATGGGAATTGAGCTAACCAGAGATGTCGGTGTGGAAGTTTCATCTCCCTGAGAAGGAAGGATGAAGGCAGTGGCGTCAAGGAGCGTGTTGTCGTAGGACGTTAGCTGCGACTGCAAGATGAAGCTTCCGAAGTCTTGCGCGAGTGCCAATTGCACACACCAGAGAAGAAGAGCGCCAAAAAACGCCATTTTATAAGCTGATATTAGCTTTGTTTTACCAGGGGGTGGGGAAGGAAAGAAGGGAGGCGAGTGTTGTGGTCAGAGAGGTTTGTTTACGTTCTGCGCGGTGGTGGACCCGGGTAAGGGCAAAACCAGCTGCCTTGGCCACGCGGCTGGGCACAAGTCGTAACTTTGCGCATTTGAGTGGGACGGCTTTTAAACGACGGGCCAACCCAACGACCCACCCTAGTATAGAGAAGGAGCCTTAATTAAAACCAATAGAGAAAACGTAGTTGTTGTTCCTGTCTAGTAAGAGCACTCAACCCACATCATCTTGTCCACATCTTATCCATACGTTATCTCATATTATTTTGGCCATCATTAAATGTTATCGACAAGGCAAACTCTGTCATTTCTTGCCTTCCATGCCTGGTTGTCCCGTAGTAGGGACTCAAATAGCACGTGCAGCAACGCCTCTCTCTCCACACAGCCTACTCTCATTGCCGCGGCTTTTTTTTTCATACAGTTAGTGCGCGGCTCCACTCTCAGGCTTGGGTGGTGGCATACAAATTTTTTCTCAACTTAGAACCTGTGCGCCCAGATGCAAGGGGGCCAAGCGGGCGGGTCTCTCCAATCGCATCGGATGCAACCATATCAATCCGATACGCGGCCATACCCTCGCCGCACGGCTTATCGTATTCACGTGCGCAAGCAACACCCTATTCCACCATGTATAGGGAATAAGATGTGCGACCTAGCATCCGACTTCCGGCACTCAATGCTCAGTCTCCGCATTAAAGCGTGGGCATTGCCCCGAGCACGACGCGTGTGTGCGTAATTGGCCCACGAACGGAGCAGTGCCGCAGACAGCACCAAAGGCCACGCTTTTCTGCTGATCTCGACACACTTGCAGGAACGACCGGGCCGAAGGAATTGCGCGTAATAAGGTTCAATTACGCGCCAGGTATCTTTTGGATAGTCGAGAATGGTGGCTGCCTGCGCTTTAAGTAGTAGGTATGAACGAGCTCATACCTCGAGGTCTCCAAAGACGCTGCCGCTCTCATCGCGCTTGTCCTCGCCAGAGGGCGGCGAATCGCGAAGGTCGGTTGAGTCGTGGTCGTTAGGGTCCTGCAAACCGTCCTCGTCCAAGCCGTAGCTCGACTCGCGGGGAAGGCTCGATTCACGAGGCAGGCTGAACGGTCCATGGCTGCGCCGCCGGCTGCGGTGGGGCGGGTTGTGGGCGTGATCCTTGGCTATCATGGACTCTGGGAGCGGCGATGCCTGCTGCACAAGGCTGCTACCGAGACGGCTCATGGAGCCTAAGCTGCCCACACTGCCTGCAGCATGGGACATGCGTCGCTTAGAGAGCGGGGTCTTATTTATGGGCTTGGCGCTCAAGATGGGGATGTCGCGCGCCGGCGTCAGCACGGGGTCAGCCTTGTCGGCAGGCTCCGCACTGTCGGCCTTGGGCTCGCTGCTGCTGCTGCGCGCCTCCGAGTCGTCCTTGTCGTCCTCAAGCGCCTCGTCGTTGTCGGCGTCACCCTCGTCATCATCATCGTTGTCCTCCTCATTCTCGCCATTCATGGACACGAGAATGGACGCTGCCTCAAGCAGCTGCACTTGCTGGTGCTTCGAGATGAGCAGCTTCGACGTGACGTTCCACTCCGGCGTGTGTTCCCACAAGTGCTTCGCCAGAGAGGACACGTGTTTGTATCCCTTTCCACAGGCCTGGCACTTCAACTCCTCCTTCAAGCGGCCCGTTTCGCCCTCGGAAATGCGGCGAGCCACAAACTTGCGCGAGAGCTGCGGGAAGCCATTCTGGTTCCGCGGCGTATGGCCCGTCGGACCCTGCCCAGAGTGATTGCCGGCATGGTCTTGGCCGTGCCTATTCGAAGATAACTCGTAATACCCTGCCATCGGGCTTTTGCAACGCCGTTTTCAGAAAATATAAACGCCAATTTTCGGTTTCCCAGCGGGCGTTCTATTTCTGCTGAGGTAATTTTTTTGGCGACTACCCTGGAGAGTTAGCGTCGGGTCGTGATGCTCCGATAATTGCTTCCTCAGCAGGCCGGCTAAGGTTAATAAATAAATTAGGGGGATTGCGTCATGCCACCCGAAAATAGACGGACAACACCGGGCCATGCTTGGGACTTGTCCAAACTTTTTTTTTTCCCAGCTCTCAACGCGATCTTTATTTTCTTTTGGTTCTTCGTCGTACGTCTCGCACTCGCAAATATTTATTACACTTCCTACGGCACATCTTATCAAGAACGACTAGATAGAGGCATCTGATAAATAGATAAACCAGAATTGATAGGCAAA
Source organism: Entelexis vaccinii (assembly GCA_004125185.1). NCBI lineage: Eukaryota > Fungi > Ascomycota > Dipodascomycetes > Dipodascales > Trichomonascaceae > Entelexis > Entelexis vaccinii. The sequence continues at coordinate 10,000 of NRDX01000062.1, read as the reverse complement.
CCGCATACCAAACCGAGGGCAGATAGAGACGCGTGCAGACGCGTGCATGCGCCCATTAGATAGTAAAGTTAGCCCAATTTTTTCTCTCGTTTTCGATTTTTTCTCTCTCTCTCCAGGCAGATTTGAGGTTTATATGTGTATATTTACGAAAAATAGAAGAAGAAGGCCCCCCCGCGCGCAGTAAATAATAGAAGTTAATATTTCGGTATCTCCTTGCACGACATTCCAAGGATACACGTTATCGTTCAAATATTAAGATATATATTTTACGCCGCAGTCAGCAAGGCCCGCTTGAGACGATGCACTTTATGCCTCCTGGGGCTCGGGCTGGGTCCACTCCTCCTCGGCGGCCCAGTCCTGAGCGGCACCCTCGCCAGCAGCGATGTCCCACTCGCCGGCGGGGGCCTGCTGCGTAGCCTCGGCAGCGAGCTCCGTCTCGACAAGAGCAGCCGCCTCCTCGGCAAGCTGCGCCTCGGCCTCCTCGGGGTCGCGGTAGAAGTAGAGGTCGGGCATGACGCTCCACGCGGTCTCGCGGTCCGGGAGCGTGCCGCGCAGGCGCAGAACCTCGCGGGCAAGCAGCCACCAGATGAGGCCGATCGAGTGCTTCGACTTGTTGTTGCAGGGGATGGCAACGTCGACGAAGTCGAGGGGCGAGTCAAGGTCCGTCAGGGCAATGACGGGGATGTTCACGTAGCTGGCCTCGCGGATAGCCTGCGAGTCCGTGCGGGGGTCCGTCACAATGATAAGACGCGGCTCCTTGAACGAGCGCGTGATGTAGTTCGTGAAGTTACCCGGCGTGAAGCGGCCAGCCAGCGGCGTAGCGCCGGTGTGGGCGGCGTACTTCAGCACGGCACGCTGGCCGTACGTACGGGCGCTAACAGCAACAACGTCGGCAGGGTTCGGCACAGCAGCAATGATGCGGGCGGCCAGCTGGATCTTCTGCCACGTCTTGTTGAAGTTGATGACGTTCACACCGTCGGGGCGCGCGGCCGCGCGGTAGGGCTCATTGGCAACCTGCACATTCTTCGAGCCAATGTGCGCCTGGGCAGCAAGCAGCAGCTGGGCGTCGGCCTCGGTAAGCTCAAACGACATGGTTTTCTACTTTCGGGGTTCGGATGGAAAATCGCACTGACGTTGGATGTGGTGTGGTGATCCTGCTGCCAGACTGTGAGTGGGTATCGTGACCTCGCGCGCCGCTGCACAGCGTATCCCGGCGCTCGACCCGACCGCCCGCTGACATACACACCAGGTGACTAACCGCGAAGCCCTACAAATGGGCGCCGCGATTCAAAGCCCTAACATGACACGACACGGCCGAGTCCTGGAATCGAGAGTAACCCTCGCCCGGGCACTAGGCTGCTTATGTCACCGCTTCCGTCCCGCGGCTCCACGATACGTCCGGCTCGGACCCCGTCGTTCCCGTGCGCATATGCGCGCGCGTTGTTATTGTTTACTCCCTGCAGCCCTGCCCGTACGTCAATCTGAAACATTTAGCCACACGCAGCGGCATCCGCGCTGGGACGCGTCGTCATGACTGGTGCACCCAATACGCTGACTCTGCATATCCCAGACCTAAGTCCGCCAAAATACCTGCGGCCTCGCGCGAGCCGGTACCCACAATTAACGTCCATGCAGCCGGAGCAACTGCCACCACCGCCGCCGCCACCGCCGCACGCTGTTTTGCCCGCAAACAAAACTGCAGCCAATGCTACCAAAAATGTAAACAAAAATGCGACTAAAAATGCGAGCCGTGCTCAGGAAGCTCCAAATGAAAAGCATAGCATAGACGCTAGCACTCGTCTGTTCTCGCCGTCTCATATCGCCATGTTCCTGGCTGGGCTTGCCGTGGCCCAATTGCATCCACTGCTCATTATCTTTTCGTTGTTATGCGTTCTAGTCGTTGCCCTTGTCCGATCCAGCGGCTCGTCAGATAGTGCTGCTGCGCCTGGGCCTCACAAAGTCGCTAAGAAGCCTGCTCCAAAAAGACAGGCCCATCCCGACCCACCACAGCATCGCAAATACCCGCGCAATGTGGCTAGGCGCACTGTTGGCAGCTCTATAGACGAAAGCTTTGCATTCAGGCCGTACGGCTGAGGCGTGCGCGTCTACATAACTACTAGCATAATCGTGTGGTTTTTTTCTTTTTGTATAGCATACGAGTTCATACGAGTTCATACTCGCCTTTTGTTTGTTTTGTTTACTTGTTTCTGTTGGTATTATACAGAATTTGTACGAATGAATAATTAATAAAATAAAAATGGCAGTAGCTGGATTACTCGCGTGAAGCGCGAGGACGGCCGCGGCCGCGGCGCTCGACGGGCTCGAAGCTGGCGCGAGTGCTGCGCGTCTGGCGCGTCGAGCTGCGCACGGCCCGGCGTTTCGACGGCCGCGCTATCTCCTCGTCCGAGGAAACGAAATCGTCCGAATCCTCGTCGTCGTCGTCGTCGTCAACCACCTCGGCGTCAACCTCTGCATCTCCATCGTCGGCGTGTTCGCCGGCTTCCGCAGTCTCAGTCTTGGGCTCGGTGTCAGCGCTGCTGCCTGTACCAGCATCCGACTGACCATTGACTGCAGGCTTAGTGTCTTTCTTGTCACCAGCGGCAGCAGCAGCAGTCTTGTCCGCCGGCGCGGCAGCGTCTGCATCTGCATCTGCATCGGCATCGGCATCGGCATCGGCATCGGCATCGGCGTCCGCGTTCGCGTTCGCGTCGTCGTCCTCATCGGAACCGTACTCAGTCTTCACGCCATTACTACCATCCAGCAACATGCCTGCCACATACGCCTCCTTCTCGGCATCGATCTCGTCCTCGTCGTCGTTGTCATTGTGCTCCTCGCTAACCTGCTTGTCAAGCGCCAGCTTGGTGTTCGCGAGCTGCAGAATGTTCTCCTCAATCGACTCCTTTGTGATCATGCGCACAACCCGCACAGGCCGCGTCTGACCCACGCGGTGCGCGCGATCCTCGGCCTGCTTGTCGTCGTGTGGGTTGAAGCTGAGATCGAAAATGATCACGACGTTTGCCACGGCAAGGTTGATACCGAAGCCGCCCGCCTTGGTCGACAGCAAAAAGACGTTGATATCATCGTTCTCATGGAACTTGTCAATCATGTCCTGGCGCACCTCGACCGGTGTCTGGCCATCCATGCGCAGGAACTTGAGACCAAGAATATCAAGCACACGCTGCAGAATGTCCAACACCTGTGTGAACTGCGAGAACAGCAGGATGCGGTCGCCGCGCGCACTCATCTCCTTAAGCAGAGTCACGAGCTGCTTGATCTTACCACTGTCATGGAACTCCGCGTCGTCAAGAATGTATTCACCCAACGTCACGGGGAACTGCCGGCACAGTCGGTCGAGCTCAAAGTCGTTCATAACCTGCATGTCTTCGAAAATGTATGTCTCATTCGCCTTTTTGTACTGCTCCTCGTCCATGATGGCCTTCGCCATCTTGCGAAGCTTCGGGTCAGGATAGAGCTCACGGAATAGCAGCGGGTGCAACGCAGCCTTGCGCAGCTGCATAAGAACGTTGTCAAGCCGCTTGCCAGCCTCACGCTTGCCCTTCTTGGACTCGGCAGTTTCATCCACATCATGCTTGGCGGATTCCAAGCCCTTCTTGTTGCGCTTCACCTCACGCTGGTACAGCGCGCGTTGGTTCTCCGTCATGTCACACTCTATAATCTCGTGCGACTTTGGCGGCAGATGCGCGAGCACTTGCTCTTTACGGCGGCGCATGACAAAGGGGGTCATCATTGTTTTGGCCTTACGGATACGCTGCTCGCTAAGAAGCTCGTCGCGGCTCTCCTCAGAGCCATTAGCCGTGGCCTTTGCCTTGAACCTAAAAACCTCGAGCAGGTCCTCTTTGTTCTGCTCGAAAAGCGAGGGCAGAATGAATGACAGCAGAGACACAAGCTCGCGCAAGTTGTTTTGCAGCGGCGTGCCGGTCAGCAAAACGCGGAACCGCGCTCGCAACCGCATTAGCTTATTGTACCGCTCGCTCTGTGAGTTCTTGAGGAGATGGCCCTCGTCGTAAACGCAGACATTGAAGCCCAGCGACTTCAAGAACCCCATATCCTGCTTTCCTCCCGTGGCAAGGTTGTATGTCGTGACAAGCACGTCGAAATTAGCACCCTGGGACAGAATTTGCTCGCGGATCTCGGCGCGTTCAGGCTGGCCACCGTAGTAGGGCTCTACATGCAGGCCAGGGCAGAACTTGGCACACTCGCGAAGCCAGTTCTCCAAAGTTGATGCAGGGCAAACGACAAGATGCGGTCCGGGCTCCCCGATTTCCTTGAGGTGGGCCAAAAATGCAATCACTTGCAGAGTCTTGCCCAACCCCATCTCGTCGGCCAAAATGCACGAGAGACGCTGTTTGTACAGAAGCGAGAGCCAGTTAATACCGACCTGCTGATAATTTTTGAGCTGCACACCCTCAGCCAGCATGGCCGGCTGCTCCTTAAAGAAACCCTGGCCAGTGGTTTCCAAGGTCTCTGCATCGAGACCCCAGGCAGAGACGCCCTTTTGCACGACGCGACCCATGCGAGCGCACTCCTTGATTAAAGCGTCCACCGCCTCGTAGCCACGCAACGTTGTGCGCGCAGCATCGATGATTTTAGAGCCTGCCGGCTTCTTCGCAGCACCACGGCGTCGCTTAGCGCCCGGTTCAGGTGCGGGCGTGGCCGAGGGCACATCGACCTTAGCGGCAAGACTCAGCGACGCATATGGCCGCTTTTTGACGAGCGCCTCGACCAATTCCATGGGCTGGGCCGCGACATCGGCGATGGCATCTGGGCTGGCAGTGTTGAGGAAGTCAAGCAGGCGCGCGTCAAAGGCGGCGGCTGCCTCGGGGTCATAAGTGTCGCTGTCACTCTCGTCACTGCCACTATCTTCCTCATCAATGGCCCGCTTCGCTGCCGCGAAGTTTGAGCGCTGCAGCTGGGCCTGGGCGGCCTGAGGCTGGTACGCGAACTGGCGGAATTGCTGCTGTTGCAGCAGCTGCTGCTGTTGATGTTGGTTCGAGCTGAACTTCTCGCGGATTGTGCGCCGCTGCGGCATCTGCTGTGCCGGGGCGGGCTGGGCCATGGGCATGAGGTGCTGGCGCTGCATTTGCCGCAGCCACGCAAGCGCGTCGTGGTAAGTGCGCTTGGTGCGCACGGCCGTAGCCAGCGTTTTCTCGTGGATCTCGGGGAAGTCGACCTTCAAGCGCGCGAGAATGACGTCGCTGTTGTCTCCAGGAACGCCGGGGCTGCCGACGCCGCTCGCGGCCTGCGGGGTTCCGCCGCGCGGTGATGCATAGGGCGACGCGTAGTAGGAGCCCTGCGGGCTCGGAGCAGCCTGGGGCGCGCCGCTAGCGGGCTGGCTGTAGTGCGAATACGACACGTCCTGGTACGCGTTCGGCGCGGTCTGGCCGCTGGCCGGCTGGCCAGTGTACCCAGCGGCAGGCTGGCCCGTGTAACCCCAAGCACCCTGAGCGGCCGGCTGCTGGCCGTACTGCGGGTATTGGTTGTACTGGTTATAGGGAGTGTATCGCCCGGGTGGGTAACGCTGGTCGTACGGCGGCTGGCGTTGCATCGCGGGCGGCTTAACGACGGGCACAGCGTTTAGGAAAAGAGAGAAAAAAGGAGGCAGGGTGAGGATGCAGCCACGTTAGTCAGACGCGCGGACCCAAGGCGGCCAATTTAGCACGCGGGTTATAATTCTGTTGGTTTGCGGCTCGTTCAGCCACAACTTCGAACAATGAAGCGCATTTAGTCGACCATGTCATGGCGCGGCTGCATGGCTCCGAGGGGCGAGGGTATGCAGGTACACGGTGCCACATCAACCCGTACCCATACAAGAACCACGCCAGGTCGCCGGCTACGCATTATACCGTATGCAGGCACTCCTCGAGATTTGTGCGCCTCGCTCAAATCGCAGTTGTGGCGTGGGGTTTGCCCCATAACTACGTCTGATTTAAAGTCTTTAACCATAATTGTGCCAGAGGCCCTGGGTGCCTAATTATGGTGGTGCGGCGGGCGCTGTCTAACTGCGCAGCTTATTCAACACTCACAACTTCAAGCACTGAATCATCACGCCGCTAAAACCTCCGAAGCCAGTTCGTGCTGGGAAATTCTCCGTGGCTACACGCTCCCAAAAAAAAAAGGCCGTAGCAAGAAAGAGGTTGTAACAACTTTATTTTTCTGCTGCTCCACGCTACCGCATGGAGGCCAAAGAGCGCGGGAACAAGGCGTTCCAATCCGGAGACTGGCAGACCGCGGCTAAATGGTACACGGCCGCGCTAGAGGCGGATCCGCAGATGGCCGTCGCGTACGCAAACCGTGCGGCGTGTGAGATCAACTTGCATGAGTGGGCGCAGGGACTCGCCGACTGCAATGCTGCGCTGGCGCTTGAAATGCCCAAAAGCCTGCGCGTGAAGGCTCTCTGGCGCAAGGCGGTTTGTCTGCGTCATTTAGGCAGCTCGGAGCCGGAATGGACGGCTGCAGTGCATGAGGGACTGGCGCTCGACAGCTCCAACGACAAACTGAAGGACGAGCAGCAGCATATATTTGTGAAACGGGTGGCTACAACGCCGCGCGAATACACGCGGAGCTCTGAGCCCGTACACAACAAGCCATCTGTAGCCGCATCTGCAGCAGCACCTGCAGCATCAGCGGCGCCGCCGCGCTCGACTCCGCTATTCGCGCCTCCGCCGCGACCGCTATCCTATGCCGGCGTCCTAAAGCTCACGCGCAGCAAAAGCGAGCCTGTTTACGAGTTCTGGTACAACGAGGTCTCGGGCGCTGAGCTCATTAACGCGCACCGCAGCGCCGGAATTGAGCCAGATACGCTCGACTATTTACACGAAATGATTGCACTGCACCCGCAGCATACCGAGAAGAACCGCGAGCTTATGCAGGCGCTTGCACAGTGCGCGCGGTATTCATCAGCGTCTGTTCTTGCCGACGAGCGCTTATACAAACAGGCCCTGGCCGCAGTCGGGCCATAAACCGACTAAAACTAAATCATTGTCCATGTAGTAGTATACGGACATTATGTGCGTGAATGAGATAGCCAATGCGGCAAAGGCGGCTAGTATGTCGTATATTACAGTGGGGCATTTGGCCAGTATTCGGCCAGTGCATTGCCAGTACATTCTACCAGTACCTTTGGCAAGTGTATTCTGCTTGTGCTATTTCCTTGTGAGTTCTAATGGTGCATTTGCGCACCTTAGCCCGCGTGCTGCAGAAGGCCTCCTCATACGCACTAACTACTAACTATCTGGGTTCATTTAACCGAGGGTTGTTTTGATGCTAACTGCCCTAAATCAGGTACACCGATGCGGCAAGTTCTGATCAGCTCACGCTGATCGACTAACCGCCACTCTATGTAGCATAAAAATTCTGGAACGCTTGACTATTACTCGTCCGACGCAGTTTGCAAAGCTCACGATAACTCGAGCGTTTTTTTTTTTGGCCCCGTCAACTGACCCTTACTGCATATGTAGGGTGGGTTCCACATCACACCGGCCACGACCCGTAGTAAGCCTTACCACACCCTGCGTTATTATGTATTGCGTGCAGCATGCATATGGCCCCGTATCGCAGATACGCTGGGGCGGTTAAGACGCCATAGACCGGAATAATGCGAGACTGGTCTCAGTTTCCTTTGCTTGGATAAGCGCTCGCGTAGCTTGTGCTGCTAATACGCTAAAGCGCCTGTGGCGTCTCGTAACAGGTTCGGTTCGCTCCGCAAACCCCCTTCTCGCCGCATGAGCAAAAGGCACTGGATCCGGTTGCTAGGTTTTTATATACACACGAACGAGCGCGGCACCTTCCCCGGCCAGGGATCACGTCGTGCGGAACCCCATTATGCACGCTGCATAAGGATCCGCAAGGGGGGTCCGTCGGAGTGGCGGATTTTCTTATTTTAATTGAAGTTGGCCTGCGGGGTTGGCCGCTTGCTGTTTTGTGTCATGCAGGCGGATCCCGCGGTATGCCCTGCCATATGCACGTCGCAGCACGCACTGCCGAGTGACTAAGCGGCTTTTTCTCTCACTCTGCATGTGGAGTATTTGAGACCGCGCGCGCTTGATCCATTGCTTTTTTATACAAAAAAAACAGTCTTGACGTGATCGCGAATTGGCTTTGCGGCAACGTACTCTGCAAATGGCTGAGGAAGCGGAACATTTCCACGAGTTCGGCCATGTCGCCAATATCGTGCATATTCAGACCGACCGGCGGCACAAGTTCATCCATCAGCCGCGCATCCATCAGTACATCAAAGCGGGCAAAATCCACCGTGAAAAGGAAAAGCGACCCGTAGGCCAATTTGAGCTGTTCCTGGATTTGGTTATGGTTGGTGTCGTGCACCAGCTTGCCGATTTGGCCAGTGAAACTGAGGACGGTATGGCCGTGGCCCGATTCGTGCTTACCTTCTGGGGTGCTTGGTCTATATGGTCCGATTATCGCAACTACGTAAATACAAGCAGCACCGATGACTTCCCGCAGCGAGTCTACACGTTCTGCATGATGGCGATTCTTATCGGATACTCGGCGAACTCGACGGGCGTTGTTATTGAGCACAACAAGTATATCGAAAACAACTCGACAAAGTCGTCGTTGCGCGGCGCCGTGGGCTTCCTGCTCGTGGCGAAATGTATTCGATTCGTGCTCCACGTGTTTTACGCGTTGTACCTTCCCGAGTTTTTCTTTGATCAAATGGTCCTTGCAGCATGGATGCTCGTTGCGTCCGCCTTGTATCTGGGATCGCTGTTCTCACCGCACATCCAAACGGGTACGATCCTGTTTGGCTGCGCCGGAATCGTGGAGAACGTACAACTGTTCTTCGGAGTGATGCTGAACCGCACCGTGACGAAGATGCAACAGAAGCTGTGTTCGGAGAACCCGACGGGCTGGTTCAAGAAGCGCATTAAGGCCGCCTCTATTGCTGTGTATAATATCGAGCACACAGCGGATCGAAACGGCGCGTTCTACACCATTGTGTTGGGTGAGAGTGTAACGAACCTTTTGTACCAGGTGGCTAAGTTCCCAGGATCGGCTGGCGTATCTGTTTACTACGGGCGCGCCTTTTGCATTTTGCTTGTTTCGTTCAACCTGAACTGGCTCTACTTCACCGAGGATTGGACTGTTCACAAGATCCACCCCGTGCGGCGACACTGGTCCTCGGCCATTACCTACCAGTTTTTGCATTGGCCGCTCACGGCTGGCTTGATCATATCGTCGGCAGCCGTCGCGCAACTTGTTCACCCCAGCACCATTGAGGAGTCCGAAAGCCAGGCGGCGCGCTACTACTGGGGCGGAGGCATGGCCGTCGCACTGTTCTGCCTTGCCATCGTTGACCTCTTGCCGAAGTGGGACTTCTGGACGTGGGACCGTGCGCTTGTCCAGTTTGTGCGACTCGTGTTCCGCCTCATTGGCGTTGCCATTTGCGCCACTGTTCCGCTGTGCGACCACAAGCGTCTAACGAACCTTGGCTTCGTGGGTATTTATGCCGGTGTGTTTGTTTTCCTTGTTGGAGAGGAGTTGTTAGGCAAGATCCTGATCATGAATCTCACGCGCCGGTACTCGGAGAAAGAGGAGAAATGTGCGGAGGACGAGGAGAAGGCGGAAAAGAACGTTGTTGACGACATTCCCAGCGGGTCGCCGGGCCCGGGAGCGGAGCCTGCGGCGGAGCCTCAAGAGAGCAGCGATAGTTCGGGCATAAAGGAAGTGTCTGTTCCTGCGAGCGATGCTCGCGTTTCGCAAAGACTGGGCCCTCGGCGCCGCTCGCCCCAGCACGAGCGGTCTGGTTCCGTCTCGTCGGTGTCGTCCCTCGAGAGTTTTAGTGGGCGCGACTTCTCGCGCTCGGATGGCAAGAGTTCGGAAACGGATCCTGGCATGGATGAAGAGGCCGCTGGCCCCGCAGATGGAAGGCGTTGTTTGTAGCTAGATGCTGTAAGAGCTCCACATTATCTTCAGAGAGATAATACATTACTTCGAACGCGGCATCGTATGTTTGCTTCAATAC
>NRDX01000061.1:0-24814 GCA_004125185.1 Entelexis vaccinii | reverse complement strand
TGCCTTGAGGGCTGGGCCAAGAGCCACCCTACGCACGTAGCCATATTCCAGGGGTTCATGCGGTACGTGAAGGAGCTCGACTCGAACATCGCGCTGCGGTTATGGCACGAGATCGTGGTGGTGCCAGCCCAGGGCCAGTACTTTGAGTACGTGAACTGCCACGACACGACCGGGCTGCTGCGCGCGCTACCGCACAGTTCATGAACGGCCCCCGTGAAGGGCCCGCCTTCTTTGCAGACGGTAGGGCATCTTGAGCGACAGGGCGCGAACAGGCGGGGCGGGGTACAGCTGGCTTTCTGCGTGGCGGACCATGTCTTGGACGTAAGCATCGTCGTGAGCATCGTCGTGAGCATCGTCGCTCGAGCGAATCTCGAACCCGTCGGCGTCGGCGTCGTTGTCGCCCCTGTCGTGCACACTACGTTTGTTGCCCGTGCCGGACGCCGTTGCCCCTGCCGTTGCCCCTGCCGTTGCCCCAAAGTCCCCCCCGTGCGCTGGCACAGAGCCTGACGTGCTCGACTTGCGGGCCAGTTTGGAGCCGGAAAACATTCCGCCACAGACCCGATGCGGGGTTTATATAGTTTTTTTTCCGGGTGCAACCCTAAAATAAGGTTCTGGGGGGCGTGCGTAGTGAACCGAGCTTGGTGCACCTCGATACACCAACAGCAAATGCGCCAAAAACGAGAGCCACCACCAGCGGTGCTTCACCTATGCACCACCAGCTCTTCTGGTCCAGTTCATGAGCCCCTATGCCATTGGTTGCCCGCAAACACGGACAATGTTTCACTTTCGGTAGCAAGACGCGTCGCCTCATGCAGGAAACCCTAAGACTCCCGATTAAGGTTGCCACATGTGTTCACAACAAACAACTAGCTGCATCCGCCCGCCACAAAACACCTGTGATGAAAGATGTGGTACTCGGTGGATTTGTGTAGATCCTTCACTCAGATGCTAACACGGTGGGCGGCCATGCCGATCAGCCTGCAACTTCCGTTTAAGGCAGCCTCATGGGTGGTCGCCCTGCTATAGATCTTAACCTGCTTACGTCCCACTTCAATGTTCATCTCCTATCGTAGCACTCACCGATTACCCGTTTAGGAAGTCTCTTGCCGATCGGATGTCCAACCGTCATTGCAACCACATTATGCGGGCTGCCATGCGCCACGCGTACCCAGAGTCTTGCGGGGCCAGCTCCAGTAATGATTACTCGGTGAGGGCGTGTACTGGCCGTCAAAGTGTTCATCCTGGCGTGTTACCCGTTTAGGAAATAGCCGGGCTAGGACATGCCAGCACTTCAGCACGCAATGAGAGCACTCCGCGTGAGCACTCCACAAGTTAGCTGGTTGCGGTCCACTCAACCCACAGCGTTCAACGGCACTAAACACGCGAGCTGCGCACCTCCCGCCAGAAACCTCTTGACGTGGAGTTAGTATTTATTATCCCATCTGCATGCTTATTCCCACGCGGGTTCTGCCTCGGCCTATTATTATCAAACCTGCAGGCTTACTCCCCACGCAGGTTCCGCTCAGGCGTACTACTCCGCGCGGACCATGCCTATTAGTTCAAACGCACGAGCTGCTTCGCATCTCCCGCCAGGACCCGATAACGTAGAGTTTAGTATTTATTATCCCATCTGCAGGCTTATCTCCACGCAGCTTCCGCTCAGGCGTATTACCCCCGCAGGCTCCGCTCAGGGCTATTATTATCACACCTGCAGGCTCACCCCCCATGCAGGAACCGCTGTGGCGTATTATCACATCTGCAGGCTTATCTCCACGCAGGCACCGCTCATGAGTATTATTATCCCATCTGCAGGCTTATCTCTACGCAGGATCCGCTCAGGCCTATTATTATCACACCTGCAGGCTTATCCCCCCGCAGGTCCCGCTGAGGCCTATTATTATCCCATCTGCATGCTTACCCCCCATGCAGGAACCGCTGTGGCGTATTATCACATCTGCAGGCTTATCCCCAAGCAGGTTCCGCTCAGGCGTATTATCACCTGCAGGCTTATCCCCGATGGAGGCACCGCTTTGGCGTATTACTCCGTGCGGACCGTGCCCATCTGTTCAAACGCACGAGCTGCTGCGCATCTCCCGCCAGATAATAAACGTAGAGTTTAGTATTTATTATCCCATCTACAGGCTTAGCTATGGGCCAGATCTGCGATCCAGCCTATGTACCGCCACCACCTAATTCGTCCTCAAGGGGGTACCCTTACTCGCCCTCCCAAATCCAAAATCCCCGAAAAAGAGGGCGCTCTCAGCCACCACCAGAGCACACAAAAGGCAGCAAAAATAAACACACACAGTAGTCCAGTCTACATCTTTATTACCAGAAAAATAAATGTTTGTAGTCAATGCTCTTGCACCCATTTGTGACGGGCAAAATTGACCGATATCGCAACTTTTTTTCCCCTCCTGGTCTCAAACCAAAAAAAACAATTCCTCCACATATGAGCTATAAACTTTACCAGATTAAACGGGTTATAAAATCACGAAATGAAAATGAATTATGCGCAAAACGGTTGACTTGGCGGTAGTGTTATTGAATTCACACACGAGGGGGGTAGTATTCAAAGCACGCCACAGAGTCGATATTTTAGTGGAACACAGGTACACCAGAAATATATTTAGCGATGTTGTTAAATGCAACAACAACAACAAAGCGACCGAGTTACCCGTGTTTGGAGCAGAACAGCCACGTGACGCGTCTTGAACGGCCCAAAATGGCGGTCTGACAAGGTTCCTACCCACGCAGCTTTTTAATTTCGCGTTATTAAATAGTCATTTCAGATGCAAACATTATTACTACTCAGAATCGCGCCAACTATCCCCGTTCGTGGTGGCATCGCTCGCAAACTATTATGAGTGTATGGCCTCGCCGTTATCCCTATAGTTACGCAGCGAGGCCATTTCCGGTGCCACCTAGTTCCTTACCCTCTCTCCCAGCGGCGTGCGTACCCCTTACCCACTGTGGCTGCGTCAGCAGCCCATCTACCTCGTCTTAGTTCTTAGTTCTTAGTTCTTAGTATCAGGCAACGATTCATCGCTCGGCCAGCCATTAACCAAAGGATCGGTTTTATCAAAATTTTGGCGATTTTGAGCACGTAATTTTGACAGATTGGTGTTAACGTAAAAGCGGTAGGGTGAGCGGAATTTAACGGAATATGGTTGACTTGGCGGGGTGTTTAGAAGATCTGAACCGCAAAATAATGGTGTTCCAGACACACTGCAGAGTTGAGATTTCAGCGCTAAACAGATACAAGTATAAAAGCATTACAATGGTTGTTAAATTGCCGTGTTGTCTGCAAAGTAAAGGAGATATCCACGTTTGAAGGAAAACGATCACGTGTCGGCTCTAAAAGCGCAAAATTGGGAAGTTGACAAGGTTCCCACCAGTGAAGAGATTTAATATGTTGATTTTAGAAGTTCATTTCAGATACAAAGAATATGCTCTACTCAAATTTGTCGTAGCTAGCTTCTGTTGTGATGGCATCGCTCGCAAACTATTATGTGTATATGGCCTCGCCGTTATCCCTATAGTTACGCAGCGAGGCCATTTCCGGTGCCGTCTGATGACTAAGCTCGCGCCGCGAGCAAAGTAGACTGAGGTCGCACAGCGAGCCGATGTCTGCTTCAATTGAAGGGGTCTGCGGAGCTGACCCAGAGACTCGGATAGCGAGCGCAGCGAGCGGACAGTAGGCCCCCCTTGACTGGCCTGTTGTGTGAATGCGCCATCTGATTGGCCTACTGCGGAGGTGCGCAGCAGAGGTGTCAGATCAAGTTGCGTGGGCTTTTTACCCCAGCCCTGTGCCGTACCCTCTCTCCCAGCCTTTAGCCAGCCGAGGCACATGGCTATGGCGTAGAAATCAAAATTGTGCGACATTATTTTCAGAAAAGTGACCGAATCGAAATAAACTGAGTAGACAGTTCAATAAAGGGTGTTTAACAACCAAAGAAAATGTAATCAGTCTGCTGAGTTGCTGGAGCATTATCGAGTTACGGAAGTGAGATCTCGAGAAGTCAGCCTTGCCGAGGACTTGAAGAATTAACAATTCAATATAAAATAGCAATATCATTCTAGTGCTGAATGAGAAAGGTAAAATTGAGCGCTTTGTCGAACTGCGACCGTAGCAGAGTTGTGAAGGTAAATGGACACTCCACGTGACTGTTTTTTGTACATGGCAATTTGAGCACGTTGTAGGCCATATACGAGCATTTAATTTATGAATCTTAAATGTAAAGAGCAGTAGCGAATAAACTGTCTACTCAGAATTGATGTGGTGGCCCGTTTAAGTGGGTGGCCTAGTTCGCCAATTAGTACCGGGATGGTCTCGTAGCGTGGTATATTAATTGGCGAACGAGGCCAGATCGTTCACGTGATCATATATATTATCTGCTCTCTCTCCCAGCTTACTCAGACTGCCACCTCTTGGTGGCAAGGACCCGCGAAGCTGACCCACAAGCGTAGCGAGCGCAGCGAGCTAGTAGACTAAGAGAGCGTAGCGAGCGCACGTCTGCACCAAATCGAGGAGTAGATATAGCTAGCGAGCGCAGCGAGCGTACATGACGTACTCCTTGGTTGGACTGTTTTAATGATGCCGTAGGGGTGTCTGGTAGTGGGTCTTTTACCCTACCCTACTCTCAACCCTCTCCCGGTCTGACGAGGTACTCGACTATGGCACAGAATCCAAAGGTTTCCAAAAGGTCGCGTCAGTTTTTTCAGAAAAGTAATGGAACCGAACTAAACTGAGTAGACAGTTTAAGTGGGGGTGTTTAACAACCAAAGGAAATGAAATTAGTTTGGTGAGCGGCTGGAGCTTTGTCGAGTTAGCAAGGTGAGATTTCAAGAGATCAATGTTACCGAAGAGTTGGAGATTTAAAGATTCAATGTAACAAAGTGATAGTAATCTAGTATTGAACGGTAATGTCAAAGTACCGTACCTTGTCCGCCTGAGAGTGTAGCACAGCTGTCGAGGCTACGTGATATACGTAATCGCTATACATAGCGAGTTTAGCATGGTGCGGGCCTTAGATGTGTATTTAATTAATTTTGTTTAATGCATTCAGATCAGAAGTAATGGGAGGTCTCTTTACAGCGGCTGTACCGGCCTGCGAACGAGGCTGCCTCGTTCGCCAATTAGTACCATAGTGGTCTCGTACTGTTCTATATTAATTGGGCTCCGAGGCCAGATCGGCTGACTAAGGGGTTCTCGCGAGAGCGTCGAGCGCGTGTCGCCGCCCAAATGCGAGCGAGCGCAGCGAGCTAGTAGACTGAGGGAGCGCCAGCGGACGGAAGTCTGCACCAACGGAGGGCCTTGGGTGGTGGCCAGCGGATTTAGCGAGCGAGCGGACAGTACGACCCCCTTGATTGGGTGATTGCACTTGTATTATTAGCAAAAGTGAGATGGAGGATGCTAAGTTTCAAAAAATGGGGATTTACTAGGGTATATGTAGTTTGACTAGGACATACGTAAGCGGGGGGGGGGGGGGGGGCCAACGGCGCGAGGTTGAGGCCCGGGTACAGATCCACAACAAACACGGGGGTTGTTGCGTCGTCATTAATTGGGTGCGGGTTGCGCTCGGTTCGGCAATGGTGCGTTTGCACTGACGCGGACGCTGGGTGGAGACTGCAGCGTCGTCTGCATTTGCCTAAGTCGTTTGCGCAATGGCGGTGATGCATATGTGTCAGTGGCACGCCCGCGCCCGCGTCCCGAATGGCGTCCCGAATGGCGTCCCGAATGGCGTCCCGAATGGCGTCCCGAATGGCGTCCCGAATGGCGCCTTGTGCGATGCGGTGCCATTGACTCGGGCGTGAGCGGCTCTGTATGCGTGAGCCTCAAGTCCGGCACCGTGAGATGCGTTTGTCGCATGCGCTTAATCCGTCGCGGCGGCGGCGATCCCACTGGCGATCCCAATGGCGACGGCACTGGCACTGGCGCTGGCACTGGCGACGGCACTGGCGCTGGCACTGAGGGCGCTGGTACTGAGGGCACTGAGGGCGCGTTTGGCAACAGCACAACCGCAAAATAGGCCGCCCGGTTGCGTTCCCGCTGGATGCGGGCCTCTTGGCGGCGGGCTTCCCTGTGTTGCGCCTCGATCTCGTTCTCGTTCGGGTTTGCCGAGCAGATGGTCGACGAATGGCTGCGTTCAGCGGCAGCGGGAGCGGCAGTGCGAGCGGCAGTGCGAGGCGAAGAAGACGGAATCGGCGACGGGGCCGGCGGTAACGGGCTCGATGTAGACGGCAGCGAGATGTTATCGGTGTCAATAGGCCGCGGCACGAACTCGGCTAATCGCGCCTCGAAGTCTTGTGCAGAAGCGGTCGCGGGCAAGGCATCGAGGTGTGCTCTCAACGGCGCCGTTAAGGCCATTCTTGGTGCGGGTCTCCGCGTTAAGGGCGGCAGCTCCGTAGGCCACTGCGGCAGCGGTGGCAACTGCAACGGTGGCGGCGTGATCAAGGACTCTTCGACGGGCGGCGACACCCTTGGCGGTGCGCTTGGCGACACGCTTGGCGACACGCTTGGCGGTGCTAGAATTGGCGGCGACGACGGCAGCATTGGCGACATTGGCGACATTGGCGGCGCCGACGATGCATCACCCAACTGTGGCGGTGAGGCCTCCTCGTGGGACTGCGGTCGTGGTTGTACGTTCTGTGGTGGGACCATTTCATAGGACTCCGAGGGCTGTGGCGGTGAGACCATATCATAGGGCTGCGGTGGTGATGGCACGTCAGATGGCATGTCAGGCGGCGAGAGTTGTGGCGGCGAGGCCGGCTCTCTTTCAATGCCGGCGTCCGTTGACGTGGCCTCAGAATCGGACTCCGTGGTATCGACCTCAAGTGAAGAGACTTCTTTGGCGTACGACTGTGCCCGTGGTTTTGTCGTTGTCTCCTCCCGGGCGGCTAAGAAGGCCGCGCGCTTAGCGGTCCTCTTTGCCCTTTTGCGAGCTGCCTTCTTGGCTGCCTTTTTGGCGGCCTTGGCGGCTGCCTTCTTGGTGGCCTTTGCCTTCTTCTTGGCGGCCTTGGCGGCGGCCTTGGCGGCTGCCTTGGCGGCTTTCCTGGTGGCTTTCCTGGTGGCCTTCCTGGTGGCTTTATTTGTTGTACTCCTCGTACGTGTCTGCCCGCGAAGATCATCATCCGAGTCTGAGTCCGTTGCAACCATTGTACGTGTCTGCCTGCGGGGAGCATCATCTGAGTCCGTTACAGCCCTTATACGTGCCTGCCTGCGAAGATCATCCTCAGAGTCCGAGTCCGCTGCATTCTGCCTGCGAAGATCATCCTCAGAGTCCGAGTCCGTTGCAATTCTCATCCGTGCCTGTCTACGGGGAGCAACGTCGGGCGCTTCCGTGCGGGGGGCTTCCGACTCAGACTCAGACTCAGACTCGAACTCAGACTGAGGTTCAGACTCGTAATCGGATCTTACCACGAACCCAGATAGCGAAGACTCGGATTCGGATTCGGATTCGGATTCGGACTGAGACCCGGAATCGTAATCGGACTCGGAGTGGAGTTCGGTGGGCACCGGCTCAGGCTCGGAATCAGAATCAGAATCGGAATCGGAATTGGAATCGGAATTCGCTCGCCTTCGTAGTCTTTCGGTAGAGGATCTGAACCGGTGCCGAGGCGACCGCATCGCCTCTTGTGAAAGTAGGCGGCTTGACTCGTAGTCGGAGTCGGACTCGCGGTCGTTCAGGCCTTCGGAGGAGTACCCGTCTTCGTTCCAGAACCCAGTGCCAGAAACCCAACCAGATGAGTTGTTGTTGGTGCTGGCGGTGCTGGTGTTGCTCGAGTCTGTGTCGCTGGTGTTGTCGTTGTTGTTGTTGGTGTTGACGTTGCTGCTCGAGTCTGTGTCGCTGGTGTTGTCGTTGTTGTTGTTGGTGTTGACGTTGCTGCTCGAGTCTGTGTCGCTGGTGTTGTCGTTGTTGTTGTTGGTGTTGACGTTGCTGCTCGAGTCTGTGTCGCTGGTGTTGTCGTTGTTGTTGTTGGTGTTGACGTTGCTGCTCGAGTCTGTGTCGCTGGTGTTGTCGTTGTTGTTGTTGGTGTTGACGTTGCTGCTCGAGTCTGTGTCGCTGGTGTTGTCGTTGTTGTTGTTGGTGTTGACGTTGCTGCTCGAGTCTGTGTCGCTGGTGTTGTTGTTATTGGGCTCTGAGCTGGGCACGGGTGCGGTAGTGGGCGCCTGCTTGAGCATGAAGTTGAACACGTCGCGCTCGATGTTATTGTCGAGCATCAAGTCGAGCATGTCGTGGCCACTATCGCCGCTGTCGCTGTCGCTGTCGCGGTCGTCTTCGTGGCCACTGTCGTAGTCGTCGGGGCCGTAGTCTTCCTGATAGCCGTAGTCGTAGAAGTACTCCTCTTCTTGTTCCACTTGGTTCTCCTGTGAGCGCTCGTTCTCCTGTGAGCGCTCCCCTCCTTGTTGGTTTTCCTGTTCCATTTCCATGTCCAGGTACTCCTCCTGCTGGTCCTCCTGTGTGTGCTCCGAGTCGAGGCACAATGCCGCTGTTTCCTCTTCGAGATGTGTGGCTACCTGCTCAGCTGCCGTTCGCTCGAGGTCGGTGGCTGCCTGCTCGGCTGCCGTTCGCTCGAGGTCGGTGGCTACCTGCTCTGCTGCCGTTCGCTCGAGGTCGGTGGCTACCTGCTCAGCTGCCGCTTCAGCTGCCGCCGTTCGCTCGAAGTGGGCTGCCTGCTCAGCGGCCGTTCGCTCGAAGTGGGCTGCCTGCTCAGCGGCCGTTCGCTCGAAGTGGGCTGCCTGCTCAACGGCCGTTCGCTCGAGGTCGGCGGCGACTTGTGCTGCGGCTGCCGCCGCTACGGCCGCAGCTTCCGCCGCTTCAGCCTCGGTCTCGACCGCGTAGTACTGGGCGCCGAGGATGAGCATGTCCAAGGTGCGAATGCGCGGCAGCTCGTGGGCATGCCGTAGGGTTGGCGGCAGCGTCTTTGCGTACACGCGGTACGCGTCAGTGCCATTGCCATTGCCACTGCCACTGCCCAGCGCCGCGTACTCACACGACCCCGTAGCGGTGCTGTGCAGTGGGTTCTCGTACACTTGCAGACGATGCGGACGGTGCGGGCCGTACTCACGCGCCATATCCAGGAACCGCTGCCGCAGAGATGTGGTTGGGGCGGTTGGGGGGGGCTCCTTTGACAAGCGGTCAACTACATCGCTTAGGTTTGGCACGCGTTTCATTGGCACCCCTTCGTTGTACGGCCATTTAAGGCGATAAGCGAGCTTGGCGGCCGCCGTACTGGGTGCTGAAACAAACGCCTCAATGTGCTCGCACACGGATATAAGCGCTGTGTCCATGCCGTCCATGCCGGCCATGGTCGATGGTGGCAAACTGAGGTAGCGGCGCAGGGCCGAGTTGTTGAGCAGGCCGCTGAGTTGCTGGCACTGCACGAGCTCGAGGAGGAACGCGTCCATAGCGCCGCGCGACTGGGCAAAGCCCTGCCATGGCCCTAGCAAACAGGCAATGGATGCAGCGCCTACATAGATGCGCATGATGCGCACCATATCGGCGCCGTTCTTGAGTGGCAAGAACACCCGCTGGAAGAACGACTCGCGCAGCCCCAACCAGGCTACGCTGCTGACGCAGGAAAGTAATAGCGAGTGCTGTACGAGTACGACGGTGTGTGGCCGTAAGTGCACGCAGATGCGGATGCCGAAGTGGTCGAGCAGCCGCTCTACAAGCATGATCCATGGCTTCTGGGCCAAACGCTGCCACGCAACGCTCGCAGTTGAAAGCGTTGATAACGACAGCTTTAGGGTTAACGGCGGCCGCTCCTCGCCGAACTCGGCCGCGCTTACTTGTAACGCGGTTTGAAACACGCGCTCGCGATAGGCGTGGCCGCAGACATGTTTGCGGACCCAGGCGCTGCTCGCTAAGTCCGGTGTGTCGTACACAACCGCGTTCGGTTCGATGCCAGTTCGTGTGAACAGCGGTACAAACTTGGTGAGGAGCTCGTGTAGAAACGTGGCGGAGTCGTGTACGTTGTTCGCCTCGTCGATGCCGCCGCCGGGCATATGCACGGGCACGCGAAGCTCGTCCAATAGCACGGAATGGCTAGGGCAGGCGGCGAGTACGAGCGCTGTGAGCACGGCCCGAGCATTGTGCCGGTTTTGGGCGTGGTGTTCTGGGGTGAACGGCTGTACCACGGCCATGCCCAGCAACACCTGGGTTATATCGTCTGATTCGGTGTAGCGGTGCGCCTCATGCGGCGCGCAGCAGACAGTCTCAAGCATTTCGAGCGCGGCGCGACTGCGCAGCCATTGCCTGTCACTTTCGTCGAATATCTGCATATAGTTCGGTGGTTCGCCCCGCCCACTGGGGGGGCCGCCCTTTATATGCGTGTGTGTACACAAATGTGGTACTCACCACGAACCGCCGCGTCGTGGTGGTACACATGCGCCCTTGCCCACTCTACTGCCCCGCGGCCACTTTAAAAATTTAGTTTTGTTTTGTTTTGTAGCGCTCTAATTTGGGGCCGCGAGTTAATTGAGTTGTTTGGGTGTTCGTAGTCAACCGCGTATCCCCGGCGGTGCAGCCTAGTCTAGCCTAGTCTAGTCTAGTCTAGCCCAGTCTAGCCTAGCATAGTGTGTTCACACAGCGCTCGCACCGCCGGGGATACGCGCTTAGTCACGCAGCCACCGGTGGGTGTTCGTGTTCGTAGTCAACCGCGCGCGCACTTTAGCCCCCAATTTGCAAAAAAATTGCAAATATGAGCGCGAACCACCGGCCAAAACCAAAACCAAAACAAAAACAAAAACAAAAACAGCGTGAAGCACTCATTTTGGAGGGACTTAGAGGCCATCACGAGCGCGAGCGCACTCACACTGTACCCAACTTAGTGCCCCATTGCGAGCGCACTGAGTACACAATTGGGGTACTATCTTAGGCCTCGGTTTAGACACCGGCCTCTGGGTTGGTCGGCAGTCAAATTTAGACGGTACATCTACATATTTAGGCGTCTACATGTTCAGTGCGCTGGGGCCGGCCCGTTAGCGTGCTAATTCAAGTGGGCAGTTCCATGCTCGCCAAGATCGGCGATCTCAATGGGCGCTGACTCGGTCAGGACCCGACCATCACAGAGCCCAGAGTGTTTGGGCCAGGGGTGGGCATGGTCTCGGGTCTCGGGTCTCGGGTCTCGGGTCAGGGCTCCATACCCAGCGCCAGCGATCTATCATCGCTCGCCACCGAATGCATCGCTCGCCACCGAATGCATCACTCGCCACCGAATGGGATGGGGGTTGGGATGGTTGTACCCGCAGCCCGGCAGCCACCGGCAGCCACCGGCAGCAAACCCCCGTGCGGCTATGCTTACTCCTCGAATACAACAAACAAAATAGTATACTCAGAAGTGAGTAATTTTACTGCTTCAATAGAACAAACCTTTTTGGGGTTGAGCCTGGGCAAGGTTGTGACTATTCCGTCCAACTCCCAAGGCCCCCCGCCCCCAGGCTTAGGCTTCACATTTGGGATGATTAGGAGTAATAAATTTTGATTTTGATTTTGATTTTGATTTTGATTTTGATTTTGACGTGGAAATAAATAAATTAATTAATTAACTAAATGAAAGTGGGTAGTGGGCTAAGTGCACCGGCCGCTAGGGCTGGGCTCGTCAGGATCGGTATCGGACCCGGACCCGGACCCAAACGCGTCGTGCATGGTAGTCGACATCTCCTCGAGGCTGGCCGTTACAGACTCGACGCTTGGCTCGGCCTGGGCTGGGGCTGGGGCTGGATGCAGTTCAGGAACGGAAACTACAACGGTTGTGTCGTCGTTGGCCGTGGTGGTCGTGTTGGTGGCCGTGGAACTGGTGGAACTCATAACGCCAAGGACTTCGTGCAGGCTCGGCAAGGGTGCTGTCGGCGCTGTGCGCGTGTACATGCAGCCCGCGCCTTTGTACGCCGTCCCTTCTGCCGTCACGCGGCACCACACGCGCAGGCGGTCCAGGCCGTGGGTGCGCGCCATGTACAAGAACGCGGCGCGCGCGTCCGTGGCGTGGCGATGAGGTATACTGGCCACAAATGCGGGGATGTCTATCGTCTTGAGGTCTGGCCCGCGTTTCTCGTTAGCGAAGGCCGTGAGTTCAGTGGTGGTCGGCATTGGCGCGCCAGCACAATAGCGGTGTAACGCCGAGCAATGTGCGCGACTTAACTGGTCTTGTTCAGCACGGTCCAAAAGCATGCGGTTTAGAGTACCGCGGTCAGAAACGCCGTGCCATGGCCCGACAAACGACGCGAGGCAGCAGGACGCAACATAGAGGCGCAGCGTGTGTAGCATGTCCTCACTATTACTTTCATCACGACGAAACGCCGTCGCGAAGAATTGTTGCGTAAGGCCGAGCCACGGCACGGCGGCGGTGCACGCCATGTAGAACGAGTGGGTGTCGACGCGCAGCCGGCCGTTCTTAATGCGCAAAACCAGCCCCGTCGGCGCTACAAGATGCGTGAGCAGCTTTAGGACGCTGGCCTCGCCCGTGCGTTTGCGCGCATAGCTACGCGGGTCAGTGCCGCGCATGAGTTTGCTGAACGCAAGCGTGCGGGCTGGCGACGGGAGAATGCTGGCGCCAATCCATTCGCGTGCCGTGCCATGCACTGTACAGCTCACGGGCTTGAATTTGACCCCCATAGCGGCACCACCGGCACCACCACCACCACCGGAGGTAAATGCGGGCACAACGTGGGTGAGCAAATCCACTAAAAACGGTACGGTTGCCATAACATAATCGGTGAGCTGCGGCGTGCGTTTCCTGGGTTCGCCCGGCTCGGGCTGGCCCGATATGCGTGCGAGCACGGCCGCCCACAAATGGGCCTGGCGGCGGTGCGCGTCGACGCGGTGTGGCTGCGTAAAGTCGCCCGTGCCGAAACCAAACAACACATCCGATGCGTCTTGTGGGAGTACGACATCGGGCCCAGCACCTATGGGCTCGCCGGCTGCGTTGTAAATAGTGCGGTATGTGGCCTCGGGCCCGGGCTCGACCTCGACGAATGCGCGCGCCGCGTCCGTATGCAGCCAGTCGTGGTCGGCGGCATCAAAGAACCCGTTCGCCGTGGGTAGGTCTGGCAGTTGTCCTGTGGTTGTGTAGTCCCAGTCCCAGTCGTGTGGGTAGTTTAGGTGCAGGCGTTTGTGGGCCCACTCGCGGGCCTCGGGCACGCGCGCGATGGCCGCGTCAATTACGTCGAGCTCGGCTGCAGTGAGGTCGGCGGCTATGCGGTGCAGAAACTCGCTTTGGTTGATTTCCGTAGTGGGCGCGTCAATTGCGGCGTCCGTTGTAGGGGCACCATTGAGGGCATCCGTTGTTGGAGTAGGCGCTTGCCCTAGCCCCCCGGTTTGTGCCTCTCCTAAGGCCACCCCTAAAGACTCGGCCTGTGCGTTGTCCCCCTCTGGGTCCCCGTTCGGGTCCCCCCCCTCTGGGTCCCCGTTCGGGTCCCCGTTCGGGTGGGCCCACCGCCTCACGGTAGTCCAGTGCACGCCGCTCTGCGCATAGGCGCGTTGCCAGAGCTCGACGTGGCGGCACCATGAGTCGTGTTTTGTGGAGTCTGTGATGCGCATGGCCAGCTCGCGCATGCCGAGCGTGGTTGGCCGGTTGTGCATGTTGCCGCGCACGTCCTGCACGAGCAGCGCGCCGCGCACGCCGTGCTCGAGGTACAGCATGCTCCACGGCGTGAGGTCGCGCGCGTGGGCCATGCGCAGGCGCATTGTTTGCTGGATCTCCTGCGCGTGGCTGAGCACGCCGTGCGGCATGATGCCGACCAGGGTCTTGAAGTGTGGGCCCACGGAGATGCCGGCTTGCAGCACGGGAGTCGAGATGAGCACGTCGATGTGGCGCGACATGCCGGCCGGGTCGTGCTGGAACTGGCGCGCGAACTCGACTTCGTAGTCGGCGTAGATAACCGCTACGCGCGAGCGCGAACGCGCACGCGCATGCGGCGGGCCTAACCTACCAGCGGCCGTCACGAGCATTGCGTATACCACTAAGGCGACCTCGCGCGTGGCGGCCGAAACATAGATCTTACGCGTGGGGTTACCATCGGGTCCCAAAGTGCGGTAGTGCTCGACGTAGGCGGCCGTGATGTACCGACACAAGTGTGTGAGCACGCGCTCCGATTTAAGGGCGTGCATAGCTGCCGTCAACACGAGGGCCGGCTGGAACGGCAGGGTGCCGCGCACGATCGTGTACATTGACTCTTGGCGCGTGCGGTTTGCGAGCACGCGCCACCAGTCGACGACGACGGCCGAGAGCGCGTGCTGCATGATGATGACGCGTTTCGCCGAGCGCAAGATATGGGCGAGGTGCTCGATGGCGATGTCGGCCTCCTGTGTCGTCATCGTGTCGCCAACAAGGTGCGACATGACGAACTCGGCCTCGTCCACAACCACCAAGTCGTAGACGTACTCGCGGTGCTGGCGGCGCAGGCTGTTCACACACACAGCACAGCGGCGCCGGTCGTAGTCCTTGTCGCGGTAGCAATCGACGTGCATGAGCCGGGCTAGTGTGTAGGCGAGGCCGATGCGGAAGGTCGGCAAACAAACGGCGAGGTCTTTGTAGTATTTTTCGATGTAGGCGGCGATTGTACGCGTTTTGCCGCAGCCCATGGGCGCGTCGATCGTAATGAAGCGCGGTCCTTCGTCGTCGTCGTCGTTGTCGGCGTCGGCGTCGGCGTCGGGGGGGGCCGGCAAATCCAGTCCTGGCTCGAACGCCGTTTTCAACTGGAGGTACCCGCCGGCCAAGTCCTTGCGGTCGAGCTCCACATCGTAGTCGTGCATTTCCGTTGTGTTTACGCTAATGATCGGGGTTGTGCGCAAGCACACGGCGTTCCAGCATTTGATGGCGCGAGTTGCGTAGCCCGCTGCATGGCACACAACCGCCGATGGCTCGCCGATGCCGCGTGTGCGCACCTCGGTATCGCGTGCCGACGTGGTGGCGTGGCGCCTCAGCGACGTTCTAGTTTCGCAGTGCGGGCAGAAGCAGCGCTCGCCGCGCCGTAATGTCGATGCTACACGTTGGCGGTTCTGGGCGTCGATGATGAATTCAGAGCCGTCGACGTGGTTAAACACAGTGCCGTTGCTGTGCATGAGCTGCTGGGCTACTTCGAGCTCGGCCGTGGCCACCTCGCTTGGTGGTGCCGGTCCGGCGTGTGGGTGTGGGTGGTCATGGTGGTCATGCGGCGGAGTATTGAACAGCTCATCAATCATTGCATCCGTAGGAATGGTTTGGGCGCGCGTTACCATCGCCGGCGGGGCCTCCCAGCGCACGCCGGCTGTACGCGCCGGTGTTGTATACGAAGCACTCGGAATACGTTGGGCCTGTTGCACGCCGCCCGTCACGACGTCGCTAAACAGCATATGCTCGAGCCGGCGGGCTGGTGATGGGTAGGCTGGCCGGTTATAGCGGCGGCGGCGTTCGTCTGGCCAGAGATCGCCCGGCACGGCGAGGTACGATGCAACGACGTCGGCGTCGACGACGCTCCACGTGGCGGCATCGGCCAGTTCGTAGCGACGGCGCGGGCCGCTGATTTTCGGGGTGACTGGCCGCAATGGCCGCACGGCGCCTTGGCCGAGCGCCAGCTTTCCCGAGCCGAGCACGCGGAATTGCTGGTTCGACGAGTAAACGGACGCGTCAATAAACCGGTTCGCCTTGACGGCCGTGACAAACGATGTGAGGGCAAGAGCGAGCTCGCGCGCATCCGAGCCCGTGCAGCCGCGCGACCCGAGCTCGCGGCCGGCCGTCTCGAGTGCGGCCACACTAAACTCGCCGCCGAGTCCTTCGTTTGTGGACACGTAGTTAACAAAGAACGCTGCGAATGACGCGTAGAAGGCCCGGCCCTGGACTTGGCAGTCCGTGATCCAGGTGCCGGTAATTACGTGGGCCGAGAACTTGGCGCCATCACAGCTCTCGGCCATGCGCAGAGTACGCGCTTCCGTTGGTGGCGGGGTGGTGGTGGTGGTGGGCCACAAAGCGTGCAGCCAGCTGTGCACGCCGCGGCCAACAATGCTGAGCAACCACGCGTGTACGGCCGGTCCGACCGACTCGGGTAGCTGCAAATCCAAATCCATGAAGAACCGCGTTGGCTCGCCGTGCGGAATTACCTCATACAGAGTTGGGTACGCGAACCATTGCTCTGGGTCGCGGTCGTCCAGTAATTGACAGGCCACAGCATCGGCAATGGGCGCGGCAATGAACTGCTTCGTGAGCCGTGACATGCCATTAGCGGCGCGGCCATCAACGCGACGCACGCGCGCCATATCGGCGTCAATGCCGAAAGCCCGTAAATGGTACGGCTTCTCTTTGTTCGTGACATCTGCAGCCGCGCGTGCCAGGCGCGAGTAATACAGAATGAGCGGTGTCGTCGACATTTTTCGTCGTGATGGTGGGGAAACCAAAATCCACTGCGACGTGCGCGTGTTCCCATTTCTAATCCGCTATTCCTCGAATTGAGCATCATCTGAATATCATTCGAGGAAAATGCGCAGTATCGCCGGGCGGCGGTTCAAGGGCAGGGAGATATGCATGTAATCTCGACCAGGGTAGGGCTGACCTTTAGTGTTATTACTTCTCGAGCAGTACCGCTTCACAAACCAATCGCACGCGCGCCCTACGGGCACCCCTGCTGGGCCCGAGGGGGTAAACGTAAAGTTTAGTATTTATTATCCCATCTACAGGCTTAGCTTAGACGCCAATACTGCGCTGCAGCGTAGGTGCCGGCTGCAGGCTTAGTAGTGCAGTACAGTTCTGCTGCTAGGCGTATCAAGCGTCCCAGCTTAGTTGGTCGGTCCCTCAGGGGGGTCCCTCAAGGGGGTACCCTTACGATCTCGCCCAAATGCAAAAACCATCAAAACCAGACCGCCATGAACCACCAACATAGTACACAAGTGGCCTCCTAACAACCTCCACATATTAGTACAGTCTCAAATAAACCTCAAACATAATTAAAAACCCTCAATTCATTGTTCTCTCCGCCGTTTACAAGCCACCAAAATTAGCCGTATTTTCGACTTCGCCCGAAACTGGAGGGTACGTACCAGAATTAAGTTCCATAATGAGGCCTACTTAGCTAACGCACCTCCCAAGAACCCCGACGAAAGTTTCTTGAAAAGACGACCCCTTTGGGACTCCATATTGGGGTCACAAATGTATTAGAGTAGAAAACACACTCCCCAAGATTTATTCGCAGTTCGGTGGACTTGGCGGGGGGGGGTTACAAACCACGCACCCCAAAATAGGCCAATCACCGCCGTAGGGGTGCCAGTCGTAGAACTGCCCTAACCCCATGGGTTTACCCCCTTCACATAGCGATTTGGCTGGCTTAAGTTAAAGGTTGAGTTTTATCAAAAATATGGCGAGTTTGCTCACCAAATTGTAGCAGGGTTATGTCAAGGTACGAATGCTAGTGTTAACGAAATTTAACGCAATATGGTTGACTTGGCGGGGTAACTAGAAGATCTGAACCACAAAAGAATGGTGTTCCAGACACACTGCAGAGTTGAGATTTCAGCGCTAAACAGATACAAGTATAAAAGCATTACAGTGGTTGTTAAATTACCGTGTTGTCTGCAAAGCAAAGGAGATATCGATGTGTGAAGGAAAACGATCACGTGTCGGCTCTAAAAGCGCAAAATTGGGAAGTTGACAAGGTTCCTGTACACGCAGAGATTTAGTTTGATGTCATTAAATATCCCTTTGAGATGCAAACATTATGCTCTATTCAGAATAGCGCCAACTATCCCCGTTTGTGGTGGCATCGCTCGCAAACTATTATGTGTATATGGCCTCGCCGTTATCCCTATAGTTACGCAGCGAGGCCATTTCCGATGCCATCATATTGACCTTACCCTCCCTCCCAGATGACTCAGCGAGCGAAGCGAGCTAAGTAGACTGAGCGAGTGTAGCGAGTGCAAGTCTGCACCAGACTGAGGGGTCTGCGCAGCTGACCCATAAGCTTAGCTAGCGAGCGCAGCGAGCGCAGCGAGCGGACAGTACGCCCATTTGATTGGACGGTTGTGCCCACGCCTTGGTGGTAGGCCTACTGCGTGGGTGTGCCGTGAGGGTGCCAGTAGTGGGGGGGCGGGGGCGTAGAGGGTTTCCCAACCCTGATATTACCCCCCTTTCTGAACGCGTTTTGGCTCTACGAACCATAAAACTAAAAACGGGAGTTTTATCAAAAATATGGCCTCTTTAGACCCCTAATTATGGCACATTCAGTTTAAGGTGAAAACACTTGTGCTAACGGAATTTAACGGAATATTATTGACTTTGCGGTAGGTTTAGAAGATCTGAACCGTGAAAGGGTTGGCTTCCAGACACGCTGCAGACTTGGTATTTAAGCGCTAAACAGACACAAGTAGCAAAGAATTAAATGGGGATGTTACATTGTCGTGTTTTGTGCAAAGCAAAGGAGATATTGACGTTTCGAGTGAAACAGTCACGTGGCGGCTCTAAAAGCGCAAAATTGGGGGTTTGACAATGTTCCCACCAATGAAGAGATTTAATATCTTGGTGTTAAAAGCTCATTTCAGATACAAAGAATATGCTCTACTCAGACTAACCACAACTAGCTTCTGTTGTGATGGCCTCGTTCGCAAACTATTATGTGTATATGGCCTCGCCGTTATCCCTATAGTTACGCAGCGAGGCCATTTCCGATGCCATCCGCTGACTAAGCTCGCGGCGCGAGCAAAGTAGACTAAGGGAGCGTAGCGAACGCACGTCTGCACCAGCGGCGGGGTCTGCGCAGCTGACCCACAAGCTTAGCCAGCGAGCGCAGCGAGCGTACAGTAGGCTCATTCGATTGGACGTTCTAATTGCGTTGTAGAGGAGGCCTACTGCGTGGGGGCGAAGCAGATGTGTCGAGTACTGGGGGCGTAGGCTTTTTACCCCAGCCCTGTGCCGTACCCTCTCTCCCAGCTGAGTCAGATTGCCACCTCTTGGTGGCGAGCGAAGCGAGTTAGTAGACTGAGTGAGAGCATCGAACGGAAGTCTGCGTCAAATGAAGGGGTATGCGAAGCAGACCCACAAGCGTAGCCAGCGAGCGCAGCGAGCGGACATAACGCGTGTCTGATCAATCTATTGTGTTTGGGCGTTTTAATGGTCGACGTAGCTGGCCGCAAAGCTCTGCTAGCGAACGCAGCGAGCGGGCAGTACCGGCATCTGATTGGTCAGATCTGCCCACGCCCCGGCCGAAGACGGTTTCATCTAGTCGGCGTGTATAGGGACCTTGGGGTTGTGCGTGGTTGTAGGCGCCGCGGGTATCAGCGTAGAGTGCTGCCCTTACCCCTTTCCGTGCCCTCTCCCAGCCTTTAGCCAGCCGAGGCACTTGGCCAAAGCGTAGAAATCAAAATTGTGCGACATTATTTTCAGAAAAGTGTTAGAATCGAAATAAACTGAGTAGACAGTTCAATAAAGGGTGTTTAACAACCAAAGAAAATGTAATCAGTCCGGTGAGTTGCTGGAGAACGCTCGAGTTACTGAGGTGAGATCTCGAGAAGTCGGCATTGCAGGAGAGTTGAAGATTTAACAATTCAATATAATATAGCAATAGCGTTCTAGTACTGAATGAGAAAAGTAAATTTGAGCAGTTTGTCGAAGTGAGAGCGTGAGACAGCTTTAAGGGCAAATGGACACTCCACGTGACTGATTTTTGAACATAGCGATTTGAGTACACTATCCACCTTAAATTGGCATTTAATTTATCATTTGTAAATGTATAGAGTAGTAGCAAATAAACTGTCTCTTTAGAATTGCTCTGGCGGCCGTTTAAGTGCGTGGCCTAGTTCGCCAATTAGTACCGGGATGGTCTCGCAACGTGGTATATTAATTGGCGAACGAGGCCAGATCGGCTGAGTCAGCGAGCGTAGAGAGCAAGTAGACTGAGCGAGAGCATCGAGCGGATGTCTGCTTCAAATGGAGGGGTCTGCGGAGCTGACCCACAAGCATAGCCAGCGAGCGCAGCGAGCGGACATTACGCCCATTTGATTGTGCGGCTGTGTGATTGCGCGATACAATAGGACGAGTGTTTAGGGGTGTCGAGTACTGGGGGCGTAGAGTTCTGCCCCAGCCCTGTTCCGTGCCCTCTCTCCCAGCCGAAGCAGCAGCCATTAAATCGATGGGCCGAGGCACTTGGCAATGGCACAGAAATCAAAAGTTTGCGTGAACGTTTTCAGAAAAGTGTTGGAATCGAGGTATTCTGAGTAGACAGTTTAAGAGGGGTTGAAGATTAACCAAAGGAAATGTATTTAGTCTGCTGAGTTGCTGGAGAACGCTTGAGTTAGTAGGGTGAGATCTCGAGAAGTCAACCTTGCTGGAGATTTGGGGGTTTAATAATTCAACCCTTAATAGATTCGGCATTCAGGTGTTGAATGAGAAAAGTAAAATGGAGCGCTTTGTTGAACTGCGAGTGTAGCACAGCTCTAAAGCGAAATAGGCACTAAACATGACTAATCAGTCTACATGTCGAGTTTGATGTGTTCTGGGCATGAGATGTGTATTTAATTTATCATTTGTAAATGTGTAGAGCAGTACCAAAAGATCTGTCTCTTTAGAATGCCTGAATCGGCCGTTTAACGTCGTGGCCTAGTTCGCCAATTAGTACCGGGATGGTCTCGCAACGTGGTATATTAATTGGGCAACGAGGCCAGATCGGCTGAGTCAGCGAGCGAAGCGAGTTAGTAGACTGAGAGAGCGTAGCGAACGGAAGTCTGCGCCGGGCGACGGGGTCCGCGAAGCTGACCCACAAGCATGTCCAGCGAGCGCAGCGAGCGTATGCCACGCCCATCTGATTGGTCTTTTATGTTTATCAGTATCTGACTGACCTACTGCGGAGGTGCGTAGCAGAGGTGCCAGATCAAGTTGCGTGGGCTTTTTACCCAACCCTAGGGGTTAGCGAAGCTGACCCACAAGCGTAGCCAGCGAGCGCAGCGAGCGTATGCCACGCCCATCTGATTGCACGGTTGAGATGGCGCCGCAGAGTAGGCCTATTGTAGGGGCGAAGCAGATGTGCCGAGTACTGGGGGCGTAGGCTTTTACCCCTACCCTGCGCCTTACCCTCTCTCCCAGCTGAAGCAACAGCCATTAGCCAGCCGAGGCAATTGGCTATGGCGCGGTGTTCAAAAGTTTGCGTCAACTTTTTCTAAAAAGTGTTAGAATCGGGGTATTCTGAGTAGACAGTTTAATAGAGGGTATTCAATGACCAAAGGAAATGTAATGAGTCTGCTGAGTTGCTGGAGAACGCTTGAGTTATGAGTGTGAGTTTCCGAGAAGTCCGCCTTGCTGAGGGGTTGAAGATTTAAGGATTCAACGTGAAATAGAGATGATATTCTAGTACTGAATGAGAATACTAAAGTTTCGTACTTTGTTGAACTGCGAGTGTGGGACAGCTCTGAAGGCAAAAAGCCCCTCCACGTGACCGTATTTTCTACATGGCGATATTAGAGTGTTCTGGGCCACATACGTGTATTTAATTTACGAATCTTAAATGTTTAGAACCGCATCAAATAGACTGTCTATTCAGACTTGCCATAGCAGCCCGTTTAACGCCCTGGCCTAGATCGCCAATTAGTACCGGGATGGTCTCGCAACGTAGTATATTAATTGGGCTCCGAGGCCAAATCGGCTGACTAATCGAGCGAAGCGAGCAAGTAGACTAAGGGAGCGTAGCGAGTGAATGTCTGCTTCAAATGAAGGGGTCTGCGAAGCTGACCCACAAGCATTCGAGGAGTACCACGCCTGGTTGTTCTTACGATTGTGATCACGTCCACCTGTTCTGACGGTTGTGATTGCGCCATAGAGTAGTAGGCCTACTGCGGAGGTGCGCCGCTGGGGTGTCGATTAGTAGAGGGCGTAGAGTTCTGCCGCAACCCTGTTCCCTGCCCTCTGTCCCAGGGCCGTACTCCTCGACCGCGAAGCTGACCCATAAGCTCTGCGAGCGCAGCGAGCTAGTAGACTAAGGGAGCGTAGCGAACGCACGTCTGCGCCAGCGGCGGGGTCTGCGCAGCTGACCCACAGACTTAGCAGCGAGCTCAGCGAGCATAGTTCACGCCCAACGGATCAGACTGTTGTGATTGCGCCACAGAGTAGGCCGAGTGTGTAGGGTGCCAGTCAATGGGGGCGTAAGGCCTTTTACCTTACCCGGTTCCCTGCCCTCAGCGCTGTACTCCCCGACCGCGAAGCTGACCGGCAAGCACCGCGAGCGCAGCGAGCTAGTAGACTAAGAGAGAGCAGCGAGCGCATGTCTGCGCCAGATCACGAACCTTTGATTGGACGGTCTTGATTACGCCCCTTTGATTGGACCAGTGTGGACAGCGTATCTCCGATTGGGCTGTCTAGCTCACGTAGATAGCATGGGCGGGTGTGTGGGCTAAATAGGATACGTAGGGAAAGGCCTTAGTCACCAGCGTTTAACTCCCAGTTTATGCCCTGACCCCGTCCTTGCCCTGTATCCTCCCACCGTAGGCTCCTCTTCACACTTCCTATCACTTTACAACTGTCTGGATTCAAAACCAAATTAATTATTTTCAGAAAAGTGTCAGAATCGAGATTAAATGAGTAGGCAGTTTAAGAGGGGGTATTCAGGAGTGAAAGTAAATGAAATTAGTTTGCTGAGTGGCTGGAGAAATCCTGAGTTAGTAGGGGTACTCCTCGAGAAGTCGGTCTTGCTGAAGACCTGGGGATTTAAGGATTTAACAGGGAATAGAGCTAGTATTGGTGTATTGAATGAGAAAAGTAGAATGGAGTGCTTTGCTGAACTGCGAGCGTGGGACGGCTCTGAAGGCAAGCCATCACTTTTCGTGACTAATCAGCCTACCTAGCGAGTTTAGTGTGTTCTGGACCTCAGAGGAGTATTTAATTTACGAATCTTAAACATCTAGAGCCGCAGCAAATAGACTGTCTATTCAGACTTGCCATAGCAGCCCGTTTAACGCCCTGGCCTAGTTCGCCAATTAGTACCACTGTGGTCTCGCAACGTTGTATATTAATTGGGCTCCGAGGCCAGATCGGATTACTCAGCGAGCATCGCGAGCAAGTAGACTAAGGGAGCGTAGCGAGCCGATGTCTGCTTCAAATGGAGGGCCTGCGCAGCTGGCCAGCAGACTTAGCAGCGAGCGCAGCGAGCGTACAGTACGAGCAGTTGATTGCACGGTTGGGATGGCGCCGCAGAGTAGGCCTACTGCGTGGGTGTGCCGTGGGGGTGCCGAGTACTGGGGGCGTAGGCTTTTGTCCCAACCCTATTACTTACCCTTTCTCCCAGCTGACTCAGAACACCCCACCACGTCTGCGAGCGCAGCGAGATAGTAGACTGAGGGAGAGCATCGAGCGGAAGTCTGCGCCAGAGGGAGGGGGCTGCGGAGCTGACCCACAAGCGTAGCCAGCGAGCGCAGCGAGCGGACATAACGCCTTAGTGTTCAGACGGTTATAATCACGTCCATCTGATCAGACGGTTGTGGGGTGCCATAGAATAGGCTTGGTGTGTTTGCGCCGTAGGGGGCTGCGAAGCTGACCCACAAGCGTAGCCAGCGAGCGCAGCGAGCGGACAGTACGTCCATCTGATCAAACGGGTTTAATCACGTCCATCTGATGTGGCGGGTGTATTCACGCCATCTGATTGGCCTGGTGTGGGGGTGCCATAGAGTAGGCCTATTGTAGGGGGCGAAGCAGATGTGCCGAGTACTGGGGGCGTAGGCTTTTTACCCCTGCCCCATTCCGTGCCCTTTCTCCCAGCTGACTCAGAAACCCCCTTCTTGGTGGCGAGCACGGCGAGCACTTAGACTGAGCGAGGCTGTGAGTGGTGTCTGCGCCATTGGGTGACCTTAGGTGGTGGTTGGCAAGTCTAGCGAGCGAGCGCAGGGAGCGGACAGTACGTCCATCTGGTTAGGCTATTGTGAGTGTGCCATCTGGTTGGGTGGTTACTCCTGCGCCTATGTTTGGACGGCTGTGTTCACGCCCCTATGGCTGTGTCTGCGCCTTAGTGCCCAGGTGCCTGTGGGTGGCCATGGGTGTCGAGCAGTAGGGGGCGTAGGCTTTTTACCCCTGCCCTCTTTCCCAGCTGACTCATCCACCCAGGTCGACTACTTCTGCGAGCACGGCGAGCATTTAGTCTGAACAAGGGAGTTGAGCAGTATCTATGTATGGTGGGTAGCCTTACTAGTGGCCGCTCATCTTAGCTAGCGAGTGCAGCGAGCATACAATACACTCTTTAATAGTAGATGGTTACTCCTTCTGTCTTTGAGTGGCTGGTTACTCCTACGTGGGGCCTTTCTCTCTGGGGGGCGACTCTGGCCTGTACAGGGGCCTTACTATTTCTGTGTTTTGCCAGCAGTATTTACCGTGTTGTCATCCAGGGCTTATGACTCGCTGTCAGTACTCGTCACTGAAGTATTTGCTCTGGGGCGGGCGTATGTGTTCCGACTCAACCTCTTGTCTGCGTATGCTGCGTCAGCAACCAGGGCTTAGGTGTATCGGTCAGCACACCTTAGTGAAGTATTTGCTGTGGCCAGGGCGTATGTGTTCCGACTCAACCTCTTCTCCGCCTATGCTGCGTCAGCAGCTAGGGCTTAGGTCTTCCCGTCAGCACACCTGTCTGGCGTATTTGCCGTGGGGTGGGCGTAGGCCCCTGCTGACTCAGCACTGATTAATACCCATCCCCCATCTGTCAGCCCTGAGTCATACTTCCCCCACTAGTCAGCTCTGAATAATACGCGTACCCCTATGTGGTATCGAGGAGTAATAAGCCGTATCGAGGAGTAATAAGCCGTATCGAGGAGTAATAAGCCGTATCGAGGAGTAATAAGCCGTATCGAGGAGTAATAAGCCGTATCGAGGAGTAATA
>NRDX01000060.1:0-26282 GCA_004125185.1 Entelexis vaccinii | reverse complement strand
GAGTGAGGAACGGGACGGGAGGTTGTGCGGGGAGGGGGAAGGTGGGTGGGGGGGAAGGCTTCAAGGCGAGGAGGACTTTCAGCTCCGTCGCGTTGACCGAAGCAATAAACGTGAAGATGGCTAACTTGACGGTTGCTAGGCGCGGCTGATCGTTTTCGGCTTGCGCTTCTTCTCAGTGGGCTTCAAAATCTGGAACGAGCATAGAAGCGACTCGTCGACGGACATCATTGCACCGGCGTTGTCGAAGTCGCCGCAATAATTTGGGGCCGAGAACAGAGTGACGAGCTGCCTTTTAGAGAAGAACTCATAGCCGTCCTCGACGACTTGGTGGGCGCGGCAGATGAGGTCCAGCTCGTGCTTCTGCAGGAAGCGGTTGACGACGTCCGGGCCGAACGTGAAGCTGATGCCACGGTCGTTCTCGCCCCAGCCCGTGATATCCTTGTCTGGGTCGCTCCAGAGCAGGTCGCAGAGGAGGCCGATTTCGGGAATGTCGGTCGGCCGCATTACGCGGCGGATCTGGTCCATAGACTTGAGGTCCGGCGACAAGCCGCCGTGCATGGTAAGGATCTTTTCGTCGATGATGGCGGCAATGGGTAAGCAGTTGAAGCAGTCTGTGAATGTGCGCCACAGCTTGATGTTGTAGCGTCGCTTGCACTCGTCGTAGAAGCCGTAGATACGGTTCACGGAGGCGGACTCGTGGTTGCCGCGCAAGATGAAGAAGTTTTCCGGGTACTTAATCTTGTAGGCGAGGAGGAGGCAGATGGTTTCGAGCGACTGCTTGCCGCGGTCGACGTAGTCCCCGAGAAATAGGTAGTTGGCCTCGGGCGGGAAGCCGCCGTACTCGAACAGGCGCAGCAGGTCATAGTACTGCCCGTGGATGTCGCCGCAAATCTTGATGGGCGCCTCGAGCTCGAGCAGAATCGGCTGCTGGATGAAGATCTCGCGCGCCTTCGTGCACAGCCACCGGATCTCGTTCTCATTCAGGTGCACGTTCTTGCCCGGCCGCGAGCCCCGCACCTCGAGTAGCCTGTCGATGATCGAGTCCAGATCGGCCTCGGGTACGTCGCCCATTTTTGCTTCGTCTGTCGTGTATAGAAAGTCGATTTGAAATGGGTGCTGCGAGTTGGGAGGAGGCGGTGATTAGGTCACAAGGCCCCCCCAGCATCAAAGGGGGTTGGCCCAAAAGCGTGGCAACGAGGCGGGCGCAGTGCGCGCTTCGCGTGCTAAAATCAGGACCAGCACGACGCGGGCGCGAATTTATGGGCGCGAAACTCGCGCCTCAAAAAAAAAATTACCCATGCTTGGCGCCGTGCCCGTGGATTTGGGCGCGGCCCGCGGCACGCGGATCAACGCAAAATGGCGGCGCTCGTCATATTTACGCTTTGTCAGCACCGCGCGCGCGCTGCGAAGCATGCGAGGCGGCAAGCCAGCCGTTTAGAGCGGCGCGCCGCCGTTTGTTTCTCGCGCTGCTGCGGCGCATTTACAGTAAGAACACATGAATACTTAAATACATAGACTTAAACCTGCATAGCCGCCGCTTTGGCCGCGGCACGCTGCTACGGCAGTACATGCGCGCCGTGGGGCCCCTTTTCCCTCCTCCTCCTCCCCGGTTTGGGCGCCGCGCCAGCCATAAAGCGTGCTGACAAACCGAGGCCCGTCCTGTTGTTATCTGACTTCTTGGTCAAAGTCTACGCCGGAGAGCATGACAGTGGAGAGGGTAGACAGCCCGCTGGCGGGACGACGACCCGGTGCTTTGGGGCCGGTCGGCGGCAGCAGCGCGCTGGGCGGCCAGGGGCCGCCCGGTGTGGGCGTGCCGCCGTCGCTGGCCGAGCGGTCGCCCGCGCCCTTCTGGCTGGAACTGAAGGGCGTCGAGCGCTGGTTCGACACGCTCGACCCGGGCGAGCGTCTCACGCTGCTCACGTCGCTGTTTGGCCGCTCCTCGGAGACGCAGCTGCGCCAGTTCTCGGCCGCCATCGAGAAGTCGCTGCAGACTGCCCAGTACGCAACCGGCCCCACCGCGGGCCCGGCCGCCGGCGCCGCCCCCGGCCCGCCATCCTTCGCGTCCAATCTCAGCCGGTTTGGGGTCGGACAGCCCGCTACGGCCCCGCAGCCCTCGGAGTACTCCTCCCTCAGATATCACACGCCCATGCAGAAGCAGCCGCCGGCCAGTGCTGGCAACTCGGCCGGCCCCGCGCCGCAGGCCCCGGGCCCTGGCCCGCAGAGCGCCGGCGCCGCTGCCTCAGGCCCGGCCTCAGCCCCGCCGCCGCCGGTCGGCGCCTCTGTCGGCGCCTCGGTCGGCAGCTCCGTCGGCAGCGTGAACTCAGCCACCGCATCCGGCTCGGGCTACATGTCGCCGCTCAATCAGCCGCTGAGCGCGCCGCTCGGTAACGCGCAGAACCCGTACACGCCGTCATCCGACCTCTACGCTCAGGCATTCCTGCCTCTGCCGCGCTCAAAGTCCTACACGCCGTGGGGGCCCGACGTGAGACCGAAGAGCGCCACTGCCGACGCATGGCCTGACCTCGGCTCAGGACGCGCGTCGCCGCAGCCGGCCCAGTCGTCGCCAAACTTGGCCGCCCTCTCACTCGAACAGACCTCGGCGTCTACTTCTCCTATTGGGCACCCCATTAAGCCGTGGCGCACCTTCACGCCAGTCGGGCTCGGGCAGGCCCCCGAGCCTTTCGACCCTAGCCGCTCCTCCTCGCGCACAAACTCTGCCGTGCAGTCTTCACAACCCCAGGGCCACGCTTCGTCCCACACGGCAACGACGGCCTCCAGCAGCGGCAGCAGCGTGCTTGGAAATGGCATCTCAGGCATGTCGTCGCACGCTTCGCACGCTTCGCCCGTGCCGTCATTGAATATCGACCTCAACCGCCGCTCGTCAAGCTCGCAGTCGGGGCCTCACTCGGCTACCATACCTGGCTCGGCATCGTCATCTGCCTATGGCGCACCGCAGCTGGGCTCGCACATACCGGTGCCGTTCGGGTCTCAGTTCACATCCCGCGCCGGTGCTCACTCGACTTCGCCCACAGCCTCATCGCATCGATTCGCCGGTAGTCATTCATCAGAAACGGCGCCGGTCTCGGTGCCAAGTGCTGACTTGAGCTCTTCAAGCGCACCAGGAACAGGACAAGGTGTCGTCGGCGTAGGAACAGGTGCTGGAGCAGGTGCTGGAGCTGGGGCTGGAGCTGGGGCTGGAGCCGGCTCTGGATCTGGATCTGGAGCAGCGGCTGCTTCTGCTACCGAGGCAGGGTCTCCGACGCCGTCGTTGTATACATTGTCGAGCAGCGGCAAACAATCTCCTAAAAGAGGCGTGAATGTCGTGGACGTCGAACTGCTCTCGGATATCGGCGCGTGGCTGCGCTCCCTACGGCTGCACAAGTACACGGTCAACCTTTCTGGCATGAGATGGCAAGATGTTGTTCAACTCGAGGACGCCGATCTGGAATCGCGCGGAGTGAATGCATTGGGCGCACGTCGGAAACTGCTCAAGATGTTCGAGGAGATTCGACAGGCCCAGGAGGCCGGACTCCTTCCCGAAGAACCCAAATAGAGACTCTGTTTCGTGCGCTGCCCATTCTTGACTACCTCAACGCAATACTTGGCTAATCCGCCACTCCAGGGCACTTCTCGCGATCGTAGACATTTTGTGGTATGTGGCGGGCCGCAGCGGGGATCTGTTGGTGACACAGCGCTGGTTCGCTTTTTACATGTAAACAATTATGTAGACATTCAAGTATCATTCATATCGCATTCATTTAAATGCTAAAATGCTAACGTCGCACTGTTGATCCAAAGCTCCACCACCCACCACCACACGAATAAACCCCATGGGATATACAATCACGCGATGTAATGTGCGGCACTTTGATGTGTGCTGTGTGAACTTCGCGCCACGCCTATAAACTGACATTCTCATCTGATGCATTCACGAACTTGTAAACGAGCTATACCTTAATCGTCTCAATTTGCCTCACGCTGTTGACGAATGGCATGATCCAAAAACCTCACATAGGATCTCACGATCGAAAGTCTAAACACACCGTGCATCTCTCTACCTTTGTTGTTAAATAAAGTTTTTTTGGATCCCGTGAATAGTTAATACAAGGGGGGAAATTGCGAATTAATCAAAATTAGATCACGAAGCCACATTGTTGAACCTGTGGAGTAATCTCGTATCTCAAATGGCACCCAGCCCATCAAGTCAAGTTCCAGGCAGGAGGCCTTTTCTCTGTCTGCTCGAGATAAAATCATATTCGTTGAGTTGTGCTATATATATATAGATGTGTGTAGGAGTTGTATACTAAGCTTCATATCATATGCCTAGTATCTTTTCTATGCAAAATCATCGCATTGGCTCTATCGAAAGAGCCATTGTCGTTATGCTCAATCTTTCATTCATAAGGCATTAGGGAATCGCGTGGAACATCGGGATTCCGCGCGACTGGTACCCTGACGTGGCCGGCGGCGAGAACGGCACGGCAAGATCGAGGTTTCCACTCTGCTGCATGGCGTGCCACCGTCTCAGGTGAGTTCTCGCCGTTTCAGCAAAAGGCTTGAACGAGTCTATTTGCTCGGCCAGCCAGTCAAAGTAAGGGCACGCTATTTTCGTTAAAAACATGACCTGCAGCCCAACAAGAACTTGGGCCGCAGGCAAGGATGGGTCGGCCGTAATCTTCATTGGGTCGAGCCCTATCATTTCGCACACAATGTGCTGTGTTCGCATCTCCAAGAAGATGTCAATGGCTGAGCGCTGCGACGCCATAAGGCCCGGCCGTGCCACGTTCGACAGGTCGGCGAATTTGATCGAGTGCAGAGAACATGCTGATTCAAGATACGACGCGTGCTTGTCGAGCTCAGTGGCTGCAATGTTGCACTTCACAATGTCGTGGATGGTTCCTGCAGCGGCGGGCCACATGCGACGCAGGATGGCAAGGAAGACGTGCGCGTGGTATGTCTCCAATGAGCCGAATTTCGTGGCGAAATCCGGCAGCGCCTGTCTCAGTACGCCACTTGTGAGTCCCGGGTGTAAAAGGTCGTGGCCAAGTGCGGCCAGAACATGCGCTAAAATATCTGTGCCGCTGAGCTGCCACGGGTTCTGTGACGTGTGCAGCAAGTAAACTGCCTGCACGACGTCAATGCAATGGTAAAAGGTATGGTAGTAGACGTGGTTGCGGTAGTAAGCGCGGCAGACGAGTAGAAACCAAATGAGCTGCTTTTGGCTAAGCCGCAGCGATGGATCCAAGTCCGGCGCCTGTAGCAGACGCTCGAAAATAATAAATAACAGGCCCAGGAGCTCGTCTCGCGTGTACAAGTGCGTGTCGAAGCGCCACTCCGACAGCGCCGGCTCAAGTGCCCGCAACTTCGCGGGGCTGAGGCCGAGGTCACGCTCGAGACTTACGTCGCTCGGGTCGGGAAGGACAAGCTCATTGTCCGGGTCCCACAGATTTGATTGCCGCTGCAGCCCCGCTGCTACAGCCCGCACTATGTCGAAGCGCCCGTCCGGGCCACGCTCGCCACTACTAAACGCTGATTCAGAGTCCGCGACCAACGCCACGTTCGGCGCCTCAGCGGACAAGCTGCGCGCGCAGGCCCACAATCGGGCCTCGGATTCAGGAATAATGACAATCAATTGCTCATTGATCGACAATCTACCCATCTGCAGGACAAGGAGCCGCTCGAAGTCGGCAGCAGTGCGGGCAATCAGGCCGCGGTGACCTATAGCAGCAGCCGAAGGGGGCTTGGCCCCAGGGGCGTACTGAACGTAGTGCATACGAGCCTATGTCAAGAGAAAACCGTGAGTTTGACGCCAAAAATCGAGGACGTAGGCACAATCGGCGCTGACCGTTAGATAAAATGGTGGGTGGTGGGGGGAAAGAACGGGTTTAAGGTACTCCCTGCGATCCCATTAGTCATAGGTTATGATATCAGTTCTAATTTATCACGATAAGCTAAAAACCGTTGGTCAGGGCAGGGGTTAGAACAACGGGCATCACTGGCAGCCGTCGATAATAGCGCGAAATGCTAAGCGAGACAACCGAGTTCTCACTCAAATCTCATGAAACTCGCATTGTGAGTAAAAATGTCGGACGGATCGGTAGCGTGATGCTCCGTTTCCTAGAGTACTGACTCCCGCCTCTGCAGTGTTTCAGGCGATGTCGCACGGTCTCTCCCAATGACGCTTCCGCGAATGCCGCCAGGACGTGCAGATTACTTCATACGCCGCGCTAACTGCTTATTGCACGTGACGTGTGGTAGTAGGGTTTCGCGCGATTTAGCGCGCCACGGATTTTGCGGCGTATTTCTGCGTGTGAGTTTTATATTGTTCGTGCGGCGCAAATTAAGGCTACGGTGAAAAATTTCCACCCGCAACCCAAGAAGTCTCCATTCTCAGCCGATGTCGGAAAGTTGCTGGCAGCGCTCGAAACATAGCGCAGCAAGTCATGATCCGGTGTCACGAGACTCATCTCGCTCCTACACGGACTTGCAGGTGCTCCTCCGCCTCAGAAGGCGGTTTGCACGTATCCCCTTGCCCAGGGAATGTATTTCCATATGTATATGTGGAGCACGTGATACTCATCGAGAAATGTTTTCCTTTGCTTAAGACTTGTTTACGTAAGGGATCGGCATTGGCAAAGCAACTTCGTTTGCGGACGTCGAAAATTCGCGCAGGGGGGCTGCTTTCGAAAACCTTGCGGGGCAATGCCGCAAATTCTGTGCATGATCGTCGTCGGTAGCGGCTCATAATGCCTTGCTTACGGCCCCAAATCTGATTACTCATCTATGCCCTGTGGACATGATACCATCTCCACATTGGCCCTACCACACAGGACTCACAAACGTGACTGAGGCGCAGCAGCTTCCAGTTCTGGCAGTGCCGCACGATTCAGAGTGGCCGCGGGGAAGCAGATCGCCCCCGCTTGGCGTCTCCTCGTTCATGCAATCAATGATTACACCAGATTAATTACCGGTAGATCCAGTGATATATTTATTTTTTTAATCATTCGCTGCCGCCGGCCGATAAGCGCGCGTAATAATATTCTTCTTATCTTGGCTCGAAGAAATAGCGCGGCACCATCCACCAAAGAGGGGGAAAATCATTAAAGTAGACAGTCGAAAACAAATTCATTTCATGCAACAAAAAAACTATTATACAATATTTACATTTAGTAGATGTACCCGCTTTCAATGGCCTTGATCATCCAGTCATCGATGTGTCCATACTCAGCCGGCCCATCATCCACAGGCTCATCATTATCATCACGGTTGTCGACATCCATATGCTCTTGACCCGCCGCTGCTACCGGTGTATCCCGCGACTCATCCAGCTCAGTTACAGTGCCTGTACTTTCAATGCCACTAGGAGTCGCGGCACGTAGCTGCGGTTGTAGCTGCGGTTGAGACTGCGGTTGTGGCTGCGGTTGTGGCTGCGGTTGTGGCTGCGGTGTTTGCGAAACATCGCGCGAGCCATTCTGCCCCACAGCGGAGCTGTTTTCATCAAACTCCTCTTGGTCCATGCGGGCCTCGCTCATCGCTTGGTTCGCAGCTAGCTGGTCGTCGCGATCTTCAGCTTGTGCCAGGGCGGCTTCCAGATTCTTAGACTCGCTGGCCTGCAG
Source organism: Entelexis vaccinii (assembly GCA_004125185.1). Classification (NCBI taxonomy): domain Eukaryota; kingdom Fungi; phylum Ascomycota; class Dipodascomycetes; order Dipodascales; family Trichomonascaceae; genus Entelexis; species Entelexis vaccinii. The sequence goes on along the minus strand of NRDX01000060.1, from coordinate 18,666 downwards.
CTCCTCGAGGGTCTGGCTCTGGGTGCCCCGGCCAGCATCGTTGCCCAGAATGTCATGCACACTCAGTCGACTGAAGTACTCCGTAGTGAAGTCACCCTCCTGGATAACGACATTGTCCAGTATCGTCTTTTGAGTCGCCTTGCGGAGAATGTTCGATTCAATCGTGAACTCAGACACAAGCCTGTAAATGTGCACGTCTCGCGTCTGACCAATTCGGTGGCATCTGTCTTGGCATTGCCGATCCATAGCAGGATTCCAGTCGGAATCATAGAAGATCACGGTGTCTGCTCCAGTTAGATTGATACCAAGCCCACCAGAACGCGTAGACAGAATGAACACTGGGATCGCCGGATCCTTGTTGAACCGCTCAGTAAGGGCCTGGCGCTGCTCAATGCGAGTAGCGCCGTCAAGCCGCAGATAGCGCCAGCCGTGCAGATTCAAAAATTGCTCTAATATGTCAAGCACTCGCGTCATCTGCGTGAAGATAAGGCATCTATGGCCCTGGCTAATGAGGTCTCGCAGAAGCAACGCAAGCCGCTGCAGCTTGCCACAGTCATACTGCAACAACCGCTTGTCTGGGAATGCGATTGAGAGTCGTACTTGGGCTTCATGGAACAAGGGCGACGAATGCACCGGCTTCAGTGCCGGACTGTAAAGTTCGTCACACACTTCGCCTAGGGTCAACGCCGGCTGGTCGAGACTCACCACTGCTGGTGTAATGCAGGCAAATCTTTGCAACACGGGAACCATAGTTTCCTCGCGCTCCGTAGCACTCAACACACCCTTAATTGGACCCTTGAAAACTCGCAGCATCTCTATAAGGTCCGTACCATATAACGGAATGCGTTTCGTGCGGAACATGTTCAAATACAAAGCATGCTGTCTCTGCTCGGCGCGTCTCATGCGCCGACTATATACAGCATACTTCGCCCAGTTCTCTGCATTCTCGAAATCAGGCTCGCAGTACACAGTTTCTGGTGCCATCTCAGCCAGTCGAAGCGCCATCTCTTTATTAGCCCTCGTCTGATGACGAGTTAGAGCAGCCCACTTGGGTTCGTTCTCCATCGCCGGAAACACCAAATTCATCAAGTCTAAGTCGATGTTCGCGAGCTTGTCACTGATCAGAAATTTAGGCGCGATGTTCCTGCCATACGTGCCACCTACTGACTGGTCCATAACAAAGGACGTGACAATGGGCCTCACCTCGAAAAGATCGGGATGGTTGCACACCTTTCGCAGTTGCATGAGACAATTCAGAATAGACATGAAATTTCCAGACGCCAAAGTATCTCGAGTGCTAGCTCGTGACATAAAATCATCGTACAGATACCGTTGCCGTTTCGATAGACGGCAATATACGACATGCTCGTACTTCCCTGGCATCTGCTTTTCAACATCAATTTTCAAACGACGTAGAAGATAGGGCCGCAGAATGTTGTGCAACTTTGTAATTGTCGCCCGTGCCTCGTCGTCTGCCTCATCACCCTCCTCGACCATCTTGTCGACTGGCTTGGCAAACCACTCTTGGAAGTCGTCAAGGCTTGCGAAGCCCTCCGGCATCATTTGGGTTGCTCTTGTAGACGGCATCAGGAAGTATAGCAAAGACCACAGCTCAACCAGGTTATTTTGCAGGGGCGTGCCCGTGAGTAGAAGACGGTGCTGAGCGTTGAAATTGAGGAGGGCTTGCCATCGCTGGCTTCGGAAGTTCTTGATGTTGTGTGCCTCGTCAAGTACCATGAACTGCCAACGCTTGGAACGGAACACGACTTGATCTTGAATGACCAATTGGTAACTTGTTATGCAAACATGCCAAGTATCCTCTTTATTCCAGCCTCGCCGCTTCCGTTTCCGCTGCTGCGGAGTGCCAAAGTAGGTCAAAATCTTCAATCCCGGAGCAAACCGCTTGAACTCCATCTCCCAGTTCAACATGACGGAAGTAGGGACCACAATAAGATGCGGGCCCCAAATCTGCTTCTCACACGCGAGCCAGGACAAAAGCGCGATTGTCTGAATGGTTTTACCGAGACCCATCTCGTCTGCCAAAATGCCGTTTGTGCCAGAAAGAACCAGACCAGCCATCCAATCGAGGCCGTTACGCTGGTACTCACGAAGAGTTCCCCGAAGTAAGAATGGAGGCTCTATACGATGCGCCAAAGCATGACCATTCTGATCAACAGAAGTGTCAGACTCTGGCGCATCATCGGCTGAAACAGAAGCCTTGTCCGCCTCGTGGTCACTTTCGGCGTTATCAATCTGCATCATATCTTCATTTTTCACGGAATCGTCCAGCTCTTCCAGAGTTTCGGTTTTGACGTCTCCGTTTAGTTTCGCACCTTCATGCTCAACATCAATACTATGCTTGTGACCGTTTTGCGCCTGTTTAGTACTAGACTCGGCACCCTCGTCTTCGCCATCATCAACTTCCTCCTCCTCCTCATCATCATCATCTTCAGCTTGGATTCGTGCAGAAGACATATCGACATCGCTGTCATCGGCGCTATCAGCACTGCCGTCGTCAGACTCTTCGTCGACTGCTGGTCCCAACAAAGCAGCCAGACCAGGCCTTACAGGCTCGTCATCAGACACAGAGCCTGAGTTAGAATCAGAGTCAGAGTCGGAGCCAGAGCCAGAGTCAGAACCAGATTCATCCTCGGCATCATCTTCCAGAAGAGACTCCTCATCCGATTCGTCTTTCGTCTCTGCATAGATTCTCAACGCTTCCTCGCTGGGCTTGTCATCAAGCTCCCCATTATTTTCTGGAGGGCTCTCAACCGCGGGAGATTCATCAGAATCACCAGATTCTTCTTCTTCTGACTCGCTCTCAAGATCAGGTAGATCCTTGTACTTTTCCCTGAGCTGTTCGAGAGTCAGCTTCGAATCATCGACATTTCCGTTTGTACCTGCATCAGTATCGGAGCCCTCTGAGATGGAGTCCTGCGAATCGCTTATATTATCACCTAAGTCGCTGCCTTCATCGCCACTGGCATTGTCGGCATCGTCGGCATCGTCAACATCACTAGCTTCGTTTTCCTCGTCGGCAACAATATCGCCCATGCGAGACTCAATAAGCTTTGCAGAGTTCTCCAGAATCTGGTTCAAGTATTCTTTGCCCTTTTCGCGGTGTTCCTCAGCCAGCTGAGCCTGTCGGCGCTGCTCAACAATCTTCTCAGCCAGCTTCCACTTTTTCATGACTTCCTGGCTGGTGCGACGCGCGATTTGCCTAATTTGTCTTTCCAACTCTTTCTTCTCGCGGTCTTCTGCTCCAGCCAAGCGCCGGTAGTACTGCTCAATGCTCTGTGAATTCCGCTTCACGATGCTCTGATGGAACTTTCTTAGGTTGGCCCTTAGTTTGGAGTAGTGCACGGCATGAGCCACGAGATTGTCATGGTGACTTGGTTCTGGAGTTGGCCCCGTGAACTTTGGAATTTGAGTAGCCGTTCCGACGCCATGTGCTTCTAGTTCAGCGAGTTTCCCGCTTCGCCTTGCGGCTGAGACCCGTGCATATGCGTCGGCATCTGTGGCAACGCGCTTTTCCCATTGATCGTCCGGCAACGGCTCATTATCATCATTCAGTGTGCGGTAGCTACCCAAAAACGCGTCGATACTGCCGTTGAACGCCGGCTTTACGTGGTGCCACGGATGGGTTATGATTGGTTGTATTCGAGCGCGCTTGCGCGGCGGGGCCGGGTCTCCGGGCCAACCCAGGTCCGGGTCCAACACCAAGCCTGCGTCCTCCGCGCCCGGAGAGGCCTCTGTCTGGGCCTGACGCTTGGGTCTTGGCGCAGCTGCTCGGGGTCGTGGTTTTGGCGGTTGTTTTGGTGTTTTAACCTGCTTTTTTAGATTGGCCTGACAGACCTCGACATCGCGCTTCGTGTTCTGCACGCGCTTCGATGCTTTGCGCGACTCTGTGCGCTTCTGGAGGTCGTTCCACAGGTCCAGATTGTTAGCCGACACGAACCGTCGGAACTCGGCAGTGCGGTCCTTCTTGGCGACCACCGGGTCGTAATGTACGAGCGAGACGTAGTTTCTGAGATGGAACAGGAGCCTGACCTTCGAGTCGTGCCGCTCGGCAAGCGTTGCCAACTGCTCGAGCGGCGGCGGCGCCTCAGAAGGCGCGTTGCGGGCCATCGCGGAACGCTGGTGCCGTGAAACTTCGGCAGCAATCTCGCGTCGCCTATTGAACTCGGCTCACGTAGTTTCGGGCTCTGAAACGGCGAAACAACCGAGCTACGCGCGCTTGAAATGGATCAACGACAAATCCGTGCGGAAGGGTGAGTTGACGTCCGATGACAAATGCAAGGAGGGTTTTAGCGGCAAGGGCAGGGGTCGCCACCACCCACTTCTGGGACGGGCAGCGGCTGTGTCGAACGCACCGCTCAAAAGCGCCCCCCAACCATGCCAACGCGCGCGCATAACAGCGCTGCGCACCGCGGCCATGAAGCGCCGGTGATTGACACCCCGCGAGCCGCGCCGGCCGGCGCGCGAACGCCGCTAAACCGCGTGCGGCCAGTGGCCTGTACAGAGAAGGGCGGAAACAGCCCAATAACTCTTGATGGTTTAGGGTCGGGGGTCTTGGATACGGCTAGCCTGGATCGAAGGAAAGTAGCGAGAGAGCCCTGCGGTTTGTACCACAAAAAAACAACAAAAGCGGCTCCGGCTCTGGGCAGCAGCAGCAGCAGCAGCAGTAGCAGCAGTTATGAGGCACGCGTTGAAGTCGCCGGCAGTGACGCAGGCCGCGTCGCATGGGCTTTTTGGCGGGCTTGGCGAGTCGACGCTTTTGTCGAATCTGCTCAAAAACCCAAGATCGATGAAGGAGTTCCCGTTTGTTGAAGTATATAGGCGATTGGCCGCGCAGAAAACCGCGCCGCGGACGCGCCCGAATGTGCTTCTGACGTCGAGCACGGCGCCCGAGCCGAGCAAAGCAGCGCTGGCGCTGATGACGCAGTCGGCCGTCTCGACAAAAAGCCTCGACACTTTCCTGGAAACCCACTACTTGGCCGGAGTGTCCCCGTCGGAAAGGCTTGAGGCGCTTGACCGCGGGCTGCTCGATCTTGTGACGGCAGCTACGCCGAATAACCTCCGCACTATGATGCAGTATTTGGCGAGGTATTGGCAGTGTGGCTTGTTTGGCACGCGGCCACTCATTCGCAGCGCGCGCCACCAAGCGCGTTACGTGCTGGAGAGAGCGCTGGTCGTTCATCCCGCTACGGCGCATGCTAATGGAGGCGAGCAGGTCGGCGTGCCCGACTTGCAAAAGTTCGAGACGTTTGTGACGAACTTCTTTGAGTACTTGGGGGTGCAGCATTCCGCAGACGACGAGCTAGAGGAGCTGCTACTGCGCCTGTCGGCCCAATCGGGCACGCTGGCCGCAACGGTGACGCAGATCTTGAGCGTACCCGCAGGAAAGCTTTCTGAGGACACGACGCGGGAATTTCTCGTGGCTTTTGCGGCTTCAAACCCATCCCGCAAGAGCGTAGAAGCCCTTAAGAGTATTCTCCTAAATAATCAGACCGGCCCCTCTGCTGTTCGATTCCTGCTGCCATACACACAGTCCACGACGGAGCTATTCGACCTCCTCGATGTCGTGGACCGCTCGGCGCTTCGAAAGGAAGTATATGAGCAGTGCCAAACTGAAATTCTTGAACAGCTTCTGCAGCTTAGCGACAATAACTTGGCCCTCGTCTTCGCTTTAGTGGCTCGCATGCGAACAGAGGTTACGCGAAGCCTGTCACCGGACGTTCTTAACGTGGTGCTACGTGCAGCACTGCGTACAACAAACAATTCCGCGATCAACCAGGCCCTACAACTCGGGGACCAGAATGGTGTAACTCTTGATGCCGATCTTGTTTCGCAGGCCCAGGAAAGAATAAACCCTCAAAAGCCCGATCTAAACTAAAACAGAAATTCATTGTGACGTGATTGGGAACCTAAAGCGCTCTCGAATCCATGCCTGCATTTGCGTTTCCTTGTGTATATTGTTACTGTTTTTCCTACTCTGGCAGCTTACTTTTTGAGCTATGCTATGCTATGCTACTCAACTTTTTTCTTTTCTTTTTTTGCGAATCAAGGTTTCAAGGCGCTGCTGCCGATGGCTCGAGTTTATAATGTGAAATGGCGCGTATAATGCTATTATGATTTATTGACTTGAGAGTATTGTCTTGAAGCCCTCGAGCGCCCAGCAATTCGCGATCGGGTCCAGGCCAGGCTTCGCTAATGCCCATGATCTTCCTCGTTGCGAGATTTATAATAATAGCATCGTTGAAGTGCACCACGAGCTCAACACTTGTGCATCATAGTTTGCGCCGCCCTTCTGCCAAGCCCAGCTGCGAGGAATTTCACTTCACATCCATAGCAAGCAAGCAATGGCCGATCTGCCACAAAACAGAAAGATCGGTTAACGTAAATTATCAATGTGCTAAATCTAGGGGAGAAACAGGGCTTTTAGCCGCTGCGATGTTCGGGGCGAGCCATGAAAAAAAGTCTTAATAGCCCAACGATCTGCAGTGCGCGGAATATGAATTTTTCAAAGATCGTCGCCGGCACCGACGTTGACGCTACCCTGATGATGCATCGAACACGTCATTATCGCCACTTATCTATTTGCCCACGCTTTTCCGACGATGGTTTACGCGCAAATTTTTTTGCGATGTGGAACGCATGCAAGACTGGTTAACCGTTGCTACGCGCCAGATCTATTGTGCGAGCTATACGTGAGGTGGCATTACTACAAACGAGCGCACGAGTGCTTAACAAAGGTGACGAATCCATCGAGCGCGCGACGAACGCGAGCAAAGTTGCCTCACCAGAGTCGTCTCACGCATCGACCCTGAATCGTTTTGCTCCCCTGCATGAGCATCTTCGCGTCGGCAACGTCTTTTCCTATTTGCATCCTGCCAATCTCGGATGCGTCAACGGCTGTCGCAGAGGTAAGGGGTACTGCCGCATAGTGCAGCCAAGCGAGGAATCACCCTCGGACATTAGTCATCCGCCTTAAATCCACTCTTGTTGTGGGGCCAATGATCATGCGCACACATAGGGTATCAGTTCGCCGTTCTTCACGGTGCCCCAACCCTCGTTATGCACATCTATATTTTTCTCACCATGCCCCCGCCGCAAGCTGCAGCCAGCAACGGTATGCACTATCGCGCATGCAGGGCTGCGGCAAGTGGCCCATATTGTGGGCAACGCCACCATTATCGTGAGACACGGTCAGCCGCAGCCGTGCAGGCACTGCCACACTCGGCCAAAGCCGTAGACACTTTCGCGAGCGGCCGATAGACAAATTCCTCGAGTGCTGGCGTCGCACCCCCCGTCGTGTGTACCATGCATCTACACTTTTTTTTAAGCCTGGTATATATTGCGTCACACCACGGCGCTGCCCTGTCGACAAGGGGAAGGCGAGTGAAACATGCGCTGCAAAACTCGCGGCCCCGACTAGCGGTTCTATTAATAGCCCGGTGCCACTTAAGGCATTACAGGCCGGCGCCAGGCTACTGGGGGGGGAGGGCATCGCAGGGTCACTAAAAACCCTGACGGGTTCGGCCTTATTCCGGCTCGGCCTGCGGGGCCCGGTCGTGGGCACCCCCCGGCTCGCGTCATCTCGAGCTCGACTCGGGGCTTGTGCCCCAAAGCCGGCGACGGCAAGGCCATTCCTGTCATAAGCGAGAACCCTGCGTCATCTACACTTCTGAATCGAGGGTACGGTTTGCTATGCATTCAGCCGCGCCTGCGATGACTCAGCGCATTAGCTACACGAATGGCGCGCGGCCTGCAGCTGAACTAAACCTTGCCATCATCACCGCGTTCTCCACAAGTCCATCGCGACGCCTCGTTTTGTTAGGCACTGGAGTTCATGTCTGACTTCGGCCAACCCCCGCAACAAGTGTCGGCGCCTCCTGGACCTGTGCCCTTCGGCGTTCCCATGCACCTTGTCCCCATGTATATGCAGTATAATCAGGCTCAGAGCCAGCCCTCGACGCCGGGGCCACAACAGCAAGTCCAGCAAGCTTCCACGCCTCAGCCCCAGCTTGCGCAGGGCCACCCCGGCGCCGTCGTGCAGGCCCAAAACCATACCCCACAACAGGGCCATCTAACACCGGTCCCCGTTCCTGGCGGCCCCGCGAAAAGCCCGAGTGTAATGCACACGCAGGCCGGCTCCCCAGGCGCGCCCATGCCTCCTCAGTCCGTGGTCCAGGGCGTCCCGCTGCACCATTCCGCCTCGCCTTCGGCCCACCCCGCGCAGCCGCATTATCCCGTCCCGTTCCAGCAGTACCAGATGCCCCCTCAGTACCAGGTCCAGCACGTACCGCAAGGCGTCGCGTCTTCCCAGCAAGTGGCCCAGCAGCTTCCTCAGGGCGTTCCTATGCCGCAGAACCTGCCGCCAGGAATGCCGATGCCGCAGGGTATTCCTCCAGGATACGTGCCGCAGCGCGTGCTGCAGAGCATGCCTGGCATGCCGCAGGGTGTTCCGCAAATGTCGCAGCAGGTGCAGGGCTTTGCTCCGGTGCCGCAGGGCTACGTTCCCATCGTGACCCCGGACGGGCAGTACGCCTACGCGCCCTCGGGCACGCCGCAGATGCCGCAGTACCTTCCTCAGTCTGCGCCTCCGGCCTACGCGTCAAATGCAACGCCGCCCCCTGGTGCGCCGCCGCAGCAGCCCAGTACGCAGGCCTCACAGCAGATGGAACACGCGCGCTCGCCGCAGCAGCACCAGCACCAGCAGCAACAACACCAGCAGCACCAGCAACACCAACACCAGCAACAACAGCATCAGCAGCAAATACTGTTGCACCAACAGCATCAACAGCAACAACAACAGCAGCTCCAGCAGCTACAGCACCAACAACAGCTCCAGCAGCAGCAGCACCAACAGCAACAGCAACAGCACCAACAGCAGCAGCAGCAGCAGCTTCAGCACCAACAGCATCAACAACAACAGCAGCACCAACAGCAGCAGCAGCAGCAGCAGCAACCACCACCACAGCAACAACCACAGGCACAGCCGCCACAACCTCCACCACCGCCGCCGCAGCAGCAGCCGCAGCAGCCACCTCCGCCGCCGCCGCAACAACAACAACAACAGCAGCAGCAGCAGCAGCCGCAGCAGCCTCAGCAACAAGTTCAGCATCAGCAGATCCAGCCGCTAGCGCCCCAGCAGCAGCCTCAGCAACAAATACACCCTCAGCATTCGCCCCAGCATCCTCAAAACGCTCCGGCTCCGCAGCACCAAGCGGCTTTGGCACAGGCACCGACGCCGGCACGAGCCCCTGCGGCTGTGGAGCCGGTGCAACACGCACCTCCAGAACAGGCTATAGTCCACCATGTTCCGCGACGCGAATCTGCAGCTGAGGGCGGCGTTAAGCAGCGTCAGCTACAACGCGATCTCGAGCAGCTGACTGGCGAGACGTGGGCTGATTTGGGGAGACTTGCCGAGTCGGTTGGCCAGTATGCTACGGGTGCTCAGTGCCTGGAGCTGGCGCTACAGTTCCGCGTGTTTAGCAGTGAACTGCTGCAGTCGTTGGCAAACTGCTACAGGCAGAATGAGGAGCTTGAGAAGGCTATCGATGCCTATCAAATGGTGCTCCAGCACTCGCCTAATAATGGCGAGGCCTGGGCTGAGTTGGGTCACTGCTATCTTCGCGTAGAGGAGCTCACAAAGAGCTACCAAGCGTACCAACAAGCTCTGCTGCACCAGGGTCCTCCTGATCCGCGGCTTTGGTACGGCATTGGAATTCTGTACGACCGCTACGGGACTCCAGAGTATGCAGAGCAAGCATTTGCTCAAGTGCTCGAGATCGCTCCTCAATTCGAGAAAACCGCGGAGGTGTATTTCCGCCTCGGACTGCTGTACAAGCAGCTTGATCTTCCCGATCAGGCGCTTGAGGTGTTCCGGTACATCTTGCCGGATCCCCCGGCTCCGCTAACTACTGCTGACGTTTGGTTTCAAATCGGCAGCGTTTATGAGCAGCGCCGCGCGTTCCGCGAGGCAACAGAGGCGTACGAGCAGGTTCTCAGGCAGTCGCCGCAGCACGCGAAAGTGCTGCAGCAGCTTGGTTGGCTGTATCACCAGCAGGGCGAGCATGAAACAGCGCTCAACTACTTGACGCGCAGCCTCGAGTCAGACCCAAGCGATGCACAATCCTGGTATCTTCTGGGCCGCTGTCATATGTCACAAGCCAAGTATCAGCGCGCATACGAAGCATACCAACAGGCCGTGTATCGAGACGCGCGGAACCCTACATTCTGGTGCTCCATTGGTGTATTATACTACCAGATTACGCAGTACCGCGACGCTCTAGATGCTTATTCGCGGGCGATTGGGTTGAACCCGTACATCAGCGAAGCCTGGTATGATCTTGGTATGCTGTACGAGAGCTGCAGTAATCAAATGAGTGATGCGCTTTATGCGTATCAACGAGCAGCACGACTGGACCCGGAGAATCTGCAGATCAAGGCCCGCATCGAGCAGCTCGAAGCAAATCCGGAGCAACGAGACACGGACCAATCAGGCGATCACCCGCCTCAAGTAGCAATGGAAGTGGACGGTCAGCCGGCCCAGCCCACTGAGCCGCAAATCCCACCAGCACAACCGCTGCAACAGCCTCAGGCTCATCCTGAGCGCCAGCCGCAGCCTCCACAGGTGCATTCGTTAGGAACTCAGTCCGGGCAGCCTATGTTCCAGTCCCGCATCCAGCCGCCAGTCCAGCCCATGCAGCCTGGCAGTGACAGTTCGGCACCACCAGCGCAGGATGCGTCATTGAGTCGACAGAATGCGACTGAGTCGGTACCCAAGCTTCCCGAGGCGCAATTGAATGCTCCGCAAATCACGAATAGTAGCCAATCTCAGCCGCCGCCGCAGCAGCAGCAGCAGCAGCAGCCTCAACCACCACAACTACCACAACCACCGCAGTCACAGGAGTCGCAACAGCCGCAGCAGTCACAGCAGCCACAGCAACCAGAGCTACCCAAGCTGTCGCAACCCATTCAAACAGGTTCACAAGCACCCAGTGATACTGCTGCTAATGGTCAGCAACATGGCGCAACTCTGGCGAATGGCCAGCAGCGTTCTGATGAGCAGCAATCCTCAAGCGTGCAGCCGCCCGTACAACCGCCCGTACAACCGCTGAAGCAGCCTGATATCCAAGGCCCCGGCGGTGCGCAAAATGGGCAGATAGACGGCCATGCTGTGCAGCTTCCGCAGATCCAGACACAGGTGGAGACTGCGAAGCTCGAGATTCCGCCTGCAGTGCAGCCACTGCGCAGCGACAAGCGTCCTAGCGAGGGCGGTATTGACTCGAGTCCTAAGCGGCCTCGTAATGACGAACCAGTTCCTGAGAAAAGGCAGGTTGAAGAGCAAGGCCGAGACATTGCTGAAGATGAGGAGTACGATTAGAGAGAGAGAAGCCTGAACTGGTTTTTTTTTTTTCTTTTTCCTTTTCTTTCGCAGATCCTTCATCACGCGTCCATATGTGCATCTAAACGTTCTGTGTAGAGCTTATGTATAAATGTATTATTGTTTTTTTCCAACTTGTAAATTAAGAGACTGAACTTTGCGGATATGTGAGCGCTTGGCTTCGATGCACGGTGGCTAAACGCTCTTTGTATCTTTAACAAAACTCGATCGGAGTCCATTATTAGCAGCTATATTCAATGCATGTTTACTTATGCAGATCTGCGTCGCCACTTTTGAACCTTATTTTGGGACTTACTGCACATACCTGAAACAAGATGCAGATGCCCTGTCGCCACGGTACTCTGGCCGTACGAGCAACATGTTCAAAGACGGGCCAGCAAGATGCGTGGCAGTACTGGTTTGTGTTGTATGCGTTGTAGTGTTGTGGGAACTGGTGGGGCCGAAGCCCGCGGCGCATCCCGCGACGATAGTAAATATTGGGCCAGTTGAGCCCGGGTTCGCGACCGTCTTTGGGGTTCCTTCGGCATTTGTTGAGCCGGATATTGCGCGCAGCGTTGAGTTTCGCACTTCGCAGCTCGCGCTGTTCAACGGCAAAGTGTATGCTAGTCGTCGCGTACTTTACCGGAGCTTTGCGACGCCAAATATTGTGCTCGTACTAACGCTGGACGTGACCGAGGATGCCGAGATGCTCCAGCGTATACTTGACTCTCGCAAAGCGTACTGTCTACGTCACGGGTACGGCTTGTATGCGCGCTACATCCAAGACTTTGCGGCCGAAAACAAGCCCGCTTGGGAAGCATTAGGGCTGGCTCCGGCGCGACTCCTGCGGCAAGCGATGCTGGCGTTTCCGACGGCAGAGTGGTTCTGGCTGCTTAGCAGTGCGCATGGCGAAATACAGGATCCCGGAGTCTCGCTTAAGCAAAGACTAAGTATGGAGTTGTCGTCGGCGATGCTTCCCGAGCTCGAGTTGAAGCTCAACATTGACGCCAGCGGCCACATTCAAGGAGAGCGCTTCACGCTCACGAATTTTGCCACGGATCCCATGGACGTCGATTGCATTCTATCGCATGACGCCCAGCAAACACTGCTATCCTCGGAGTCGATGATTGTGCGGCAGTCTTTAAGGACGCGGTCGCTTTTAGAAACGCTGACGGATCCCGTTATGCAGGAACATGAGCCCTTCCGCCGGACAAGAGACCATGCTGGGGCAGCGCTTACCCACTTAGCGAGGTGGCATCCGCTGCTTGTGCGGTCCATTGCGTTAGTTCCGCCCGAATGGATTGGAACCATGCCGTGCGATGGTGGCTCAGAGCAGATGTTCGCATGCATCTCGTCCAAAAGGAGTGCGTAAAGTGCATAACATACGCAGCGTGTGCACTTTGCGCGTGCACAGTTTGTGTGTGCAAGTTGTGTGTGCAAGTTGCGTGTGCACTTTGCGCGTGCACAGTTTGTGTGTGCAAGTTGTGTGTGCAAGTTGCGTGTGCACTTTGCGTAGGTTTAAGCCACCAGTCTGGAAACGAAGGAGCCTGCGCAATAAAACGACTATTTGGGGCTAAACTCTAGATATATTTCACATAGTACACGGTTAAAATATATGCAGATACAAGAACAATAACAAGAACTACAACAGTAACAACAATAACAACGACTCATAAAGATCGGTGAGGCCTACCTATGAACGAAGAGCACGGGCTGAGTGAGTATAGGGGCAACGCCTAGTCCGAATGAAGAACAAATCAGTTTTATTTTTTAATTTAATATTATTTCAATTTGCCGTTTCGAGCGAAGCTGCGCGCGCGCCTGCCAATTTTGGGAGCCATGCCGCGCCCAGGCCGCACCGGCACCGCGCGCCACGTGACGCGGTCGCGACGCGTTAATAATTACCAGCGCATCCGCGCCTCGCCGTTCCTCTCCACGAAGCGTAAACACGGACATGACGAACGCAGCGACGTACGGGACGCCGGTGACTCCGCAGGGGTATGTTGGGTTCGACACGATCACGAGCCAGATCGAGCGGCGGCTGCTGAAGCGCGGGTTCCAGCTGAACCTCATGCTTGTGGGCCAGTCCGGGCTGGGCAAAACGACGCTGGTGAACACGCTTTTTGCGTCGCATGTGGCGGACTCGCACGGGCGCAAGCACGCGGAGGAGCCGCTGGCGCGCACGCCGGAGATCTCGACGACGTCGCACGTTGTCGTGGAGAACGACGTGAAGCTGAACCTCACGGTTATTGACACGCCCGGGTACGGCGACCAGGTGAACAACGAGAAGTGCTGGGAGCCGCTAGTGAAGTACATCAAGGACCAGCACTCGATGTATCTGCGCAAGGAGCTGACGGCGAAGCGCGAGCGGCACCTCGAGGACACGCGCGTGCACTGCGTGCTGTTCTTCATTGCGCCGACAGGCCACGGGCTGAAGCCGCTCGACGTTATAGTGCTGCGCAAGCTTGGCGAGATTGCGAACGTTGTGCCTGTTATTGCGAAGGCAGACTCGCTGACGCTGGCCGAGCGTGACGCGTTCAAGCGCCGTCTGCAGACCGAGTTCGCACACCACCAGCTGCGATTATACCCGTACGACAACGAGGAGTACACGCCCGAGGAGCAGCGGCTCACCGAGCAGGTACGAGCGATTCTGCCGTTTGCGATCGTAGGATCCGAAACGGTTGAGGAGATCGACGGCCGCGTCGTGCCTATACGGCGCAACAAGTGGGGCGTAGTGAACGTGGCGAACCAGGAGCACTGCGAGTTCCCGCACCTCAAAACGTTCCTCATTTCCACAAACCTGCAGGACCTCATTGACACGACGGCGCATACGCACTACGAGGGCTTCCGCGCGCGACAGCTGCTTGCGCTGAAGGAGAACTCGGGCCCCAAGAAGAAGTAAGGCTGTACTGGTTCTGCGTCTGAACTTACTTTTTATTGGTTTTCCTGTAGCTGTTATTGGCTTGTTTTCTCGCTGTTGACTCTCCACGGCTGTCATTGACTCACTACAGTTATTATTAGCTCGCTGCAGCTATCAACTCTCCGCAGCTGTACCTCTCTGTTCAGCTGTTATTCGCTCCCCGCAGCTATTTTCTATTTGGCTCGCGGTAGTTATTATTGGCTTGCGGTTCCTCTTAGTGGCTCTTTGTAGCCGTAATTGGCTCTCCGCAGCTGTTTACACGGCGCTTGTGTTCAACAAACCCCCGTATTTATATATATATATATCACTTAGTACCATCTTCCAGTATTCTTGGCTAGACCACGAAACTCTGGAGCAGACCGAGCAGGCCGAGCAGAGCCCCGCCAAAACGAAACGTTGCGCGCAAGGTCTGTGTGCATTCAAGTTAATTCGCTGGGGGGGTTCACCCCACAAAAGACGCTATGCGCGTGCAGGCGGCCGCGCATTGGTGCCGCACTTTATCATTGTACATTGCCGCGCACGTGACGGGCCAATCTGTAAAGGGGTGGTGTTAGGGTTGCGAGTTGTTTTGGTCGGGCGGGCTAATTGCATCCCCTCCTCCTCCCCCCAGGTTTCTACTCCACCACCACCCCGACCCCCTTTTTTTTTGCCCACCGGCCTTGCTGGCCCACGTCGCAGCCACTTCAAAATAACCATGGCTGTGTACTGCACGCTGGTGATCAACGAGAGGTATCTTGCCGGCGCGATTGTTGTGGCCGAGCAACTGCGGCGCCTTGACCCCGCACACGATATTGTGTGCCTGGCGTCGTCGACACTGGGCGAGCCCGTGAAGGCGGCGCTCGCGCAGCAGTTCAAGAAGGTGCATGTTGTCGATCCTGTTGATGCGGGCGCGTCGCCCGAGCTCGAGCTGTTGAACCGGCCCGAATTGCGGCTGGCCACAACAAAGCTGCATCTGTGGACGCTGCCTTACGAGCAGGTTGTATATCTTGATGCCGATACGCTGCCCGTGCGCGGCCCGCTCGACCGGCTGTTTGAGCCCGTGGCTGAGGGCCAAGTGGCTGCGGCACCGGACACGGGCTGGCCCGACATTTTCAACTCCGGCGTCCTGAGTCTGCGGCCGTCGCCCGTGACGGCCGCACGCCTGTTTGAGGCGCTGGCGCAGCGCGCCTCCTTCGACGGAAGCGACCAGGGGCTGCTGAACCAGGCGCTCGAGTGGGTGCGCTTGCCGTTTGTGTACAATGTGACGATCTCGAACACGTACCAGTACCGCCCGGCGTACCTGCGGTTTGCTGACACCGTGCGCATTCTGCACTTCACGGGCGCGGCCAAGCCCTGGGACACGGCGCCGGGTGCGGCCGGCGCTGCCGGCGCCGAGGTCGAGCAGTGGTGGCAGGCGTATAGCGCGGTTCAGTCGCTGCCGCCGGCGAGCGAGCCGGCCGTGCTTGCACAGCGCCTGGCCTACGAGGCGGAGCACCCTGCGTACGACGCGTCCAAAATCATTGGCGCGCCGCCCGACTACTGGGATGCTGCCGTGCACGCGCCGCTGAAGGGCACGAAGCCCGAGGCCGATATGCTGAACTGGCAGGCGGTTGAGTCGTTGCGCGTGTCAGACGATGCGCCGGCCGAGGCGACGGGCCCGCGCGAGCAGGCGTTTTTGCATGTGTTTCCTGAGTTCGGGCCGTCGATTCTGAAGCTGCCGTTTGAGGAGAACCAGAGCGCTCCGGAGCGCATTTTTTGACTCCCTCCCTCCCCCCTCTTGCTAGTAATGGCCTTATATGCTGATAATAAATGGGGCCAGGGAGTGCGCATCTATGCGTGCCTGAGATGTTTCATGCCTTATATAGAGCGTTTGAGCGCTAGCATTTGCGGTGCCTGTACTTGCATTTGCGGGCGGTGCCGATGCAGCAGCCTCCATATTTATCTATCTATCTATCTAATTCAATGGTTTGCCGTTACGCACGCCATACGGCGCGGCGCTCTCCGCCGCAAACCCAGTCAATTTCATAACCAAACTGTTTAGTTCAGCGTGCCTACGACGTCGAGGTGGTACACCACGGGCGCCTCCTTCGTCAGATCATCGGCATCGCCAAGAACATTGCCGTACTCCATGGCCAGCCGCACATACAGCCATACACACACAAGAATGTCCCACACGGCCACGGACCAGCGCTTAGTGTCTGGCGCCGGCCGCGTTCCCCAGAACAGCGTGAACAGGCCGTACGGATCGACGGCGCCGCTCAATTGCGCGCTCGTGGCGTGCTGGTAGATCGCGAGGGCGGAATTGGCCACGAGCAGGCCGGCAAGCACGCGCCGCTGCATGCGCGCCTGCAGGGCCGGCGTCTGCTGTGCCGCGAGCTCGTGGTCGACAACAACGCGCCGCAGCAGCGTCGTGAACGCAAGCCGCAGCCAGCTCGCGTCGTAGATGTACACAGCCGCAATCGCCAGAAACGTGAAAACGTCCACCTGGTGCCGCATGTGCGCGCGGCACGCGTCCTGGCTCAGCATCTCGACGTCGCACCCGTCGATTTAGTAGTGGCAGGCAGGCAGGCAGGGCTCCCAGCTGGGCCGGCCAGGGCTAGGTCCGTCGCTAATTTGCCCGCATTCTGTCTGAAATTTGCGCGGCACCGCCCGTCGTGTCGCCACGCCGCGTCGCTGCCAGCGCGCAATCCACAATTCGAGCGCACAATTGCGCGCAATGCGGCAGTGCGCGCTTGGCAGCCGGTCGCGCTTGATTGGCTGCCCGAGCATGAGCGGCGGGCCCGTACGAGCCATGTACGCAATTGCAATTGACTCGGCGCACCTAGCCAGCGCAGCGCTCCGGCTTGCATTATTCACTGCACGCTACATAATGGCGCCCACAACTAACAAGTTTAGTCTATTTACGCAGGTGTTCCGTCAGCGCGCGGCTCAAAACCTGAGCATGTCATTTTTCCGCATATGCAGTCACCTCCGGCAAGGGCTCGGCTCCATGTGACGTCGGCTATAATAACCGCCCGGGGGGAAGGGAAGGGAAGGGAAGGAAACTCGTACGGGCCCGAACCGATCTTTTTTTTTCACTAAACTAAATGGCGACGCTCGAGCACTACGATTTCAAAAACATCACGTACAACAAGGCGCACGACTTTGCGCGCGTGATGGTCGACGCGTTCCGCGACGAGGCCGCCGGCATGGCGCTGCTGCCGCGCGAGGAGCGGCTCGACGATGCGTCGCTGCCGCCCATCTCCGAGTACGAGGCGCTGCTGTCGAAGGCGCGCCACTTCGAGACGCGCGTCACCGGCCTTGCTCGATACATCCACATCACCGCCCGCAGCAATTGGCGCGCGCACGTCTTTTTGCTGCGCGACCTCGACGGCCGGCCCGTGGCTGGCGCGCAGTGGTTTCTGCCGAAATACCAGCCCACGCCGGCGGCCACGCCGTCGCTGTGGTTCCGGTTCAAGACGCTGCTGCTTAAGGCCTGGTACTACCTGAGCTCGATCGGCCAAAAGCGCCAGAACTTCTTGGACTCCCCCGTCGGCCGCATGTTCCAGTCTGTGTCTGATGAGTACCAGTGCACGGACACGGACGACCGCGTAAAGCAGCTCGAGAAAATGCCGGTTAACGAGCTCAGGGCCACAACTTACCCAAAGTCCACGAGCTACTACCTCGACCTGTTCTTTGTGCGCTCCGGGCAACAGGGCAAGAAACTGGGCAACAAACTCATGGACGGCAGCCTCGACTACATCCGCTCGCAGGCCGTGCCGCCCCCGAATCTCGCTCCCGGCGCCCCGGCAAAGGCCACGCTGCAGGCCGTGCCGAACGCTCGCGGCTTCTACAAAAAGTTCGGCTACGAGGTCGGCGCTAGGGCCGAACGCAAGGGCAACAACAACGAGGAGCTTATCTTCACTTACTACTTCATGAATCTGGACTGAACATGCCGAAATGATTTGACCGGACTTGGACGTTCTGTTCAGGGCCGGCCTGAACCGAATTGAATGGAGAAAAAAAACTTGCTGGGTGGACTGAAATACGTCTCGATGTAAATACTTGTGTGTGATTCCGCGTCTTAATGTAAACCCTACGCGGCTACTACGCGCTTCTAATTTATCTTGTTCTCTTCACCAAAAAAACAAACATTGGACTCTTTATGAGTAAAAATAACTTTATGAATATTATTACGTTTATTAGATAAATCAAATCAGACCAAGTTCGCGTGCGTCGCGGGAAGTGCATTTCATCACATAAAAATATCGTTTCAGAACGGCATTACTATGGCATCAACTCTCAGAAGGACTACCGTGAC
This sequence comes from Entelexis vaccinii, assembly GCA_004125185.1. Lineage (NCBI taxonomy): Eukaryota > Fungi > Ascomycota > Dipodascomycetes > Dipodascales > Trichomonascaceae > Entelexis > Entelexis vaccinii. The sequence goes on along the minus strand of NRDX01000060.1, from coordinate 75 downwards.
AAGTTTGAGGAGGAGCTGCAGGCTATCCGCGACCTCGAGATCTGGCGTGTCGGCAAGGAGGTCCGCAAGCTGCGC
>NRDX01000005.1:194816-439740 GCA_004125185.1 Entelexis vaccinii | reverse complement strand
GGCGGCCCTTCTCACGCACCACCGCATTCCACGTGACGCTACGAGCACGAGCTAGCGACCGACCGTGTTCCCCGCACAGATAAGCTTGTCATGCGTCTCGCTGACGTGACGCTTAGTCGGCACCGCGTTTTTCCGGGTTCCTCACCTTAACCAGCGGAGTCTGTAGCCACATGGTTGGTTGGCTAGAGCTGAGTCAATAAAAAAAAAGTAATTAGTTTGGCCGCTGCAACCACGGCGATGGATGCCGGCAAGGAAGGTGGTGCTTCGGGCAGCAACCGCGCGTCCGAGGCAAAGCATGCGCGGCGCCAGTCGCGCGTCGCGCAGCTCAATCAGCTCAGTACCGCACCCACAACTTTCAACAACCAGCGCCGGCGCGCCTCCTCTTCGGCGAGCCAGCGCCACGCAATCGTCGCGCACCCGGCGCCTGGCGCGCCCGGCGGGGCGAAGGACGCGGACGCGGCGGCTGTCGGTGCCGCCGCCGTTTTGCACGACCCCGTGTCGGCGGAGAGCCCCGAGGATTCGCGAGCTGGCTCGCCGCCGCAGCTCACGCGCCCGGAGTCCACGGTCTCGCTCGCGTCCGTGACGAGCGACCGTGTTCGGGACCGCGCATTGGACGCGCAGCCGTTCCCGCCAACCTCCACCGCGCCGTCCCCGCCGCCGGGTGCCCTCACGCGCTCGGCGTCCTCGAAGCGGCTGCGGGCCACAACGCTGGACGTTCCGGGCCTCACGCGCTCCAAAATCAGCCCCGACGGCCGCATTGCCCAGGCCGACGTCGCGGCAAAGCTCGTCGTCGTCATGGTCGGCCTGCCGGCGCGCGGCAAGAGCTACATCACGAAGAAGCTCTGCCGATACCTGAACTGGCAGCAGCACGACTGCCGCATCTTCAATGTCGGCAACACCCGCCGCAGAGCAAACCGCCACGCGGGGCCGTCCCGCGAGCCACTGCCTGATAACCCCGAGGGTGAGACGGCACAAACTGGCGACTTCTTCTCCCCAGATAACCCGGAAAGCATAGCCATGCGCGAGCACTGGGCCGAGGAAACGCTAAGGGAGCTCTTGGACTACGTGCTGGACGGTGGCGGCAGCGTCGGCATTCTTGACGCCACGAACACGACCGTGGCGCGGCGCAAGCGCGTGATGAACATCATCAACGAACGCAGTAATGGCGAGCTGAAGGTCCTGTTTTTGGAAAGCGTTTGTACGCAACGCGAAATCATCGAGGCTAACGTCAGGCTCAAGCTGAGCGGCCCCGACTACAAGCACATGGACCAGGAGAAGGCCATTGAGGACTTCTTGCTGAGATTGCACAACTACGAGCGCGCTTACGAGCCGATCGCGAAGGAGGAAGAAGCGGACAAGCTGTTCCAGTACGTCAAAATCATCAATGTCGGCCAGAAGTTCGAGTGCGGCAACATCAAGGGCTTCCTCGCCGGCCAGGCCGTCTTCTTCCTGCTGAATATCAACCTCACCGAGCGCCAAATATGGATCACGCGACACGGCGAGTCCACCGACAACCAGAAGGGCCGCATTGGTGGCGATGCAGGCCTCACGGACCGCGGCCACAAATACGGCGCTGCGTTGGCCCGGTTCATGCAGTACAAAAAGCTGGAGTTCCGCAAGCGGCGGCAGAAGCAATTCGCCGAGCGGCTGCGCATTCTGCAGGAACAGGGCTCAGCTCCGCCCAGCCCCGATAACGAGCCCGAGGACCAGAACTTCTGCGTGTGGACGTCGATGCTGAGGCGCACGATCGAGACCGCCGAGTACATCGACGAAAACGAGTTCGACGTGAAGGAGATGCGCATGTTGAACGAAATCGATGCTGGCATTTTCGACGGGATGACCTACGAAGAAATCAAGAACCAGTACTCGAACGAGTACACGGCCAGAATGGACGACAAGATCCGCTACCGCTATCCGGGCATTGGCGGCGAGTCCTACCTCGACGTCATCAACAGGCTGCGTCCCGTCATTGTAGAGATAGAGCGCATGGAGGACAACTGCTTGGTCATATGCCACCGCGTCATTGCGCGCATCCTGCTGTCGTACTTCATGAACCTCGGCAGAGACGCCATCGGTAACTTGGAGGTGCCGCTACACACTTTGTATGTGCTGGAGCCGAAGCCGTACGGCGTCGACTGGGCCCTGTACAAGTACAACGAGCGGTTCAACTGGTTCTACGAGGTGTCGCCCGAGGCTGCCCAAGTAGAGTCGCAGCTCAAGGACCATGCGCGGCGCTATACCGTCGTGGCGACGGCCGGGATGCAGCTTGGCGACGACTCGCCGAACCCTACGAACTACGAGGGCCCTGAGGCGAACGCGATCCAGAGCAGTGACGAGGACGAGGACGAGGACGATGATGATGATGACGACGACGACGACGAAGACCACGAAAGGGGCGACAAGGGGAACAAAAATAACAACGAGCAGAACCAATTGCATTTCCGCGCGCGGCAGCGCTCGCTTCAGGGCCCGCGCGCGAACGAGTCGCTCGAGCAGGCCGTCGAGCGCAGGCTGCATATCCAGGGCAAAGGGTAAAACCACCACTACCACTACCACCACCAATACCGGGCCCACCCACCTCCATCTTCGGTTCCCTACGTCATGAGCTTTATAGAGATTACTTGTTATGGTATGTAAATAATCAGTACGAAATCAGTACAAAATCAGTACGAAATCAGTACGAAATGTAACTACAGAAACGGCGCAGCCTAAGACTTGTTTGTTTGCACGATCCTCAAAAGTGGAGAAAGGGAGCCCGCGGCTGTGAGGAAGGAGGCCGAAACTCATGCTTGATTTGCACTGCCGCCGCTGTACGCTTAGCGTTTTGTTATTTATTGGCCTGTGTGCACAGCCAGTTTGCGCGGATTTGCCGTTGCCGCTCTGGCTCAAGCATTTATCGGGCCATTCACAATGGCCGTGCGAAGTTGCTCCGTACGTGCCCCTTAACGGCGTCCACTTCGACAACATTAGTACTGCCTCACGACGAGAGCAGAAAGATTGCCATAGCGTTCTTCCCGGAGACTGCAGTTTTGACTGTGGACACTGTGTGCAGCCTGGCGATATCCAAACATGCACGCCCATGAGCCAAACGTTCGACGATGGCCCGACCGCAGCCACGCCGCAGCTCCTGGACTTTCTCAAAAGGACCAAAACCAAAACCACGTTCTTTCTAATCGGCATGAATGTTGTAGAAATGCCCGAGATTGTGCGGCGCGAGCGGCGCGAGGGCCACCTCCTTGGCGTACATACGTGGAGCCACCGGTTTCTGCCGGCATTGAGCAACGAAGAGGTGTTTGCAGAACTGCAGTGGAGTGTGTGGGCCATCAATGCCTCGGCCGGAGTCGTGCCGCGCTACTTTCGGCCTCCTTATGGCGGCCTCGACAACCGCATACGCGACATCGCCGCGAAGCTGAACCTTGTGCCTGTAGTGTGGGACCGCGACACAGACGACTGGCAGCTCAGTTTGGGGACGCGCACTGAATCCGAAGTGCTGGAAGACCTATCACAGTGGACGGCCGAGGGCCATTCGCAGCCGCCGCAGCGCTGGAGCCTTTTCCGCAAGGTGAAGACGCGGGGGCTTCTTCTCGAGCACGACTTGACGCGCGACAACGTCGAGCTGGCCATGGCCATCAAAAAGAGAATTAAGGGGAAGCAGAAGACGGTGGCTCAATGCGCTAATGCTAAACCGTATATTTAATATACATATAATTAAGCAGTGCTCGAAGTTGAAGAGCAGGCAGGCAGGACACGTCTACGGTGGTCTACAACCACGAGCGCAGCCGATAGCAAGCAAATAACAAGCAAATAGCGAGCAAAAAAATAGCACAGCCGGACACCAAAATTTGATACTTGTGATCTGAGGGCATGCTACGTCGCATGAAGCAAAAAACATAAATCCAACGGTACGCATCGTAAATAAGTCACACAATGGAACCATCTGAACGACATAGGATTAGAAGGCCGAAACCAACGTCTTTTAGATCCGAGTCTCCTTCATAATACATTCACATTTTTTTAATTTAAAAATAGTAATAAAAATAGAAAGCAATGCTGAGCACAACTGCGTTGCCGCTGCCGCTCTCGAAAATCACAGTCGAGCTACACCTTACTTACGTCACCTTGAGCACCACCACCACTTAGCCGCTGCATACCCCGAATCTCACAATGTTGAGACGCGTAATTGGGCCGCGGCCGCTGCTTCGGGCGACGTTTGCTCGGCCCGTAATTGGCCGGCCCGTACTTGCCCAGCCGCAGCAGGGCCTTGGCGTGCGCACGATTGTGCTGCGCAGCAACTGGGACGAGTCGAAGTCGCGCACGCGCAAGAAGACAACGATCGGAAGCAAGATCTTTTTGGGCCTGCTTGTGCTCATGCCAATTGTCTCGTTCGGCCTCGGCACCTGGCAGGTCCAGCGGCTGCAGTGGAAGCTGAACCTCATATCCAGCGCCGAGGAGCGGCTGCTGCTGCCGCCGCTCGAGCTGCCGGCCCAGATCAACGTAGATGCAGCGAACGAGTTCGACTACCGCCGCGTGAAGGTCACCGGTGTGTACGACCACACGCAGGAGCAGCTTGTGGGCCCGCGGATCCGCAACAACAAGCGCGGGTACTACGTCGTGACGCCGTTGCACCGCAAGAACGGGAGCACGCTGCTTGTGTTCCGCGGGTGGATTGACGACGCGCATCGCGACCAGGCCACGCGCCCCGAAAGCCTGGTGAGGGGCACTGTGACCGAGGAGTGCTTGCTGCACACGAAGCCGAAGAAAAACGCGTTCACGCCAGAAAGCCATCCCGAGCGGCGCGAGTGGCACTTCATGGACATCGACGCCATGGCGCAGCTCACCGGAGCGCAGGCCGTGTTCATTGAGGCGCTCATAACCCGGGACACCGATATGCCGGAGCTGCTGGCCATGCGCGGCATCCCGCTCGGCGCCGAGCCAAAGGTCACGTACCGCAACTCGCATTTCCAGTACATTCTCACCTGGTACGGGCTCTCGCTGTTCACGACAATCATGCTTGTTGTTGCCTGGAAGCAGCGGCGCGCGTCGACAAAGGACCCGATGAAGAAGATGCTTGAGCATGCGCGGAAGTGGCAGTGAAAATAAGCGCATTTCCTGCTGCCACTTCGGATGTATATAGATGTAAATAAGTTATTGCTTTTGAGTGTGCACTACCTGTGTGCACTACCTGTGTGAGTGTGAGTGTGAGTGTGAGTGTGCGTAGCGTTTGGTTTCTTTTTGTGTGGCCCGCTAATGCTCAAAGCTCGCTGCTGGCATTTTTAGCACGTTTGCAGTGTTCGTGTGTTCTTAACCGCGCTGGGCGTGACTACGCGGAGTACTCAACCGCTATGCCGTTGCACCACTGGCCGTACCATCCCTTCAGGCCGGCAAAGCGGTGGCCGCGCGGCGGAACTAGGTCGACATGGCCGCCGCCGCCTCCGCCCCACAACGGCGAGCGCTGCTTTGCCGTGATGACGCCCGCGGCATCGATCCAAGCGCCGCTGCGCACTGCAATGCCGAGGAACTCGTCGCCGGGTTGGATGGGCCAGTCCTTGGGCGATCCGCCTTGCGTCCCAAACAGCACTTTTTGCCCGTCCGGGTACACGAACTCGACGCCGTCCAGAGCCAGTCCTGAGTAGATGCGCACCAAAGAGGGCGACTTGTTCGCCGGGAGGTGGCACGTTTTGACGTCGCCCTCGGCCTGGCCCGTGGCCACGGAGTACCGAGTTGACCCGCTTCCGCCGTCAGCAACGAACTTCTGCACGTTGTTCACGTCGATCTGTCCCATGGGCGCCGAATGGACATGTATATCAATCGGCTTTTGGCGGAACTCCTGGGGCACAGACGCCAAGATCTCGTCGAGGCTTATCTCGACATTCGGCTCGAGGCTGTACTCTTTGTGGCCACGAGAATTGTCGTCGGCGTGGAAATCAAGCATATATACTCCGGGGTTGCACTGGATTGCTATGCCGTTTGACGTTGGGTATACAATGGGCTTTGAGACAGTGCCCCAGTTGCCCTCTCCCGGTAGTGCGAAGGACGGGTGGTAGAGGAAGCGCATAATGTCGAGGCGGTGCCAGAAGCCCTCGTCCTCGGGCTTGGGGCTCGCGCACACGACCTTGTTTTCGCGAGTCGAGAAGCCCTCAAGCGCCACGAACGACCGGTTCCAAAACAGGTACCCGCGCAGCATAACACCGTCAGGCTCGTGCGGACAGCCGAGGAGGTGGCCGACCTCGTGCTGGAACGCACCCATGCCGACGCACATGGCCTCCCAGGCCGAGCCGGACTCGTTTGCGTCGTTGCCGACGTACTGCGGGTCCGTACGGGTTTCGTCAAGACAGGCCATGGGCAAGTCCTCAATGCAAGTAGGCCAGCTCCACAAGGAGTGGCTGCCGAAGATGGCGAGCCTGACGTTGTTCACGTTGCCGCCAAGCGCAGCGTGGCCGACGACGAGGTTCAGCTTCCGGTCCCAATGGCCGTCGAGGTATATGCAGGCGGCCTGGACAAAGTCGTCGTTGAAGGGTCCGCCGTAGGCGCGCAGCGCGTCGTACGCCCAGCCAAAAAGGGCGCCCGTGTTGTTTCCCTTCGAGTTCTGCTGGGCCACGTTCGGGTCGCGGATCTCGGCCGTGGTTTTGTCGACGCGCACGATGTGGATGTGGGCGGTTTTGCGCTTCGACTGGTCGCGGTTGCTGAGCGTGTCCTCCTCCAGCTCGGCGTACGGCTGGAACGAGCGCATGCCGAAGCGGTTGCGGTTCATCTGCTCCTGCGTGTAGGCGGACATCATGTATGCGGCCATGCGCATCTTCTTGACGGCCGTGCCCAGCCCGTTGCCCTCGCGCTCGGCCTTGTAGGGCATGCTGTCGAACGTGAGCGGCGAGTCCTTGGCCACGAGCAGACAGAAGTGCACGGGCGGGTCCGCGGCCACGGGCAGGTACCGCAGTTTGAGCTCCTTGCGCTGCCGCGGCTGGCCCGGCACGTCCGTCTCAAAACTAAGGGTGTTCTCGCCCTCCTCGAGCGGCACGAATGCGCGGAAGAACCCGTTCGACAGCGGGAAGCGCTGCGCCGGAAAGCGGTAGCTCGAGAACCACACAATGACGGAGCCCACCCCGGAGCCCACGCTGCCGGAGCGCCCGTGCACAATCACGCAGCGCTGGCTCACGGCCGCATTGTCCCAAACGTTTGTGAATTGAATGTCGGACATGTGCTGAAAAACCAGTCCGTAAACAAGTGCGGGTGTGCTCGAGCAGTTCAGTTACTCTCCGGGGTCGAGGCTGGCTGCATGGACTGTGACTTTTGTTGCTAGTTTATGCAGGCTTGAAACGCGCGCGCGCGAGCACGGCGCTAAATCAATGAAACCGCCCAGCAGTGCCTTAATAGGGACGGCAGTGCGTTGAGTTCTAAACCGCGTGCGGTTTTGACGCTGGGCAATTGCGCCGTCTGCGCTACCGTCCGCGCGTCAGTAGTGCGTCAGTAGTGCGTGCATTGAAACACCCAATTCTTGTCCAGTGGCTCAGACGGATTCCACTAATCTCGCCGCTGAATTGCGTCCATCGTTCAGTCCTCCCGCTCCCCTCTGTCATTAATATCTTCCATTTATTCACTACTCCTCGATACAACTTTAATTATTACGACCTACAAGTGCCTTTACACAGCCCAACAGTCATCGCGCGACTCCACGAGCACGAATGCCGGACTCAAACGGCTGCCTTTCTTGCCTTTTTCGCTGCTGTCTGCTGTCCGTCTGAGCTGCCGCCGCCGCGGAGGAGGGGGGAGGGGGGTTTCCCCACATAATAAACGCTGCCCACAAGCCAGGTCCACGCGGCCCGCATTACTCACGGCTGAGTCACCGAGGCGTGACACGTCAAACTCGCGATCCTCAGGCCTCGCTGTTAACTACATACCAATACGTAGCGCTGTTCGCCCGCTTCTCACCTCACGCAACTGATGAGCAGCCACCGGAGGAGGCAGTACCCCAAGCAGCAGTTTGCCGCGTACGAAACGCAGGGAGCCGCCGCGCCTCCCGGGGCCGCCGCGCCCGGTTACGGGTACCCCTCAGCAAATGGCGACGCGGGGTCCGTGTTCACACCCGGCGTCGCCACGCCCGAAACGGTTGCTGATGGCGTCTCCCAGATGGGCCTGGGCGCAGAGCCCGCGCCGGGCCAGTACGCGCCGTACCACGCGCCGCAGAACACGATCCAGCCCGCGCAGCCTGCGTACGGCCAGACCGAGCCCGGCCCGGCCCCGCTGAACGAGCTGTTCAATATCGATTTGCTGCAGTCGCTGCCGCCCCCGGTGAACGACCTCGACCTGCCGCCGCCGCCGCTGGCCGTGCCCATCGAGGCAACCATCACGCACAGCGAGTTCGCGAACGCGAGCCCGGACTACATCCGCAGCACGCTGAACGTCGTGCCCTCCACAAACTCGCTGCTCAAGAAGTCGAAGCTGCCGTTCTCCGTCATTGTGCGCCCGTTCAATGCGTTGCGCGAGGAGGACGAGTCCGTCCCGGTCGTAGACGACTTGTGCATTGCGCGATGCCGGCGCTGCCGCTCGTACATCCATCCATTCGTCCAGTTCGTTAGCCAGGACTACCGCTGGAAGTGCAGCATTTGTAACCTCACAAACGAGGTCCCGCAGAGCTTCGACTGGGACCACCTGAACTCGGTCAGTAAAAACCGCTACGAGCGCTCCGAGCTGAACTACGGCGTCGTCGACTACATCGCATCACAGGAGTACCTTGTGCGCCCGCCGCAACCGCCCACGTATGTGTTTTTGATCGACGTCAGCGTTAATGCCGCATCGGTCGGGCTCATCGAGCACACGGCCAATGTTCTGCGCGATTCGCTCGACAAGATCCCGAACAAGGACGGGCGCTCTCGCGTCGCATTCATCGCCGTGGACGGCGCTCTGAACTACTTCCAGATCCAGCTCCCGGACCCGAACGAGCAGGACACGCAGAAGCCGGTTGGCGACGCGCGTATGCTCGTGGTCAGCGACCTCGAGGACCCGTTCTTGCCGAGCCCAACGGGCCTGCTCATCAACCTCCAAGAGAACCGGCCGCAAATCGAGCAGCTGCTGGCAAAGCTGCCGTTGCTATTCGCGAACACGATCACGTCGAACAACGCCCTTGGTGCCGGCCTTAAGGCAGCGCTGAAGCTGATTGGCAACGTCGGTGGCAAGATCATTTCCATCACGGCCTCGTTGCCCACGGTGGGCCCAGGAAAGCTCGAACCAAGGGATGACGTGCGCGCTGCTGGGAACAAGAAAAACGAGTCCCAGCTCCTCTCTCCGCAGAGCAACTTCTACAAGAACTTCGCTGTGGACTGCAATCGCGCGCAGGTTACTGTCGATATGTTCCTGCTCGCTACTAAGTACCAGGACGTCGCGTCTTTGTCGAACCTGCCGAAATTCACCGCCGGCTCCACCTACTACATTCCGGGCTTCAACGGCTCGCGTGAGTCTGACGTGACGAAGTTCGGCCACGAGCTGAGCACGCACCTGTCGCAGGAGATTGGACTCGAAGGTATGCTGCGTGTTCGCGCTAGCTCCGGCGTGCGCTCGTCCTCATTCTCGGGCCACTTCTTCGTGCGCTCTAGCGACCTCATGACGTTCCCCACGGTTCCTCGTGATCAGGGATACGTTGTCGACATGACCATCGACGAGAACCTCACAAAGCCCTACATCACCATGCAGGGCGCGCTCCTGTACACATCGGCACTCGGCGAGCGCAGAATAAGAGTGATGACCTTGCAACTGCCAGTGTCGGACAAGATCGGTGACATTTATGCCAGTGCGGACCAGCAAGCGATTGCCGCGTGGTATGCGCACCAGGCCAGCGACAAGGCGATTACTGCGGGCATCAGCACCACGCAGGACTGGCTGAATGCTCGTATTGCCGAACTACTGAAGACGTACCGGTCTGACGTGTTGAACACGCATGCCGGTTCCAGCGGCGCTCTGTCGCTGAGCTCGAATCTGACTCTGTTGCCCTTGCTTCTCTCTGCCATCAAAAAGCATCACGCGTTCAGGCCCGGCGCACAAATCCGCTCGGATCTGCGCGTGCATGCGCTAGACTTGATGCAGAGCCTGCCGTTGCCGCACCTCATGAAGTTCATATACCCCGACTTCTATGCGTTGCACGAGCTGCCGGACGAGGCAGGACTGCCCGACGAGAACGGACGCATTGTGCTTCCCCAGCGATTGAACCTGTCAGGCGAGGCGCTGCAGGGCCACGGCCTGTACCTGCTTGATGATGGACAAGTTCTGTTCTTGTGGATCGGCCGTGACGTTGTTCCTCAACTACTGATTGACGCGTTCGGCACCGCTGATCCTACCCAGGTTCCGGCCGGGCGCACGGAGCTGCCCATTGTTGAGGGCAGCGACCTGAACATGCGGGTGCGGAACCTCATTGATGCTTCGCGGAACCGGACCGACTCGACATTCTTCCCCAGCTTGTACGTCATCCGCGGCGACACTGGCGAGCCAAGTTTGCGCGTATGGGCGACATCATTGCTGGTTGAAGACCGCACTGATTCGGAGCCGACTTACTTCCAATACCTGAACACGATCAGGGAAAAGCTTACGCAGTAAAAAAAGACTCGGAATGTAAGTAGTAGTACTGCGCAATAAGAAAAAAAAAAGTTAGGTTGCATTGGGAAATGCAACGATGTGACACCAGATATCCTAAAATCCACCACCGGTAGAACAGAACACACAAATAATTAAATTTTTCGAACAACAAAAGTGAAACTAGCTAGGGAAGTCTACGTGTGCGAATAACTTTATTGCTAGATCAGATGCAAACTCTGAAAGCCGTTTGCAGTGTGCACAGGCGGCCGTTTGCAGTGTGCACAGGCGGCCGTTTGCAGTGTGCACAGGCGGCCGTTTGCAGTGTGCACAGGCGGCCGTTTGCAGTGTGCACAGGCGGCCGTTTGCAGTGTGCACAGGCGGCCGTTTGCAGTGTGCACAGGCGGCCGTTTGCAGTGTGCACAGGCGGCCGTTTGCAGTGTGCACAGGTGGCCGTTTGCAGTGCACAGACGGTGGTGCAATCGCCGGCAGTGAACCTACAATTTGATCACTTGGCGCACAACTTTAGCATCGGCCAGTCTATCAAAGCCCTCGTTGATATCCTCGAGCTTGATGATCGACGAAAGCAGCTTGTCCACGGGCAAACGGCCCTCCTGGAACAGGGCAATGTACCGAGGGATGTCGCGGGACGGAACCGCACTGCCCATGTAGCTGCCAAGGAGCTTACGTTCCTGAGCCACCATGGAGGCGATATTGATCCCCAGGTTCGCGTTGTCGGGGGGCAATCCGGCCGTTGTTGTTGAGCCGCCAAGGCGCGTCATCTTCACGGCAGACTCGAGCGCTTGGATGACGCCGGCCGTCTCAATTGCATGGTGCACGCCGCCGCCACTGATTTCGTGTACTAATTCAATGGCGCGAGGGTCGCGCGCGTTCACCGTGTGCGTGGCGCCCATGGTCTTGGCCTGCTCCAGCTTCTCGTCACTGACATCAACGGCAATCACCTTTGCGGCGCCGGCCGCGTACGAGCCCATAACTGCGGACAGGCCGACGCCGCCGAGGCCAATTACGGCCACAGACTCGCCGAGCTTCACGCCGGCCGTGTTCAGCGCCGCGCCAACGCCTGTCATCACGGCGCAGCCAAACAGCGCCGCGTGCTCGAACGGCAGGTCCTTCGGGATCTTCACAATCGAGTCTGGCGACACCACCGCGTGCGTCGCAAACGCGCTGTCGCCAATATGGTGGTGCACGGGGTTGCCGTGCTCGTCGGAAAGCCGGATGGATCCGTCAATGAGCGTTCCGGCCGCGTTCGCCTTCGCGCCCTTCTCGCACAGCGCGGGCCGGCCAATGCTGCAGGGAAGGCAGTGGCCGCAGTTCGGAATGAATTGCAGCACTACATGGTCGCCAACCTTCACGCGGTCCGGCGGTACTTGGGACCCGACCTCAAGCACCTCGCCAGCCGCTTCGTGGCCCAGCGCCATGGGCATAGGCCGGCGCCGCGAGCCGTTGATCACGGAAAGGTCGCTGTGGCACAGGCTGGCGGCGCGGATGCGCAGCAGCACGGCGCTCGGCTCGGGGCTGCTGAGATGCAGCGTTTCGATCTTCAGCGGCTTGCTTTGGGCGTAGGGCCGCGGCAGACCCATCTCGTGCAGCACGGCCGCCTTGGCGGTGATGTGCTTCGTGGCGATATGCTTGGTGGCCGAGCTCATCATTCTATGCGCGTGCGGCAGTGTTCGGGCCTAGTATGTCGCCGACCCCCGCTTTTATAATAAATAACCCTTATGCATGCTGCGCGCGCCCTACGTGCATAGCCATGGAGCCAGGGTAGGCGGAGGATGCCCGCGATACGAGACCCAACGTTTGGCTGCCGCGCGCCTCGTTTCTGAGTAATGGGCCACTTCTGATGGGCGAGCTGATCTCACGTGTGGGACGTACGTACTAAAACAACACATTCCCAAACTTTGATGTTATTGTGTGTGAAGTAGATCGGCCAATAATGTATACGTTGTGCATAGCGCTTTCCTTATTAGTGCTAGGCGTGATAGCTATTCCCAAAACAGTGACATGTTTTTATGCGCCGGGCATAAGTACCTCCTGCCTTGTCTTCAAGTTCGCAGGCGATTTCATGAGAGTTGTTTGTACTGACGATGTCCTGAGGGCTGCATTTCAGGGGCATTGGCGCAATAACGACGTACGTGCCTGTATGGTGTTAATAGCAATACAGCTAATCTGTGTTGCGTTTGGGGCTACCTGCGCCATTATTGTATTCCAAAACGCCATTGACCAGATGAACTATCCTAGAAAGTCAAGAACAATCGCGTAGAGCCTATACAGACGGCGGTATTTCTCTAAGTTAAATACTCAAATAAAGAAAAAAAAAACAAACATGTTGCTATCAAATTGTGCAGATGGCTACCATCGACAGGCTTGTAACAAGAATAGCAATACTAATAATACAATTGTCGATACTTTTGAGTCGAAAAGTACACACAGCGAGTGCTGCCAAAACGGCGAAACTGCGAAACTGGAAACATGTAATCACGTGGAGATGTTCTCTCCAACATCTCGACCCAAGGCCGGGACCGTTAGCTAGTGGCTCGGTTACTTAATGAAATATTAGGCGGCGGCGTACATCGAAACCGCCCATTTCAGCTATCTTTTCGTGGTTTTCCAAGTGGGTCACCAGCCTTCGCTTATGGAAAAATTTACAGTAAAAGATGTGGTGGAGATCCCCAAAATGGGTCTGCGGGCCCTGAAGCTCCACCACAAGCCCACGAACTTGACGCACTTGCATGTGCAGCGTAAGGGCGACGCGAACCGCGTGTTCTCGCTCGCGTTCAAGACCAACGCCCCGGACAAGACCGGCGTGCCGCACATTCTCGAGCACACGACGCTGTGCGGGTCGTCGAAATTCCCCGTTAGGGACCCGTTTTTCAAGATGCTCACGCGCTCGCTCGCAAACTTCATGAACGCCATGACCGGCTTCGACTATACTTACTACCCGTTTGCCACCACAAACAAGGCTGACTTCGCTAACCTGCAGCAGGTCTACATGGACAGCGTGTTCGACCCGCTGCTGAAGGAGCAGGACTTCTTGCAGGAAGGGTGGCGGCTTGAGCCGGCGGAGCTGGCTAAGCCCGATAGCCCGCTCGTGTTCAAGGGCGTTGTGTACAACGAAATGAAGGGCCAGATGTCCATGCCTGCGTACCAGCACTACATGGCCTGGTTCATGGCGCTTTACCCGTCGATGCAGTACTCGGCTGGAGACCCTCTTCATATCCCTGAGCTCAAATACGAGGACCTTGTGCGCTTCCACCGAGAACACTACCACCCCAGCAACTGCTTTACGTTCAGCTATGGTGACTTCGATGCTGAGGAGGCCGTGGCCCCGCTTAATGAGTATTTGAACAAGGCGAAGCCGCGGATCGCACCTTCACGCGAGATTCCACAGCCAGTGGACTTGAGCGAAACAAAGCGCGTTACTGAGCTGGGTCCTCTCGACCCCATGTTCGACGAAAACCGCCAGCACAAGATCTCGCTTACTTGGTACGTCGGCCCCACTTCGGACCTCACTAATACCCTTGTCTGGCGCGTGCTGGGCCTGTTATTGACTGACGGACACGCTGCCCCGCTCTACCAAGCACTCATTGACTCGGGCATCGGCTCTGAGTTCTCCGTGAACACAGGGTTCGAGGAGACGCCGGGCAAGCTCATGTTCACTGTCGGGTTGCAAGGCATTGAGGAATCCAAGATCCCGCAGTTCAAGGAGGCCGTGTTCGAGACAATCGACCAAATCATTGCTTCCGGCTTCCCGCGTGAGCGTGTCGATGCTCTGCTTCACCAGGCTGAGTTCGGCGATCGCGAGGTCGATGCAAACTACGGAATGAACGTGCTGGACAAGGTCGTGTCGCGCGCGTTCCATCCGAACGGAGACGTCATGGAGATGCTCGACAACGAAAAGCTCTTGAACAAGTTCAAGACAAAGCTCGCCGAGAACCCCCAGCTCTTCCAGGATCAGCTTGCTGCCTCGGTGGGACGCGAGCACCCATACTTCGAGTACTTGATGTCGCCGAACCCGAACTTTGAGGCTGATCGTGCCGCGGCTGAGCAGGCGACTCTGGCCGATAAGCTGGCTTCCATGACTGATGACGCCAAAAGCGAGGCTATCACGAAGGCCCGCAACCTCGAGGAGGCAGCCAAGCAGCCGCAGAACCTCGATGTTCTGCCCACTGTCAAGACGAGCGACATTCCGCGCGAGGCTCGCAAATACCCCGTGCAGACCTCTGCAGCCAGGGGTATTGAGCTGATCACGCGTGAGACTAGCACGCAGGGAATCTCGTACCTTCGCGTGTTGCGTGACATATCGTCATTGCCGAAGCATTTGGTTCCGTACGTTCTCATCTACGTCGATGCTTTGACGAACGTCGGTACAACGAAGCGCTCGATGGCCGAGCTTGAGGACCTGGTTAAACTCAACACGGGCAACCTTCGCTCCACAGCGGCGGTCCGGTCGTGGGGTAATCTCGAGCTTGCCTATGGAGCTAGCGCACTAGACTCGAAGCTGCCGCAAATGTATGAGCTACTTACTGAGCTGGTTACGTCTCCGCAGCTCGACAACATGAGCAAACTGAAGGTGATTCTGGACTCGAGCGCTGCGAATATCACAAACTCGCTCTCGCAGAGCGGACACCGGTATGCTGTGAGCAGAGCCGGCGCGGCACTAAACGAACGCAAGGCTGCTGAGGACCTTCTTTCCGGGTTCTCGTTTGTTAAGCTCATGCAGGACCTTGCGAGCAAGAGTGAAGACTCGCTGAGGACAGACTTGCTACCCAAGCTCGCCGATATCCATGCGGCGCCCTGGTCGGTGCGAGCAATCGGCCTCACGCATTCGCCTACGCCTGATGTTCATAGAACGCACGAGCAGTTGCTTGGAAACTTTGTGAAGGACACGAACGCAACCCAAGCACCCTCTGCACCGGATGTGCCCACGCTTTACAGCGCCGATAAGCCGTTTGCCGGCAAGTGGGACCTTGTACCTAACAAAACGATGGTGTCGCTGCCCTCGTTCCAGGTGTCGCACGTCGGAGCCGCGGTTCGTGGCTGTGAGCTTGGATTCGCTCATGAAGATAGCGCTGCTCTGCAAGTCCTGGCTAACTTGTTGACACACCGTCACCTGCACACGGAGATCCGCGAGAAGGGTGGCGCATACGGTGGAGGCGCGGGCTACAATGCCGTTGACGGACTGTTCACAATGTTCTCTTACCGGGACCCGACACCGGAGAACACTTTGAATGTCATGCGGAATGCAGGAGTGTGGGCATCGGAGCACAAGTTCACGGAAGCCGATGTCGAGGAAGGGAAGATTGGGATTTTCCAGTCCATTGATAGCCCCATCAGCCCCCGTAGCGAGATCGATGGCCATCTCGGCGTGAAAATGAAGGACGAGCGCCAGCGCCGGCGTGCGAACCTGTTGGCTGTACAGCCCAGTGACCTGAATCGCGTGGCTGAGAAGTACCTTAAGCCTGGCCTTGAAGCCGATGCTTCGAATGCTGTGTGCGTGATTGGGCCTGGCGAGAAGCCTGAAGGATGGACAAGCATTGATCTTTAAAAAAAAAAGCGGCAGAAGAGGAGGGCCAACGCATAGAAGGCCGTGTTTCTGCACACTTATGTACATATATATGTAGAGTTTATGGAATGGTAACACCTTTTGTTATGGAAGCATTCCATGCGTATTTGAAAGGGCGTTCATATAACGGAGATTCGCGGCACACACAGACACACACATACATACATACATACATACATACAGATAACACCCATCATGGACGGTATGAATATATTTGCGTACGCCATATACACTGGAAGCATTTGTACAAGCTTAGAAGGACGTACGAATGACGAAGATGCACGCCCAATTTCGTGTGAACTGAGCCGCGTCTTTGGCCCGGAGAAATTCGCTACCTAACCTGAATCCAGATAAGACTTGTTTGCTAAGCGGACGGCACCACCATTGTCCAAGAGCAGAAAGTGCGCTTTTGCAGCGGTGTCAATGCCTTTGCCCGCCACTGAGATTAACAAGGAACTGTGCGAGTGGGCGCACGCGAACCTGCTCAAAATCCCCAAGGAGGAGGACCGGGATTACTATGATAAGAAGATCAGCGGCGTGCTCATAAAGCCGCACAAACGGTCGCACCTCGAGGAGCTGTATATCAAGCAAAAGGCGCGCGACTACTACGATATAAAAATGAGCGACTTCGAGACGCCCGAGGCGTTTTTGGACGAGCGGAGTCGCCGCGCCAAGGAGCTGCTTGGCCGCACAAACGGCCGCGCCAGCCTCGAGCCGCCTGTCTATTTCAACTTCGGGTATAATGTGTCGGTTGGCCGCAACTTCTACGCGAATTTCAATTGCACGTTTCTGGACTGGTCGGTGATCCGCATCGGCGACAACGTGGCGATCGGGCCGAACTGCACGCTGACGACTGTGAACCACCCGCTCGACTGCGACGAGCGCTCGGACGGGCTGTACTCGTTTCCCATCACGATCGGGAACGGCGTGTGGATCGGAGCCGGGTGCGTGATTCTGTCTGGCGTGACGATCGGCGACGGATCGGTTATTGCTGCCGGGTCCGTAGTGACGCGCGATATTCCGGCGCACGTCGTAGCAGCAGGCTCGCCGGCGCGCGTAAAGGCACGCTCGCGCACGCGCGACGACGACTACGACGACAGCAGCAAAGACGAGGCAAGTGCGATTGCTGGCTCGTCGGATTCGGCAGACTTATCAGGCTCTGCGGACTCGGCGGACTCGGCGGACGCGGCCAGCTTGAAGGAGAAGGACGCGCGTGCTGAGGAGCAGAACGGCGATGAACCGGCAGCGAAACGGCAGAAGCAATAAATAGACTAGTAGTAGTGGTACAGGATTAGAGGTAGAACTTGCGCTTTTCTTTGTCCATGCGGGGCTGGTGCTCGAACTCGACCTCGTCGCGGATGCCGCGCTGGAGGCGGCGCAGCCGCATTGTGAACTGCGGGCCCAGCTCCTGCAAACCAACCCGCTCTTCGTTCTTGAACTGGTAGCGGTGGCGGCGGAAGAAGACGAAGTCGCGCTGGTTGTGCAGCGTGACGACTTGGCGGCCCTGGAACTCGGGCTGCTGCGGGAACAGCGACTGGAACAGGCGGCCGACCGTCTTGCCGAGCCGCGTGCTGAAGTTGTTCAGAATGAGCTCGGGAACGTGGTCTGTGGCGCGGCCGTGGCGCTCGAGGTCCTTCGGCATGATGAGGCTCGAGATGCTGAAGTAGAACGTCGGGCCCTCGGGCAGATGGATGAACGTGAGGCCCGTCACCTCGTGCTTGAACTCGTTGATCACAACCATGTCCGTGTACCCGCGCTCAGCGCAGAGCTCGGCCATGCGCGGGATCTCGAAGTGGTCCTTGCGCTTAAAGAACTCGGAGTTCGGCAGAATGTCGAGCAGCAGATCGGCAAACTCGTACGCCTGCTTTCGTGGCCGCTTGCTGGTGGTGATAAACACTTTCGGCTGCTTGCCCTCTTGGAAGTAGGCATCGAACTCGTCGCTGTCGATCTCGGCGCCGACCGTCTCGTCGTACACGCGCTTCGATTCAATTGTCGCCGGCACGTTCGTGGCCAGCCGCTCCTCCTTCAGCGCGGGGTCGTTCGACTCCTGGCGCGCCCGCTTCTGGCGCATCTCGTGGCGCGACTTGCTCGTCGTGTGCTTGATTTTCGACAACACGCGGGCCCGCCGCATCTTGTTGCGGATGCTCGAGACCTGGTCTTTTGTGATCGCCATGGCCGCAAGTCTCTAGCGATGCTGCGCGGTTCCCCTAAAAAAGTTTGAATCCAAGTGGTTGAAGGATAAATAAATTTCAGGGTTGGGTGCAGCAGCAGACCTCACCACCACATACCACCACACACACCACCACATCACACCACCAAGCGGGTCCCACAAGTCCCAGCTGCAAATACCCTGGCACCGCTTATTTCTCCACAACGGGACACAACCCGACCCTTATTTTCCGGCCCTCGGGTGTGTGCACGCGCACCTGCCAGAGTCATAGCGTGATTACACACTGACGCACCACCCGCAGCGCACGCACCACCCACCACCACCCACCCGCAGCAGTGCACGCGCGCAGCCGGCTGCTTACCCGCCGCGATTACCCCAACGGTCGCGTTTACTTATCAATAGGTTGTAACTGCAGCCGGCGGGTCCAATTACACTGCTGCGCATGCAAGCAATTCTAAAGGCAAGTGCACCATTAGCGTGCCGCGGTCCCGTACGCATTATTTACAGAAGCATTGCCCTGCACTCGCCCGGGCCGTGGCGCATTGACGACGATCTCAGCGTCACGCACGCAGGACACCTTGACACGACGCTGCAGGGCCATTTACCAAACGTGCTGCCCCGCCACGGCGCTGTAACAGACGACAACGCAGTGGTAGACAACGCAGTGGCAGACAAAGCAGTAGCAGACAAACCGGTAGTTGCGCCAGGGTCACACTTTGTATTTTTTAACCACGCGCTGCCCGAAGCCGAGCTCGATGCCGACGGCTACGACAACCTGCAGGCGCCCGTGAACATCACGGATGACGAGCGCATTGTGCTGCGGCGGTGGCATGGCGGAAGCGTCGAGTTCAATCTGGACACTGAGCTGCAGCTCGGGCGGGCGGCTGTTTGCGACGAGGTCGTCGAAGACGTGCGCGCCGGCCCACGCGGCCACCGCGTAAGTGTCACCATTGCGCGCTACATGAAGAACGCAGGCGCGGCCGAGTGGGCCGTTAAGGAAACGCGGTCGCTGTTCTACCTTGGCGCGCACAGCCGGCTGCTTGAGGGCGCAAAACGGCTCAAAACGCCGCGCGTCGAGCCAGAGTACACGCCTGTGTTCCGCCACGAGCTCACAGCGTCGCGCCTGCTTTTGTTTAGGTACTCGGCGCTGACGTTCAATGCGCACCGCATCCACTTTGACCGTGACTACGCCAAAGACCGCGAGGGGTTGGACGACGTCATTGTGCAGGGCCCGCTCATGGTCACACTGCTACTGCGCTGGCTCGCCGACACGGTTCTTGCCGCGTCGGGGCGCCGTCTGCGGCTGTTCCGCTACAAGAACATTGCGCCCATTGCCGCGGGCGAACGCATTGCACTGTGTGCAACCCACATCACGGACAACACAATGGAGGTCTGGATCACGGGCGCTGCCGGCAACGTCGTGCTCACCGGCACGCTTTTAACGAGCTAAACCAAGGCTTTACAGGTGCGGGGCTAAACGCGGGCTAAACGCGGGCTAAACGCGGGCTAAACGCGGGCTAAACGCGGGCTAAACGCGGGCTAAACGCGGGCTAAACGCGGGCTGAACGCGGGCTAAACGCGGGCTAAACACGGGAGAGCCGGCACACAGGGCTGGGCGCGAGGTAGTACGGCTGCAGATCCGTCTCGATTTGCCTCCACTTTTGCATCTTCCCCGGCCCCGTTTTTGGATCTAAGTCCACTAGCCAGCATGCATAGCCCGCGCCGGGCCGGAACTCAATGATGATTGAACAGTCGCGCAGCGACATGCAGTCCTCGAACGTCTCTTGTCTATCGAGCTCGGCCTGCCAAAAGGCGAGTCTGTTTAGTAGGTCAATGGTATGTAACAGGTCTGCACACTGCGCGGCGTGCTGCGGCTGCGCTACGCTCTGCATGCACTTGAGGAGCGCGCCAGAGTCCTTGGCCGCCAAGTCGAGGCTGCACCAACTGTTGTCTGTGCGCCTCATTGCCTTAATTGCACAGGTTCGGCAACTACGCGCGCCGGCTGGCGCGGCAGGCGACTGGTGGAGCCATTTCGGCTTAAACTCGGCAACGATTGTGGCCCCGGCACCGCCGCCGACCTCATCCACCAGCAATGCAGGGCCCATTTCGGCGTCTTCTATTGGCGTGAGGTGGCCCATGTAGTCGCCCAATTTCGGCCGCCAGAAACTGTTCCAGTACGCGGCAATGTCGCGCGGGGCCACGCCGCGTTTCGACACGCGGATCAGAGCATTGGACGGAGTGCGGAGGATCCTGTTTGACTTGCCTTCCGCCACTACACTGTAGCTCATACGTAGCAGTATCAGTTCGGCAGCCTCAGGTTGGCGGCCCCAGTTTTGGCAGCCCTAGTTTTGGCAGCCTCAGGTTGGCAGCCTCAGGTTGGCAGCCTCAATTTAGCAGCCTCAATTCTTTAGCGTCGCGACGAAAGGGTGCAGGCGGTATGGCGTAGCAATATGCAAGGCCTGATAATCGGCGCGTCGCAGCCGTGGTGCCTGGATCTGCTGCATAAACTACAGATTGCAGGGCAAAATTATGAAAGTCATCGGTACAATTCATGCGTATAAAAATTAAGTTAAAATTTTGGGGGGGGAGGGAAGGGAGGGGGGCAACGCTTTCCCTTCTTCAGTAATCGTCACCGCGACTCAATACTTCCTTGGCCGTTGGCTTCAGAAGCAATGTATGCTCGTACTGCGCCGTGTAGCAGCCCTTTGTGTCCATGAGCGGCGGGTAGTCCTGCACGATGCCGCTTTTCACAAGCGTGTTCAGGCCCAACAAATACTTATCCTCGCCGATTTTGTCGAGGTACCGGCGGCAGAACGGCAGAGTGCCAAAAGTGTCCTCGATTGTGCCCAGGAGCCGCTTCGCGCTCTGCACGCGCAGCGGCGTCTTCGGGTAGCCCTCGTTCAGCGCGTAGTGCGAGACCTCGCCTTGGTTAATGACGTAGCCGCGGCCCGTGCTGCCGAACGTCTCGATGGCGAACTGCTCGCCCTCCTCCATCTTTGTGTCGTCGCCGTTGTCCACAATGGGCACGCTCTTGCCGCCGTGGATGACGTAGGGCTTGATGTTGTGGCCGTTCAGGTTGCGGATACATCGCACGGGGTACGTGCGCCCGTTCAGCGGCACCTCGAACGACTCCATGACCTCCTGCACGGCGGCGCCCACGTCACACAACCGCACGTCAATGCCGGCCTCTTTAATGCCCGTGTCCGTGGCCTCGCGCACGGCCTGCAGCAGCGGGTCATAAACAGGGTCAAACGTCATGGTATAGGCGGAGTCAATGATGCGGCCGTTCACATGCACGCCGAAATCGACCTTTGTGACGTCGGTTTCTTTGAGCACGGTCGTATCGCCCTTGTTCGGCGTCCAGTGCGCAGCACAGTCGTTCACTGACAGGCCCGTGGGGAACCCCGTGCCGGCCTCCTTCCACGTCGAGCCCTCGGCCAGGCTCTGCACGCCGTCCTCAATGAGCTCGGCAATGTCCGTCATCATCATGCCGGGCTTCACGACCTTCTGCGCGTACTGCCGCACCTCGCGGTGGATCTCGGCCGCCTTGCGCAGGTCGTTCAAAAAGTCGTAGTCCCGCGACTCCTCGCGCTCCTTTGCGCGCTGCTCCTCCTCGGTCGTGCGCTTCAGGTTCTCATTAACGGCGCACTGCTCGCCCTCCGGATACTTTCCAGACACAAAGATCTTGGACAGGCCCACGCGCGGCGGCTCCGTCTGCGTCTTCTTCTTCTTCTTATTCTTCTTCTTCTTCTTCTTCTTTTTGTCGGCCTCACCGGCTCCGCCAGCTCCGGCCTCAGGCGCCGCCGCATTGTTGTCGCTGTCGCCGCCGTCCTCTACATCGTTAGGAGCCCCATTAGCGTCGGGCACAGCGTCGGGCACAGCATCGTGCACAGCGTCGTTGCCATTGACGGCAAGACTCGCCACATTTTGCTCGACCTTGTCCTCCTCGCTCATGCGCAGTGAAGGCCCGCCGTCCGCGATTTTTTTTTTGAGTAAGGTGGATGGGTTTTCCACAAATGGGCCCGCCCAATTACGGATTCACGCACTCGCGCTAGCGGCCTATCACGTGGAGCGCAGTTGCGGTATTAGCTCGTAAAGCGAGCGCTGCATTGCCGCTAGTCGTTTAGTCTAGTTTAGTTTAGTTTAGTTTAGACGGGTTGCGAGGTTTGAACCCAATGAGTTCAGAATATTGTGTTTTTTTTCGGAGTGTATGTACAGTGAGTATGTATTAGCGGGCTAACAAGAAGCGGCCCCAATTCTAGTTCAACAAGCGGTCGTAAGCAGGGATCAGCGTCTGGGCCAACGCAAAGCTGAACACAAGCTTCGGGCCCGTCGTCAGCAGCTTCGGCATGAGGCCCTTGAAGAACGCCGACATGCCCTCGTTGCGCACCATGTTCTTGAGGATCGTGAAGCCGCCTTCTGGGTTCTCGAAGTTGCGGTTCTGGATGCGCGTCTTGATCACGTCGAGCGGCGCAGACACAATGAGCGACGCCGACGCACCAACCGTCGACGCAACCAGGTTCTGCGTCCAAGTCGCCTTCGAGTAGTCCTTCAGGCCCAGAATGTATTCCTTGGCGAATGCAGAGCCGCCAAACAGCGCAAACGACCCGGGCGCATTGCGCGCTGCTGTCCAGCCCCAGCCGCGGTACAAACCAAAGCCCTCGTCCTTCACAATTTGGAAAAACCCACGGCCCTTGAACGCCTCGGGATTCGTCTGGCGCTTGATCTTCAGCACGTCGAGCGGCAGCAGCACAATCTCGCCAATGCCGATCAGCGAGCCGGCCGACGCGCTGAGCAGCGCCTTGCCCGTGCGCGCACCAAACAGGTTCTCGTACGACTCGCGGAAGTTCTTCGTAAGGAAGTCGTTCGCAACCGGCTGGCCGCCGTACTTGTACACCCGCTGCAGAACCTTGTAGCCAGCAGCATAGCCGAGGCCAGGGAACAGCGACAGCATTCGCGTCGTCACGGCCTTGTCAGAAGCGGCGCGGAACACGACGGAGTTCAGCTGCGACAGCGACGTCACCCGCGTCTGGTTGCTCATAAGTCGCTTCGAAATCGTGTCGACAGGGTGAAACACAAACAGCTCGCAGATTGCGGCCGTGGCCGAGCCCAGCACTCGGGCCGAGCCGCTCTGCTTCGTATCGGTCTGGATAGGTGCCATGTCTCACTGCCGAATTGAAAAATTCACTCCCGGCTTATATTTTATTAGGGCGATTATGATTCACTCACCGTACGTGGGTTTAGGTTCAAGCAGTATTCCGCGGTGCCCTAACATCCGGCGTCTAAGATAACGCTGCTCATGGCCTCGTGCAGCAGGCGCAGGCAGGTAAGCAGGCAGGTAAGCAGGCGATTTCAGTTTTGATGAGATCTGAACAAATATCGGCGTGGCCGCGCAGTCACGGCTAAATTTCAGGAACCCTTTATTTAATTTCATCAACATAAACACAGAGAACAAAAAAATAATCACAAATAATAACTTACATTTATACCCACTCCACATACGAAATGGGCCGCTTCTCAAATCCGTTCGGATTGGCTACAATACACTCATTTCCATCGACTCCGACCCAGGGCCCTTCTAACGGCGCAACAAGACCTCTGTTCACGTACTCCAGGTTCTGCTCCCTGTTTTCGTCGAGCGTCAGGTCCTGGTCGTTCGACGCCCAAAGCCGGCTCGACAGGTCCTGCTCGTCTAGATCCAAGGGGTCCGCAAGCGACTCCGCACGACCCAAGAACGAGTCCTGTGCAGCCGCCGCGGCAGCCGCCGCGCCCGCACCACGAGAGTCGTTGCTCTCGTCCCCCTCGTCTCCATCGTCATCATCATCACCGTTAACACTCGAGTACTGATCGTACGTTCCGAGCCCAGCCGCATCGATCTCGTGCTGGCGCAGCGCCTCTACAGCCACATACTCGGTAAGCGGCCGTACAAACGTCTCGAAGTCGTACCAGAACCCGAGCAAAACCATCGTGAGCGGCAGAATTAGTCCAGCATACGCAAACTGCTTCGCCAAAATGAAGATTCCAATCATGCCGAGGTGGAACATCCCAATACCAAGATAAACGCGGCGAACAATTAGCGTCCAAAGACGGCCCGTCGAGTGCTGCGGGTGTACCATGGAGTACAACAATTGGTACTTATAGACGACATACCCGACGCCAAAGTAGAGGAGGCCAAACAACAGGATGCGCGGCCGCAAGATGCTGTAGGTCAGCACGACAATGAATATGAACAGTGGCATGGGCAGCATAATGCCGTAGTTGATACGCGGAGGCTTGTACAAATCGTGGAAGTCTCGCGCAGACCGGCACTGCACGGCCAGGAACGGGAACTGGAAAACAGACCCGGGCTGCAGCAACCGCAACGGCGCGAGACCCAGTCCCTGAAGAACGATCAGATTCGTATAGAATGACGAAAGGCGTCTTAGCCACTGAGCAAACTCTTTGGCCAGCTCCGTGGTGTCGACGGAAAACGACAAAAACGTCGACTCGACCGTAAAGATAAAGAACAGATTCACAAACACATAGAAAAAGTTCTTGCCCACGGTCGAGAGCTCGACATCGCTCCTGCTTACGAACCCCTGGCGCGACGATAAGTACGCATAGAAGTATGGCACAACGAGATTGAACGATGAGAACACAAATGTTGGCAACACATCAGTTGTGAACGCTGCAATCCATGCATGCTCGCCAAGCCATGCTCCGAGACTGGGGAAGTGACGCTTGATAGTGTTCAGATCCAGGAACCGGGCAAGGTACGTCAGCGGCACCACAAGGAAGGCGCTGCTCAGCAGCACGACGAAGGTGACAAAATAGCTGCGGATGGACCGCTGCTGCGGCTTGATGTAGACGTTTCGCCACAGCACGTCGTTAGGCGATGGGGCCAGCGACGCGATCATTGCGTGCGGGGTCGGGCTCAACAAAGACTGTGCCGCGAGCTGGCAGTCGGCAACGCTCTTCATTGTCACAAACGCCATGCTCGTGACGGGCCGTTCGTTAGCAACCTCACGCTCAGTCATGATTTTGTCGTCGATGGTCGCAAGCTTCACCGTATAATAATCAATGAGGTCCACTTTGGACCCCGATAGGCCGTAGCCGCTAACTCTCCCCGTGGGGCGAGGCCTGTCCTTGACGGCGCGCGCCAGCCTTGACTCGAGGCCATTAGTACGCCAGGCCGACGCAATGGCGTCAATGGCGCGGTCGCTCTCAGTATCGATCTCAGCACTGTCTTCAACATCGTCGCGGTAGGTCGGCAGATCCGTGGAAGTGGCCTCCGTAGAAGTGGCCTCCGTGTAAATAAGCGGGTTTGTTGGCCCGAGATACTGTGCCCAGAGGCGCTCCAAGTACTCTACCAAGTTCCGGCGCTCACTATAAAGCTTGTCGATCTTGGCCCACTTGCGGCACAGCACAATGGACTCAGGCTCCGTGCGGAACAAAGTAGTAAGATACTTACGCAGGGCCTCCTTTGACCGTAAGGTCCGCGGAATACCGCTGATTCGCAGCGTGCGATCGGTAATTGTGTTTTGGTGGCCCAAGTATGCCTGCCTCACGCCAACCACCTCGTTCGTATACTGCCGCATTGTGCGCAGACTCAGAGCCGTGAAGATATACGTAGCAGCAAAGTACACCCACATATAGTCGTTAAACACGTTCGGGGACTCGTGCCTCTTCATGATGGATGATTCCTCGGAGCCATCGTCGTACTGGTACCACCATCCCAGGGGAGCAATAAACAGCAGGGACACCAGCAGCATTTTCCAGAGCAGCGAGATGGCGGCGCGGAAGAACATGAGGAAAACATAGGCGTCGAGGCCGGCGAACCGCAGCACGTCGCGGTCGCTCACGCGCAGCAGGCCGCCGATCCAGCCGAAGCGGCCATTGTCGATGTCCGGCAGATTGGGCGTGCGCAGCGTGCGCGCCGAGTAAAGCTGCGGCCACCTACGGCGCCAGATGCTGAACGAGGAGACGGAAACAATGCCAATGAGCAGCGCAATCAGGACCTGGAGCCCGAGACCGCGCTGCACCTCGGGCCGCGTGTAGCCCGGCCGTTCCATTCTGAGCAGCGGAACCTTTGCTTATGGCGCGATTCAAGTGCCTCCAACAAAGCCTGCGACGCTTGCTGAATTCACGCGGCCAATGCAGGAAGCCCAGATCTAAGGTTTAAAACCAAGCAGCGCAGTAACTGGATTTAGTGAGGCACGACTATCGCAGCGGGAACCCGTGCCCTGAACGGCATGTGGCTAGACTTACTTTTACTTACTTTCCCATCACGCGCGCGTTTAGTTTTTGATAGCGCGAACGAGCGCGTGCGCGCAATTCAGTTTATTTATCATAATGTTACTTATTTAGTATTAGTAGTGTTACGAGAGTAGACGGGAAATGAAGAGAGAAAGAAAACAGAAGAAAGAAGAAAAAAAGGAAAAAAAACAAAGCTTCATCGTTAAATGAGAGCCCACTGTTTTGAGCGGCTCGAGGTATTAAATAAAGTCATCTAATTACATACTGGCGCCAGAGTGCAGTGTGTGAGTGAGTGCAGTGTATGCGGCGGTGGCGGCGGCGAAGGCAGTGGCACTCATCGGTGGTTCATGCCTTGGAATCCGTACATGCCTGCCATGTTCGCTTGGCCCATTTTGGCCATCATTTCGCTGAGCTGCGCCGAATTCATGTTCATGGGATAGGCGCCGCCGTAGTGGTAGGCGCCCATCATTGGGTTCATTTGTGCCATTGCCGCGGCCATGGGGTTCATGAACGGGCCGGGCATGGTTGGCATGGATGCGGGCATTGGGGCGGCCTTTTCGTATTTGTGGCGTAGCTCCGGCGGCACCGGCGCGCCTGTGAATGCCTCTTTAGCAATCCTAGGCTGCCAGGACGGGTCCGGCGCCGCGTCCTCATGCGCGGGCTCCTTTGGCGAGTCCGGGACCTGGTCGGCGCCGTACATTGCCATTGGCACGCGTGCCTCGCGCGTCTCCTGGACACGCGCCTCTTCGCTGTCTGGCTCTAAGGTGCCACCGCGCTTGGAGGACATTTTCGACTGGAAGTCTCCGCGGAACGCGTTCGTGAAGTCAATGAATTTGGGCATGGCCCAGTCGATGCCCTGGTGCATTGCCGAGCCCTCGTCGTGCTCCTGTTGCCTCGCGTTTTTCGCCGACTTGAAGCGCGCCTCGCCCTCCATCTCGAAGAAGCGCACGGCTACAAGATGGGCGTCGGGCCTCCAGTGTACGGTTTTGCGCTTCTTTGCGCGTTTTGGTGCAGATTGTGCATCTGAGTCGCTCGTTTCTCGAGATGTGCCGCCGGCGGCGGGGGAGTTCGAGCCGTCCTCAGATCCTGGAGAGCGCTCGCGTCTCTCTTCCTCTAACCGGTTTTCTGCATTTGCACCGGAGTCCAATGCTGCGGCTTCGCGCGGCCTTTTATGGCTGCCCAGTTTGAGCACGCCGACATTGCCAAACAGTTTTGGCGGCGGCGCTGCTGCCGCCGCCGACGTGGCCGCGGCCTTTTTGGCCCCGGCTGCTGCTGAGTGCGGTTGTTGTTGTTGCTGTTGTTGTTGTTGTTGCTGCTGCGGCGCTACGGCGCTATTCTCTGCAAACACATCAGGGAAGCGTTCTAGAAGAAGCCGTGCCGTCGAGCCAATAGCGCCCGATTCCTTTTCTAGCTTCCGGATCACGGCCTGCAGCTTGACCTGACGTATTATGTCCTCGCGCAAGGGCAGTCGCACTAACACCGTCAGGGCCGAGCCCGTGCGGTAGTACTCCTTGCGGCGCAAGAACGCGACCATCCAGTTACGGATGCGGCCAACCACATCGGCGAACCGCGAGAATTGAGGGGCGGCAAACGATGCGTAGAATGCAGGAGGCGCGCGCGCAGCAACGATGTCGATAATTTGGCCGAGCGGGTCAGCATCGACGCCGAAGCTGGCCTTGTCGACGGCCAAAAAGTTGTCGGCGAACGTGTCGAGCAGCGCCAGGGGCTCGACCTGCGGCGCAACCCGCATGAGCGCGTCGACCTCGGCGACGCGCGGCGGCAAGCCCTTGTTCGAGACAAGCGAGGGCAGCATTGCGTCAAGCACCGGCTTCTGCATGAGCGGCATTTCGCCGCCGCCGCCGCCGCTGGTGCTGGTGCTGGTGCCGCCGTTGCTCGTGCCGCCGCCGACATCACCGCCACTGCTGCTCGCCGTCGTGGTGGTAGTATTTGTGGTCGTTCTGGGGACCACTGGCTCTGCCTGCAGAGCGTTCGATCTTGGTACGTGACTTACGCCGTCCATAGGATCTTAAACAAAAGAAATTAACTACAAATAAACAAGACGAAAGGCGTGTGGTGCGAGGGAGCGAATCCAGTCACTCTCACGCGCAACAAAGCTGCCGCTTAGATTCTCTCGTTCCTACTCTTTGACAATCGTGCAAGAAAAGGAGGAGAAAAATACCCTGCGGCCGCTTGATTATATACCGCGGGTTGCTGGGAGCGGAGCACGTCGCCCCTTGCGTAGTCAGCAACGAGTCAGCCACAAATAGAGGACAGGCATTACTGCAACCATAACCACAACCACAACCACACATGCCACATGCCACACACACACCACACACCACACCACACCACACCACCCAGCGTACACCAAGATCACGTGTAATATCACCTGTATGTCGGCGCAGAGCTCGGCTCACGTGCTAGTTCAAGGATCAGGTGGTGTGGTGGTGGCGACGGCTGTCAAGCGTATCACTGCGATTTCATGCAGGTCGGGTTAATGAAATGCCGCCGAGGCGCGCGTCGCGCAGGACGCAAGCGCGCAGCGCCAGCGACTCACAGAGTGTTCAGGACACTTCAGGGACACGACGCAGCCGTTCGCACCGCAGCTCGCGCGCAGTTTCGGGCCCATTTAGCGCCCTTCCGCAGCACACCCGGGTTCTGGCCAGGGCAGAGACCAGGGCTGGTGCTTGTGTCTGCGAAACCTTACTGAGCAGAAAATTTCAGTCCCAGCGTTTTTCGCATGATGTTAATTCAGAAGTGCGGCCGCATTGCTCGGGCGCCGCCGCGCGCGCTGAGTCTTTACGGCTACACGTCGTGGCGAAGCTTTGGCGAAGAGCGCGCGGGCCCGCGCTCGGGCAATCGCTCAAACGGCCGGTCTTACGAGCGGTCTGGGGACCGGTCTGGGGACCGGTTTGGGGATCGACAAGGCAACAGCAGCTTTGGCTACCGCCGTGGTGGTAGTAGCGGCGGCAGTGGCGGTAGTGGCGGCAGTTATGGCGGCAGCGGCGGATTCCAGGGCCGCTCGTCGGCCGGACGCGGAAACTTTCGCGGCAACAGCCGTGGCAAGAACAACAACAATAAGTGGAGCCGCGGCCCGCGCGGCCAGAACGACGACGAGGCCGACGTCATGGAGCGCACGCGCGGGCGGCGCTCGACCGACGACGGGCTCATGGGCAAGCCCGACTACGAGCTGAACCGCGAGCTCGCGAACATGCAATGGACGCAGCTCATCCCCGCCGAGGCGGGCGAGGCCAGCGAGTACTCGGCGCAGGGCGTGTCGCAGGTGCCGACGCAGGCGCTGGCCGAGCACCGGCTGCTGTCGCTGCCGCTCGTGAACTCGTTAGTGCACAACCGCAAGTACGAGCGGCTCACGCCCGTGCAGGCGCAGACGCTGCTGCCGATTCTGCGCGGCGAGAGCTGCGTTGTGCGGGCCAAGACCGGCACGGGCAAGACGGCCGCGTTCAGCATTCCCGCCATCCAGAAAGTGCTGGAGGCAAAGAAGCAGGGCGCGGCTGAGGGCAAAGTGAAGGCTGTGATCATCACGCCGACGCGCGAGCTGGCGCAGCAGATTGCCGACGAGATCTTCAAGATCACGAGCTTTGGCGGCCTGAGCCACATCAAGGTGCAGAGCCTTGTGGGCGGGCTGTCGAAGGGCGCGCAGATGCGCGCGTCGGGTCTGCTCGAGAGGTCTCGCGACGCGGACGTGGCCGACATCATTGTGGCCACGCCCGGCCGCCTGCGCGACATCCTGTTGGAGCCCGGTGTTTCAGAGCGGTTCAACGAGCTGCAGTTCCGCGTGTTCGACGAGGCGGACCGCATTCTCGACATCGGCTTTGAAGGCGAGATCAACCACATCCGCGACATTATTGACGAGGCCAGCGAGCCCGGCCGTGAGACGCCGCTGCTCCTGTTCTCGGCCACGGCCGACCGCACTGTGCGCAAGTTCGCGCAGAGCCAGTTCGGCGACCGCGTGCGCCTCGTGGATACGGTGCCCAAAAACGAGCCGACGGCGAACGAGCTGGTGGACCAAGTGGCGGTTGCCTGCTCGACGTGGGCCGAGGTCTACGAGGGCGCTGCGCGCGAGATGACTGAGAGCTACGCGAAGGCGCAGGAAACCGGCGAGCACTTCAAGGCGATTGTGTTCATGCCGACAACGGCTATGGTGGACCACCTCGAGAAGCTGCTGAACCGCGCGTTCAACTACCAGTCGCCGATCCACAAAAGCATCTACGCCGTGCACGGCCAGCGCTCGCAGGCCAGCCGGCAGACGCGCTCGGACCTGTTCCGCAAGCAGCGCGACGCTGTGCTCATCACGACAGACGTCGTTGCGCGCGGCATGGACTTCCCGCAGGTCTCGCACGTCTTCCAGCTCGGCGTGCCCGCCGACGTGCCGTCCTACGTGCACCGCATTGGCCGCACGGCCCGCATTGGCAACAGTGGCAAGTCGTTTTTGTACTATACGAACCACGTCCGCGCGTACATGAACGCGCTCGAGCGCGAGGGCATCAAGCCGAAGACGCAGCTGTTTGAGGCCGACGCCGAGTTCCACCAGCGGTTCCTGCAGATGTTTGCGCGGTCCGTGCAGCGCGACGACGAGGCCGCGGAGCTCGTGCAGTCGCTCATGTCGTACATGACGGTGCTGAAGTCGAAGTACCGCGTCGAGCCCGGCGAGTTCATGCGCGACATGGTCCCGTTCGCCGAGCTCATGGGCCTCGAGGAGGTGCCGCTGACGTCGACGATGCGGCAGACATGGTCGCCGCGCACGCAGAACCGCCGCAAGGGCTTCGGCTCGTCTCGCAAGTCCCGCATGCGCTGGTAAGCCGCCGGCTGAAAGCTTTTCCCCCCATCAGCTTTTGCAGGCGCCAGCTCCCTGTACATAGAGAAACAAAACAAAACAAAACAAAACAAAACAAAACAAAACAAAATGCTAATTTAATTTAATTTAAACGAATCTAAAGTATTAATGCATAGAATCTGATGAGTGCTCCTGATGTTGCTGTTGCTATGAAGAAGAGTGTTTTGATGACGACGATGCCGGCAAGCTCAGCCTTGACTGCAGGCTGTTCAACAACCGGCGCTCGTCCTCGCTCAGCTCGACGCTATTAGGAATCAGCACGGATTCGGGGCGCACGACGATCTGAACCGGTTCTGGCTCCGGAGCTGCTGCTGCTGCTGCTGGTGGTGGTGGTGGTGGAGGAGGAGGTGGAGCTGGCCACAGCCAGTATTTCGGGTACCGCAGCACTATGTTGTCGCACAGCAGCGCAATGCCCAAGTAGAGGCAGCTGTGGATGAGCAGAATCGGCAGGTAGTTCCAGCCCATGCGGCGCATTTCCGCGTTCACGGACGGGAGCAGCGCCGTAGCCCCCGACGGCGGGTGGGTCGTGCCCGTGAAGTCCATGGCCACGGACGCGCAGGCCACGCTCAGCGCGCCGGCCAGCCACAAGTATTGCTCGTTGTGCGAGTTTGTCATGAACAGCTTCGTGATGCACACGCCAATGAGGCCCGAAATGAAGTGGCCGAACACGAGGTTCCGCGGCTGGGCGAGCGGCGCGTCGAGCGCGCCGTAAATGAGCACGCACGACGCGGCAAAGCTCGGCACCAGCGCGTCGAGGTGGTAATGGTGCTGGAACAGCGGTGCGTGCATCACCACGGCCAGGTTCGCGAGCATGGCCGCCATTGTGGCCAGAAGCGTGGACAGCAGCTTCACGGCGTACGGCGGCGGCGCGCGCGGCCGCGCGCGGTAGCCGAGCCACCAGCTCACGGGCTGCGGCAGCTGCGGCAGCACCGGGTGCCTGTTCACACGCGCCTTGAAGCGCTTCCAGGCGTCCATGAGGGTGGGATGTCGATTTTCGATTTTCGACTTTTTGTTGACTGCAAGGGCTGGGTTTATATAGATCGCCTGCGTCGGCGTGCAGACTAGGGTCACGAACTGCCGAGCCGGCAGCGTCTCGACGCGAGAACCGATCTACTCACTTTAGATCTGCATTGCGGCACGACGCATTAGGCACAAGGCGTTAGGCACAATGCATTAGGCATGAGCTGGTGGTCGAGGAGACCGAGTCGAGGGGCCGAATTATGTCAAACGGTTCATATGAGCCCAACAAATGGGGTCTCAAGGTCCGTGTCTATAGCATCTTGTGGGTCTACAAAAAGGTCTGGAACGATGTGGTCATCCACGAATTGTTTTTTTTTTTTTTTTTTTTTCCTTGGCAGTCCCCGGCGCTGCCGTCCGTGAGTCATGGCCGTTGGCAGTTTACATGCTTATGTGCCGACTATGGACGGGGGTGACCCTAGTCTGCGGCTCCATAACCGCCTAACCTATCACAAAAGACGCGGGCCGCATGCAGTGACGGATGCGTATGTGCCTGCCGCATATTCGGCGATCGATCGCCTTGGGCCATGACCACCGAATGGCCCGCACGGCCTGCGTGGCCCGCATGGCCCGCATGGCCCGCATTATGCGTCATGTCACCATGCTTGTAGCGCTCGCTCCCAATGGAGAAAGACGTTGGGGTGCTCACGTGCAGAGCGCTCAGCGGTTATGCCCGGATGTGGGGGATCCAGTTTGGTTAGTTTGTCGCCGAGGTTGAAAAATGCAAAATATAATAACATAAAATGTAGTGAATAAATTAGGAGGAGCCCGGTGCGGTGTGCGCGCTAGCAAGCGACTTGCGGAACTCGTTGCTGAGCTCTGCGTTCTCGAGGAACTTGTTCCCGCCCGCGACAAGCCTCGGCGCCATGGCCGCGCGCCGCTGCCGCGCATCAGGGAAGCACAGATCATACAAAGTAAACAGGTTCGCCAGATCCGTGTTCAGAGCTACGCTGTGCTCGGTTTGGGCCGTGACTTTCGCTTCGAGCGCGGCAATCGCCTCGGTGATGCGCCCGCTGTACACTTCGCTGATCACAGGCAAGATGTTCTCGCTGCTGTCGGCGTCGGCAAACGTGTACAACGCCTTCAATTTGGCCGCTGGCTCGCCTGCTGGCAGCCGCGAGACCCAGGCCCGCGCGCTGAGCGTGTCGCCAATGTAGATGTAGATAAGTGCCAGCAGCTGCGCCGTATCGTCCTCCTTTGTGACATTGTACTGCGTCGTGAGCAGATGGATCGCCGTTAGGTAGTCGCGCATGGCCACGAGCGCCGACACCGTGTAGAGGCCGGCCAGCTGCAGGGCGCGCAGCCAGTCGTCCCGCGCGTCCTCGTCCTCGGCGGCTTGCGCGCGTGCGTCTGCGCCCAGCGTGTAGTAGAGCTGCACGGCGGCCTGGTTGATTCCCTTCGTGCGCACGGGCACCAGCACGAGCCGCAGCTTCCAGGCCGCGAGCCGCGTTGGTGCGTCCGGCAGCGAGGCGAGGAACTCGTCGTCTTCGAGCGGCGCCAGGCACGCGTGCGTCTCGTCGGCGGCCTGGTGCCCGAGCTGCAGAAACAGAAGGCTCTGAATGCGCGTGTACCACAGCGGCAGCACGGCACGTACGTCCTCGGCCTCGGGGATGAGCTGCGTCGTGCGCTGCACGGCGGCCGTGAAATGGCCGGCTGCAAAATACTCCTGCGCACTGAGGCCGTCCGCGGGCTGCTCGAACGGCGCAGGCGGCCCGCGCGGGTCTGGTTTCAGGCCGGCCTTGTTGCGCAGCGAGTCCATGGCGTGGAACACAGAGTAAGATACACATTGATAAGCGAAGCGCCTAGGCAAGAACCACCAGCACGCGCGCGCCAACGAGCCAACGGCACACCAAAAAGGCACACCAAAAAGGCACACCAAAAAGCACACAAAAAAAGTGTGGGGCTTCTACGGCGCGGCTGTGATGTCGGTTTAAACACACAAATAAATGCTGGCTCCTGGCGGTGCATGCTCAGCCCACGATGTCCCTCTTGTTTATGTGGTCAAAGCGTTGCATTATACCGGCTAACCAATGCAGAATTAACGTTTTCATCAAGCCGTTTACTCGACTTTTCTATATAAAAATGTGCGCAATCGCGCCCGATTACAGGGCCAAAGCCACTACTAATAACGCACCGATTAGAACGATATCGCTTATGAAACGCTGCAGATTAGCGCTGGATCGTTACCGCTGCTTCCGTGATAACACACTACAATAGCTAGTGCACCTAGTAGCCTCTAAACAAACACATTTAGTATTTTGAATTCACTGCGCTAAACAAGACGGGCTAAATAATATGCACTAAACAAGTCCTCCGCAGATGCCGTTGATAGAGATTTCGCGCTTGCTTGCAGGTGTCGCTTATTGGCGTTTGGCGTTTTTATGCACCGATCCGCGCAAAGCACAAACAGACGCGACTTTTTTGGCGCTTACGCCTGAAAGTTTAGGCCCACACACCATGCATGCGGCTCGCGGGCGGCAGTCATGTAATGGGCGCCTCGCGATTCGCCGTGCTGATCTCGCCTTAATTTCTGACGCGGGTGCTGCTGCGGGTGCTGCTGCCGCTGCTGCTGCTGCTTCTGCTGCTGGCTGCGGGCAGTGGCGCGGCGCTGTTTTCGATCCGAAGCGGGTTAGGGCGCTGGGCTCTGATAAGACCCGGCGGCTACCCTGGGGCCTTGTGCCCCCCCCCCCAAATAGCATGGGTAGGGTGCTCACGGGGTCCCTGATTTCGCCGGCACCACCGCACGGATAGATCCTGTTTGTCCGTCTTCCACCCTCGTTTAGGCGCCACTGCTGCCACAGATGAGTTCGGGAGTTTACGTACAAGATGGCCCCGAGGCATTGGAGGCGCTCGAGCAGCAGCGCATCATTGACCGCGCGTCGGTCGAGCCCGAGGACGTGGCGGAGACGGCCAGCTTGCTTGGCCACAGCAAGCGGCCGTTTCCCAAGCGCGTCATGCTCCTCGTCGTCATTGTCCTGCTCTTCACGACGAGCGCCATCTCCACGAACGCCGCGGGCATGGACGTCATGTACAAGTTTGTATGCTACTTCCTGAATATCGAGAAGGACAAATGCTTGCGCAGCGATCTCGCCGGCGAGCGCGTCGCGAACTTCACGGGCGTCGGCTCCATGATCCGCGGCTCCTGCTCGCTCGTCATCTCGACCTACCTCTCGGCGCTGAGCGACCGCCTTGGTCGTAGGCCGCTGTTTGTGTGCGCAATGCTGCTCACGAGCCTCGCCCACATCACCTCTTGGTACATTGTGTTCCACATGCCGAACCCAGGCACGTACTGGTGGCTAATGGTGCCGACCGTCATCGACGGCCTCGGCGGCGGCGTGTCCCTCGTGTCCCAGCTCTGCGTCTCGTACATCTCCGACATGGTCCCGGACGCCGGCCAGCGCGCGCGCCTGCTGGCAGTAATAGACGGCTGCTTCTTCGCGTCCTTGGCCACGGGACCGACGCTGGGCTCCGTCATCATCCACTACTTCGGCATTGAGAAGTTGTACATTGCCGCGTTCACGGGCGCGCTCATTGCCGCGTGCCTGACCATCTGGCTGCTGCAAGAGAGTCTAAGTGCTTACCACAAGCGCCGCAACTCGACGGTGAAGCGCGACGTCACGGGCACGCTCGCGCAGCTCACGTTCAACAACGTGCAGGACCCCGTAATGCGGCGCAACGCGCGCATCATGCTCGTGTGCGCCCTGCTCGGCACAGACTTCGCCATGTCGTTTGTGGTGGTGCTGCTCCTCTACCCGAAGCGCATGTTCGGCTGGACGGCCGTTGAGTCGGGCTACCTCGTGTCAACAATGTCGACGACGCGCACGCTCTGGTTCGTGCTGGGCTTCCCGTACATCTACGCGCGCCTGTCGCGCGTGTGGACAGTGCACGGCGACCGTGTCGACAAAATCGACGTCACAATGATGCGCATGGGCCTTGTGTGCTCCGTCGTTGGCTACCTCGCCCTGGGTTGGTCCAAGACGCCAAAGCAATTCTTCCTGAGCGCCGTCGTCGATGCCTGCTCGTCCATCGGCATGCCCATATACAAGGCGGCGCTCATCAAGCATGTGCCGCAGGGCCAGTTCGGCTCGTTCATGGCCGCGTTCAACCTCGTGTGCTCGGTCGGAACCGTGTTTGCGCCGACGCTGTTCCTTAAATTGTACAGCTGGGCGTTCCGCTGGCGCCCGTACCTGCC
The DNA here is from genome assembly GCA_004125185.1 of Entelexis vaccinii. Taxonomy (NCBI): domain Eukaryota; kingdom Fungi; phylum Ascomycota; class Dipodascomycetes; order Dipodascales; family Trichomonascaceae; genus Entelexis; species Entelexis vaccinii. The sequence continues at coordinate 403,130 of NRDX01000005.1, read as the reverse complement.
CTTCGAGGTCGTCGCGACCCTGTTCACGGGCCTGCTTGTTGTGTCGTTTCTGCTCAGACCTTCGTCGGACTAAAGTCCCGCTAATACCTTATTTAGAATTCGCTAGCAAATAATAAACTAACTTAATTCACGGTTTGTACCGTAACGAGCCAGCGAGCCAGCGAGCTTGGCTAGAATCGATCCATCTGAACCCACAATTGAAGCGGTTCAGAATTTTTCAAACTGATTCTAAAATAACAAAACAAGAAAAAACAAGAAAAAAACAACCCCCCCACTCAGCCGACTGCTTTCTTTCAATTGTTGTGCTCGCGCCGGCGCGCACGCACGCACGCACGCACGCACGTTCGCGGTTCCTGGCCCTGCTGCCTGCTGTTGTTATCCTCCTCTCAGCCGCGCGCGGTTTCGTCGCCGACCCGCGCGCACGTGCGCACTCTTGAGTCACGTTGGCACGAGATCGGAAATCTGTCGATTTGGAGGTGCTAGCGGTTTAACGAGTTGTAGATGTAACATGAGTCGTCCGCCGGCTGATGAGCTCGGCAGGAACTTCTTCCATGCGATTGCGGCCTCGGGCCAGCTCAAGCTGGCCACGCGCACGCTCGCCTCAACCGCGCGCAGGGTCGTCGTCGGCGGCCTCACCGCTAAGGACAAGCAGGGCCGCACGCCGCTGCACGTTGCTGCGTACCTGGGACACCTCAGAGTGCTGCGCGTATTTGCGGATGCCGTGCCTGAGGCCATGAGCGTTAGAGACCAGGACGGAAACACCGTAAGAGAGGCGCTGCGGCGTCCCAACGCCTCGGTGCTGGGCGACCCCGAGAACACGCGCTATTTCCACCGCATGGTGGCGATCGATAAGATCGGCTACGCGTTCAACGAGTTCCCCTTCGGCCCGGCCGACGTCTGGGACCTCGCCGTCAGCAATACGTCTACTGCCGTCATTGTAAACCCGACCTGGGGCAACGGAGACCGCATGCTTTATTTGTCGACAAGGGGCGTCATGACGCCAGTGGATCTGGGACAGGGCAACGTGCCGCGTTACGTTGCGAACTCGAACCTGCATACACTGGTTTTAACCGAAGATCAGTGCTTCGCGTGGGGCAAAAACGTGAACGGCATTCTTGGCCTCGAAACCGACGGCAAAACTGTACATACACCCGAGCCGCTAAGTGAAAACTTTGTCGAGCAGTCGCGGTCGTTCGAGAAAAACGTTTTCAGCGCTTTGGGCGGCTCAACCAAGTCCGAAATCAAGGACCCGCTCGTCGGCGTTGCTTGCTGCGATTTCCACAGTACGTGCTGCTCAACCAGCAAAGTTTGGGCCTGGGGCGCTAACCGCGGCCAGATGATGGGAAAGGCGCTCAAGAACACGGTGGTGGAAACACCGATGGTTGTTTACGAGTCCTCGACCCGCATTCGCAGCGTCGCCTGCACTGATAACGCGCTCGTCGTGCTCCTTTCCAATGGCCACGTCATGTTATTGCATAACGACAAAGTATCAAGGCTAGTGCTCACTAAGGGCACTGCTGATGGTGAGGCCGTGGCGGCCAGAGGCCAGTTTGTGGTTGTGCAGACGAATCAGGGAAAACTACTGCGGTTCTCGTTGAAAAATGTCGATGAGCCAACCACGGTCTGGACCTCGCGACGGCCAAAGGATGCTGTGTTGTCCTTTGACGTGTCTGAAAATGGCGCCGTCGTGGTTGCCACAAAGTCTGGCGTCTACAAAATCGAGGATGGGCGTGACCTGAGCGAAATGAAGGACGTGAAGGGGATGCAGCTCACAACTATAAAAACCGACAGCCATTTCCGCTCCTTTGTGGGCGTGCAGCGCGTTGTTGCCGGTCTTGGATACTTGAAGGCCGCGGCGCCTGTACAAGAGCGTTATCCAGAGCTGCGTACTCGCGTACTTTGGGGCACCGAGGACGACGTATTGAAGAACGCGGATCTGGTCTTGCATGTGGGTGAAAACACGACTGTTGTCGCCCATAAAGCCCTCGTGTATGCGCGCTGCCCTTCATTGCGGCCATTGATTGACAATACCTGTGATATGGTCGCGGCTCCGGGCGGTTCAGCTATCTGTCGTCGTGAGGGCTCGGGATTGCGTATCAGCCATGTCCCCGTGAAAAGCGTTGAAGCCTTCGCGACGTCTCTTTGTTATGCATCTTGTTCCACCGAGGATCTAGGCCTGGAAACTAGTCTGGAACCAGGTCCCGAGCTTCACGAGTATCACGCTTTAAGACGGCTGGTTACGAGGGACCTGGGTGAGGGACTGTGGGATGCGCGGCTTGCTGGAATTGGCTGCGATGTGAAGATCCATGGTGGCTCCTTTGCCCACTCGCAAATACTCGCATCGGCCTCGCCCGTTCTGGCTTCTCATCTGCAGCGGTGGAATGCTGATAGTCTATTTGTTGACGTGCCCGCTCAAGTCCTGGAACAGTTATTGAGGTTTGCATATACCCTGGACTTGAGCGCCGCACTTGTGGCCGAGGAGTCCAAACGCTCCAAGATAGAGCAGACTCAACATCTTTTCGAGCTGTGGCAACTTGCTGATGAGCTTCTTATGTCTTGCTTGAGTGCTTCTTGTGAAGAGAAGTTGTTCGAGATGCTGGACTTCGATCTTGTGAGCCCACTTCTGTATGTAACTTCGGGCCCGCCGAGCACGCCGGCCACGAAGCTCAGATCAAGTCTGCTGGATATTGTTTCGCGGCATCTAGACTTTTTCTGGCAAGGATTCCGCGAATTCGACTCTGATACCGTGGACTCCTTGGAGATTGCTGCCAAGGGTTTAGAAGGGACCGAAGCAGTGGACCAGGGCCTTGTTGATTCATTCGAAGCCTTGAAGCTGCAAGCGTTGTCGGTCCAGCCTCAAAGCGCTAAAAAGAAAAAGCCTGCGACCGCCGCTACGCCGTCGCAGAGCAGTTCAGCATCGGCCGCACCATCGGCCGCACCATCGCCTGCAGCTACTACTACAAATTCAGTACCGCCTTCTCCGTCCCCTGTCGCGGCTAAAGGCAAGACACTTACGCCATTATCTAGCAAGGCAGCTAGCTCTTCTTCGGCAATATCGGAGAAAGATGATCACGCGGCATCATCACCTATGTCGCGGACCGAAGGGGGCTGGATTCAGGCCAGGCGGAAGTCAAGAACAAGTTCCCAGGCGACACAGGAAAGAAGCGCATTCATTGGCCGCGCGCTGAGCTCGCCATCTGCATCGACGGCCTCGTCACCAGGACCGTCTACATCGGCGCCGTGGGTGTCTTCGCCAGTCGCATCGACTTCAGCCATGTCAACGCCGCCCCTGCTGAATAGCAGAGGTAAGATGGCTTCACCAGTCAATGGGGGACCTAAGCCAGGACCCTCCTCATCTGCAAAGGCTACGACCACGCCGAGCCGACCGGAGCTGCCCCAATTAGGACGCTCTGTTCCAAGGCTAGGAGAAACTAATAAACTGGGCGAGTTGCCTGCATTGCCAGCGCTGGGGTCGCAGTCTGCTCAGCGCGCGGGATCTGCAAACCGCGGCGCGCGCCCTAAGTTCAGCCAAAAAGATCGCAAGAAGCTGCAGCAGTTTGAAGACCCGTTTGCACTGGTCCAACAGCTGGAAAGCAAAAACACTTCAAATGCCTCGCCGTGGAAGCAAGTCACGGTGGCATCGTCCCAGTCCGTGCTCGAGCGCCTCGAGCGCGTGCATCAAGTCAATAATAAGCGAGCCAACGGCAGCGTCTGGGGCGTTTAGCCGTATTTATTAGCATTAACCCCATTTTTGTCTCGTCATGATTTTTTTTTCTTTTTTTCTGAGTCGCTTTTGGTTCGGCTTTGCGCCGTGCGTTCTTATGAATGCCGGAGGGGAAATTTGGTCTTTGAAGACCGGCGGTTCACGCTTGGAAGTTTCCAAGAAAAAAAGGCCTCACCAAAAAGTATTTTATTACCCCTAAGCTAGCTAAAATAGCTCACAATTTGTAAAGCGCCGCAAAGTGCCGCAAAGTGCCGCTCAAACCTGCCCCCTAATTTGCTATAATTATTTGATTGTGATTATCGTGGTTGTCGCATGCACGTCTTGTTTACGACGGTTCCCGTGGATAACGGGTTCCGGCGGCTGTCACGCGCCTCGCTTATATAATAATATGAGACAGTTTGGAAATCTGCCTCCGCGTTAGTCACCCTAGTACACACAGAACGTTGGCGGTTTGTGTAGACTTTCTGGTTAATTCCTTTTTGTGAACCGCCCCGCCGCCAACTTTCGCCCTGTATAATATCTGCGCTGACCAGGGTTTTTGCCGCATTGACTGGAACTGGAGATGGATTTGGAGAGGGCCGGCATCGCGCAAATAACCTCCGCACTGGAGACAGTACACAATCCGACCTCGCCCTCAGCGGTGCGGCATGAGGCTGAGGCGTTTCTCGAAACACTCAAATCGCGCGACGACGCCGCGCTGATTGGGTGGACGCTCAATACAGAGACCGCTGATGGGCAACCGCCGCAGGGACTTGTGCGCCATTTCGGCCTCACCCTCCTCGAGTCGGCCGTGAACTACCAGTTCACGATGTTCGACGACTCGAGGCGCCTGGCCGTGCGCGAATGGGTTGCTCAGCTCGCACTAATGGTTCGCGATGACGACCCGCACTATATTCGCGAAAAAATCGCGTATCTGTGGGTCTCCATCGCGAAACGCGTCTGGGGGCTCGACACGCGCTTATCGGCCGAGGCTGGTGATGTAGCTCCCACAGATGGATGGGTCAACATGGACGCGCAGCTCCTCGAGCTATGGAACCGAGGAATGGCCGCACGCGAGCTCTCGCTCTCAGTGCTGCGCTATCTATTCGAAGATATTTATCTGCTCGACGACGCCGTCGCAGCAAGGCGCATGAACACCCTCAGCGCACAATGTATAGAGATCACGGCCTCGCAGTCCGATCTGTCTGCGCTTTACTCCGCAAGATCCCCAGATCTCGAAAAACTGCGGGCCACAACCGCCGAAAATGAGGGCTGGCTCATGCGCTGGACATCGGCCGCACGAAACACCTCGGACTCAAGGCTTCTATTGCGATTGCTAGAGGCAATCAAGACTACCCTTAAATGGATCCCCACTGTGTGTATTCTGTCTAGCGATGTCATGGGTGTGCTAGTCACTGCCGTAAAGCACAGCGATGTGCAAGTACGCATCACGGCTTGCGACAGCTTGCACATCCTTTTCAACCTGCGTGTATACACTACGGCGCAGGACTTCGACCAAATAGTCGGATCCGTCTTCCAACCCGGCGGTGTCCAGTGGCTCCGCGAAGTCTACCAGGACGCGTATCGTCGCACGGCTGAGGTCGAGGACGCCGACGAGGATTTCGAGTACGTCTTCACAAAGAAGTTTGTGGAGCTCATCGTCACCTTGGGTGACTTTCCTGAGAACTCGAAAACTCTCCCGCTGCCTGAAGACTCGGACTTCGCCGGTTTCTTCAGACTTATGCTCGACGTTTGTAGGCACCCCAGCCTCTTGACCTCGGGCTTGGCTCTCCAGTTCTGGTGCTCTGTGCTGCGCCTCGAGAAACTGGCCTCGAAGCCCCATGTTGAGTCCCTTTTCCCCGAGTTGCTGCGCGTTGCCTCGGCCCGTTGCATACAATATGAAGACATGCCCAAGTCGAACTTGTCGGTACAGTACATGGAAATTGATTTCGACAATGGTCCGGATGGCGTGAACTTTTACAAGAGCTACCGACGGTACATGGAGGATATCGTACGTCTCATAGTTTGCCGCATCCCATTAGATTCTATGCATTTCCTTCATCAGCAGATGTTGGAATACTTTCAGTCGGAAGATGGTTGGCGCACTGTTAACACGGCGCTGCCGAACCACGAGGACCCAGCATATATCCTAGGATGCGCGCAACTAACGATTGTCGATTCCGCAATTCGTGGTGTGTCCCGTTGGCAGATTTGGGCATCGAACGAGGAGCGTGAGGAGCTCAGCGAACGGGTGCTTGGGCTCATGGCGGGCTGGGCCGAAGAGATGTTGGCATTAAGGCCCAAAGATCTAGTTGTACACCGAAAGACCATCGAGTGTCTCGTTCAATTCGCACCCCTTCTCAAGGATAATGATCGGCTGCTACTGAACATCTTGGAACGCGTTCTTGAGTCTTGTACATATGATTACCCTCCTGATACTCCTGAATTTGACGATGAGCGTGAAAAGGTCAGTGAGCTTCACATGGCCAGTGGCACTGAGCTGAACCGTTTGGCTTATATGGTGCCCACCGCCTTGGCGAAAATATACGATGACCTCGAACGTGTTGTGAACAATCTCATTGTCACGAAAAATATCCGCGAGCATGAAAGCGTCAGCTTCAAAAGCTTCCTGCTCGTGGCGTCGCAACGATCACCCATGCCGAACAAGACAGAGAAGTTCTCTGCCATTGTCGATCCTGTGCTTGCACGCTGGACGGAAGAGACGACCATGAAAGGGTTGGCTGACCTTGAATGGTTTATGGAAAGGGTTGGTCTAGTTCAAATCGACCAATATTTCAGACAGCGCGGGATTACAGCCTCTACCAACTTGCTTGAGACTGCTATGGACGACGCGGGACGTGCCCTGAAGGCAGAGCTGAAGCAGAAGTGGCAGGCCATCTTTCCGATCCGCCCTTCGCGCATCTTCATCCAATACACCATTGAGCGACTCGACCACAAATCGCCAGAGTATCAGCATCTACTCTCCGTTTGGAAGCCGCGCGTGCAGCCCATCTTGCCACATATACTACAGTTGATTGCACAGATCATGGCCTACCATAATCCGGCGAATTGGTCGACTCTACCCCCTGAGGTTCAGACTTTCGTGAAGTCTAGCTGCACCGAGAGATTCTGGCAGGTAGGCATCTCGATGCAAACGAAGGACGAGTTTGAGAATCAGAACCAAGCAGCGTCGCGAACGCTGCGGGATTTCGCCGACTCCGTTGGTCATGTTGTGCGCTACACGCGAGAATATGCATTCCTGACTCTGGGAAGCATATCGCAACTTGAGGAAACCATGTATGAGCTTCCAGGGATCGGACAAATGCTATACCAGTCGCTAGCGGGTACAACGGCTGGCGTGACTAGCCACTGCTGGCGTCATATGATTTCGCTGGTCGTGCGCAATGCCGTAAAGAACTGCCCTGTGAGATTCATTCCTCAATTCTTGCCGGAGTTTTTGCCATCGTTTTTGCGTACCATCGATGAGGTGCTCGTGAGCATGTGGCAGAAGCAAGAAGCGTCGGGCTTCCAGCTTGAGGAGAGTGAAACACCAAGAGACGACGAGCTGAGTGAGGAAATGATGGAGGAGCATCTATTGCGCCAGCTCACGGCCATTGTTGACCGCCTTCTGATTGACTTGGTTGGTCAGTCTTCGGCAAAGGCTGACCCACGGGATGCTTATGATGAGAGCGGAGAGTTGAGTCAAAAGGCGGCGGTGCGCTCGTTCTGCCGCAACAACCTTCCAGTTCTTGTCGAGATCTTGCGACTGTGCAAGCACCTTATGGTCTTTAAGGACAGCCGATGCTGCTTCAACACGTGTCTGATTGTGCGACACCTTCTTGCGGGCCCTCCACTGGAAATTCTGAACGAAATCGCACCAGTGTTCATTACGGAGATTTTGCCATCCTGCTTGACTGTGTTGTCAGACCAGTACTTCCATGAGTCTCACGTCGAGGTCGGCACGATTTTGACCCTCATGTATGCTCAATTAGCCAAGGCACAGCCGTCGCCCCTTCAAGAGCTCAGTGCTTTGCTGTCTGGAGTCTCGACTTCGGATAAGTTTGCCGAGTTTGAGGCGTCGATGAGAGAAGCGAAATCCCTGCGGCAACAGCGGGGCATTTTCATGGACTTCCTTGCGCAATGCCGTGTGCTCGAGGTTGATGAGGACTCGCGGGCACGCACGAAGAAGCGCGCCGAACAACGCGTTAGCATTAGAAACCAGCAGCCGGATGAAGAGCAGTATGATGCAGCCGCGATGCTTACCATGTTCGGTTCTTGAGTATGATGCTGGTGCTGAACGTCGCAGTTTTAAGACTACGAAAGAAAAATAAAAAAGAAAACAGGGGGGGCTGTGATCTGTGATCTGTGCGTGTGCTCTAAATGCGATTCGGCGAAATAAAACCATAAGAAAAACAAAGAAAAAAAAACACAGCCGAAACGAAGAAGAAATATGCGGCTTAAGTGCAAATTACTAGCTAGTTAACCTTAATTACCACTCTACCAACATTGCCCTTTTCTAGAACGATGGTGTGCTTCACATTATGTTCGCCCAAAAGGCGCTCAAACTCTACGACGCCGCCTCCTACGCCGAAGTACACCTTTTTGGCGGCGACCAAGGCGGTGCCTGACGACCCAATTGCCTGTTCAAGAACGTACGTGAACGACGGCAGAGAGTCAAGCGAATAAATAGTTTCCGAAGCCAGCACAAGGTCGAACTGGGCATTCAAAACGGCCGAGAACTGCTCGGACCAAGCCCCAGACACAAAGTCGACAACAATGCCGCGCTGCTGCAGGTCTTTCAGCATCTTGTCGATCGTCTCCGCGGTCATATCGGCCTCGCCCGATCCGCCGGCTTCTTTGGCCACGTCGGCAGCGTTTGTGGCGCTCAGCCATGCAAGGACGACATTAGGCATGGTCAAAAGCCGCAGCACCGCTGGATTATAGTCGGCAAAAACAAAGCGTCCTGGCTGGTTGTTTACAATGGCGCGGTAGAGCAGGAAGCACGTAGGTACGCCGGCACCGCAGCCGAGTTCCAGAACAGTTTTTGGTGGGTTAGTGTCCGATTCGACAACCTCAACGAGATCATTAGCTCCCTCCCATACCTTTAGGCCGCCTTCGTAGACGGATTTTCGCACGTCCTCGCTGCCATCCAGCAAAATCTGCTCCTCGTCGCCAATATTATCCTCGCCCATTAATTGGAAACGCACGTCAAAGAGATCGCGTCTTGGAATGCCGTGGTGGTCTACCGTGTATGAGATTTTAGGAGAATTGGCCTTCAGCATGTCAATGGAACAGAACTGGGCAGGGAGGCGCGGGCTCGAGGCATCTTCCGCTATTTGCTGGTCTGTGCCCGATTCGGGCTCCTCGAATTGGAACTTGAACATTGACCAGTACTAATAATAAACAGGATTGGGGGGGTGGAGCCTGTTGTCGTGAAATTTCACCTCTTCGCACCGTTGACTAAAAGTACCCTCCTCCCCCCCTACGTCACCTCACCTCACCTCAACTCTCCAACGCGTGGTGTCTATTTGGGTCGTGTTTTCTGTGTGTGTTCACGGCAATCGGAGGCCCAAACATGTCACAGCACGCAGTCAAGCTGGATGAATATCTGTCGCCGGACTTCGAGCCGGCCAAGATTGCGAACAGCCTCTTGAAGGCGACGACTACGCCGCAGGACACGAGCGTAGACATCAATCCCGCGCTCACGCGCCTCAAGTACGACCTCGACGAGATCGACCAGAAGATGGAGAGCGTGGCAAAGGCAAATACAGGCGCCCTCCTGGGCCATGCCGATGCGGTCGAGGCTGCGGAAACAGAGGTCGGCTCCCTAAATCCGCTGCTTGAGAACGTGACGACGACGTTTGGGAAGCTCGAGTCCGACTTCCTCGTGCCGTACCGACGCGCACAGCAGCTCCACGGCGTCGCCCAAAGGCTACACGACGTAGCAGTCTTGTCGCGCGGTCTTAGTTGGTACCTGCAGCTGGCTCTGCAGGCCCAGAATCAGGACTTCAAGCGCGACAGCGTGATTATTAGCGGAGGCGCCGGAGCAGCGCTTCTGCGCAGCGCGCAGGCGCTTCGGCAAATGCACGATCTTGTCACGGCGATGCCGCGGCTCGAGGAGCTGGATGCTGTGGCGCAGTTCCAGACTCGCTTGGCGGATCTGCGAACAGACGTGCTCGACAGCGCGACGAACGTAGTAAAAGAGTTCAACGGCAAGGATCGCAGCCACTTGAAGCTCGCGGTGCTGGCACTGCGTACGCTGGGCACTGAGCTGCGGCCAGTTGGCGAGACAAACCTGAAGTCGCTCGTGGGTACAACCGTATTGCAGCTGAGCCGCAACAGCGGTGCTGCCGATGCTTTCCAGACGGCGTTCGAAGCGGCTCAGGTGCGGGCTACAAACGCGGATACTGTGGGCAGCGTTCTGCAGGAGGTGCAGGCTGATGAGCAGCCGATCTCGGCGGCGCGGTTCTGGTCTCAGGTCGCGTTCCAGCTGGACCAGAAGCTGCGCACCATGTCTGTGGCCAATCCAGCGGCAATGCGCTCAATGGCTGCTATCGGCGAGAAAATCCTGGCTACCACGCAGGCCGTGGAGGGAGTTCAGACCGTGTTCAAAAATTATCTTCCTAAATCAACAACATAACTTAAATTAAATTAAATAATAACAAAAAAAAAGTAAACTGAACTGAACTGAACTGAACTGAACTGAATGCGATATGCTGGTTACTTGAATGTAAACCCTGTTTTCGGACGCTTTATTACTCCTCGCGGTTTAAATGCGCGCCGCCGCTGTTTCCACTGCTCTGCTTCGGCCTTGCGCTCGGCCTCAAGACGCTCGTTCCTTAGCTTCTTTTTCACGCGCGCAGCCTTGCCTGGTCTACATGGCCTTCGCGCCGGCCTGAAGTCAGCATTAATGTCTCGTGCTATTGGGTTTTTTGCGGCGAGTTGAGCCAACGCGGCGGCCTCTTCTAGCACAAAGTTCCCGCTCACGGCCGTGGCCAGTACGCGCTCGCGATCTGTCTGCGACGGCGTATATATGTAGTAGGACGTGGGCCTGCCTTGCTCAACTTTCTCTTCCTTTTCCTCTAAGCTCACGTTGACGGGCCCACTACCAGCAAATAACTGGAATTCCAGCACCTCGGGCTCGGCCTCATTGTCGCCCTCATCAGGCCCCGGCGAGTCGTGAGCCACTTCTTCAAATGCAAACGAAAGTTGGGGGTAATCAGCGCCACCGCTCTCTACGGGCTCTAAATCGTCATTCTCGTCTCTATACAAATCGCTGCGCGACACTACCGTGCCTTCCATTGCGGCGGTTTGTTTCAACAATTTTGACACCTGATAACCGTAGTGAGTGGCCGCCGCCGCGATTTCGATAGCACCGCCGCCGATAAGAAGCTGAAGGGTAGCGTCAAACTTGTAACTAGCATTGAAGAAAATATAAATTGATATTTAGAGAGAATGTAATAAAATGGTACCACATAGTATCGCTTGATTGGGTACTCGGTAGCTCAAATCGGACACATACTCAAGAGCATGGACATCATCATCATCAGCATCATAGTTGGCATCATCGTTAGCATCGTTAGCATCGTTAGCATCAATAAATTAATTAGTAGAATTATAGATCACTGCCGTGAGACAGGTCAAGCAGACAAGCTTCGCTCCACTCCGGTGCCCATGCGCTGCCAGCATCTCCTTTGTCGCATGTGTTTGGGCTACGGTACGGGGTCTCCAATTCTTTACATATTGCAGCCGCATTGCGCGCAGGTTTGCGAGTGCAAAAGTAATAACTTTGATAGACCCCCGTTTTGGCCACAAAGAACGCCAGAGTCCACGGAAACAACATAGCCGTCCACAGCGTGCTGAAAACACAGCGAAGTGCGAGCTCGTAACGAGAGTAAGTGACGCACTCCGTTTCACGCGTGTTGTTCATTAAGCACAGAGTCTGCGCCAGCCGCGCTGACAAGCCTACGCACAATTGCATCGTGCAGGTAAAGAGGTTTGTGCGCACGCACTTTGCGGCCTCGGAACTCGTACTTGTTGGCCGAGTAGGCACATCAGTACTAAGTTCTGCACCGAGGATTTTGATTTCTCTAGGCGGGTCAGTGCGCGCCGAAAGAACCACTAGAACTAGAAGCATGGCTAGGGGCGGCGTGATCGAGACCATGAGGAACCAGCCCACAAGGCAAACAGATAGAGCCGCGAACAGGCACGGCAGCGTGCACACAGAAAGCCAGAGCGGCGCGCGGTTCAGAATAAACAGAGGAGCCGCGGCGAGGGCGTACAGAGTGAGCATTGCAGCGAGGATGGCGAGCAGGCCCACGGCCAACGTGAGCGCCAGCGCCAGTTGCGGACTCATTGCATATGCAATCAGCGAGTCTTAAATTGAAGGGCAGCAGCGCGCACATGGACGTTGCCGAGGGTCTACCCGCGCCCTTATTTACGACCTGCCTTACTTAACCGATGCGCTCGCCACATCGACCTAACCCTTAATGACTTATGCGGTCAGAGATTCGCGGGGGGGGAGGGCCAGTTTGGCCGCGGCGATAAGGCCATGCCGCAGGCTTTTCCGGCAAATTTCGACGGCGTGCTTGGTTAAAGGCCAATACAGAGCCGCTGGTGGCACAAGGTATCGGTGTTGCGATGAGCTATCCCCTTTATATGTGGGCAAACAAGCTGCCTCAGCTTCCAACCGCGTTAAAGGCTCTATGCAGTGTGAGTCACGACACAGAACAATTGTGGGCCGCAGCCTGCGCGTAACCTGCACAAAATCATACGAGTAAAGGTACGCAAACGACGAAAAGCGCGTAGATCTCGGAGTGAACGCCAGCGCAGGAGCCCCGATTCCGAGCCGGCACGATTATCAACGTTCTGTGCATCGGTCCCGGCGCTGCCTCCGACGCCGCACCGAGCCTCGCCAGCTGTCACCAACGGCGTGCCCAATCACGCTGCGGTTACTAATTATGGGTCATTAATCACGCATTAAGGCGCATGCATGAAGTGCGCTGACTGACAACGCTGACTGACAACGCTGACTGACGACAGGTGGGCTCAATTGCCACACATACTGGACGAGAAGCGGCGCGCGGATTGCATCATCGGCCGGGGACATGGCAACACATGCCAGCGATTCGTAGCGTATGGAGACTGGCTTCTTTGCCTAGCCCGGGGCCGCTCGCTTCGCCGGCCACTGAGTCATCGCTGCCGCGCGCCCGCGCCCGCGCCGGCCGGGGCCTGGCTCGCCGGCAGGGACTTTTTTTTGGCCGATAGTCGGTTGCGTTTATCGCGCCCCAGGCGTGATTACGCCACACGCGGTCACCTGGACACCGGCCCGGGCTGTTTATGTGTAGTGAGCGGGATGACTGATGCGTTGGGACGAGCCCCTTCGTGGACCGCCCTATCCTGTATATATATCTAAGGTATGTAGGTTAACCTTGTTTGTATCCCTCCCATCTAAAGTTATTGGATCCGCAGCACACAATTGGCTGCAGCACATAGCACAGAAAGACGCCAATTGCGCGCATAACCCCGCCAAAATAATCGCACATCATTCAGCCTCGCGTTCTAAGGGCTCTGGGCACTTCTCGGCATGAGTGAGCCAAGTTCGGCACCCAGCGACTTCGAACCAACGGCACCGGCGCCGGCACCGGCATTGGCAGGCTTGCTTGGGCCTGCTGGCCAGGAGCCGGTGCCTCAGAACGCGGACAATGGCAGCGTGCCATCGTCCGAAGACGCGCGCGCGCCACAGACGTCCTCGGACGGCGATGCGCAGCACCGCCACCACCATCACCACCACCATCACCACCGCAGACGATCCCGAGTGCGCGGGCCACCAAATCGTGGCTTCGTGCTCACTGATAGAATAGGCAAGGGCAGTTTCGCCGTCGTCTACAAGGGCGAGTGGGGCGGCGACCTCGGCCCCAGCGGCGGCCAGCGCCAGACCGTGGCCGTGAAGATAGTCCAGCGCTCGCATCTGAAGCGCGATAAGAGACTGCTCGACAACTTTGAGGCGGAAATGGCCATCCTGAAGCAGATGAAGCACCCTCATATCGTGCACCTTATAGACGTGGTCCAGACATCGAGTGACTTCAATCTCATCATGGAGTACTGCTCGTTGGGCGACCTGTCGAATTTCATCCGCAAGAAGCAGAGTCTCATTCGCGACTCGCCCGTCGCGGCCGCGCTCTTCGCCAAATACCCGCATGATACGGGCCTGCACCCCACTCTGGTGAAGCACTTCCTGGCACAGCTGGCCAGTTCCCTCGTGTTCCTGCGCGAGCACGACCTCATGCACAGAGACGTCAAGCCGCAAAACTTACTATTAATGCCACCGGCCAAGACCGAGGACCAGGCCCGCGCATTCGGCTTTGTTGGTCAGTGGGATCTTCCCGTGCTCAAGATCGCCGACTTCGGGTTTGCGCGATTCCTACCGGCCGCCTCTATGGCCGAGACTTTGTGCGGGTCCCCGCTGTACATGGCACCAGAAATTTTGAAAGGTCAGATGTACGACGCAAAGGCAGACCTTTGGAGCGTCGGCGCGGTTGCCTACGAGATGGTCACTGGCAAGCCGCCATTCCCAGCCGCCAACCATATAGAGCTCTCGAAGAAGATTGATGATGCGAAGGACGAAATCGTGTTCCACTGTACCGTTGAAGCTGAGATCGAGGCAATTATTCGCGGTCTTTTGAAACGGGTGCCTGACACGCGCATGGGATTCGACGAGTTCTTTGCGCGGTCAGTGTGGCCAGTCGCCTCGCTCACGAGCGAGTCGTCTGTTTCTGCGTCTGGAGTTACGACGCCCGCGCTTCAGAGAGAATCAGAGAGCCAGCTCAGCACGGCAAGCCCTACATCGGCGTCGTCCACGACGCAGGAATCTGACCACGAGAGCTCGCGCTACTCGGCGTATTTGCGGCGCCGCGGCGCGAGCGATGTTGCCGTGGAGTCACCGTTGCCATCGCCAGAGTCGTCACATAGCCATCATGAGCCCGTGGCCGAGAGTGCGGCTGGTAGCAGCACTGCGCGCACCAAGGTTGCGGCGGACCAAGACAAACGGCCGGCTTCTCTCGAATCAAAGGTTTCGAAAACGAGCGAATCCGAGAATGATTATGTGTTTATTGAGAAGCGTATGGTCGAGGTGAACTCACTGGCTGATGATCTTGCGTCGCCCGCGGCGCCGGCGCAGCGCATGACGAACCCCGAGCAGAAGTTGAGCCGGCGGCGTCGGCTTTCTTCCATTGCCTATGGCGCGTCGCCGACGAATGCTCTGGCACAGGCTTTGCTCAAGTCTTCGGCGCGGCTGTTTGGAGCGAAGAGCGATGTCTCACCCTCGTCACCCACGTCAGTGCCGCTATCGGTGGTTATGGCGCCTCCGCAGGCCATGGAGAAGCAAGTGATGAACGACCTTGAACAGCTGGCCACCATCGGCAAGGTCGTTTCCTTGTATGCAGACGTGAAGTTCGCGCAGCTGGACGCCGACGAAGACGGGATTGATCGGGACCCTGTGACGAGTGTTCTGTTTCCGATCAAGTCACCATCGCAGCTCGATCCGTACTTCCAGCTGCGGCTGGCGCAAGAAGCGCTTGTTCTGTACCTGAAGGCACTGAGCGTGCTGGCAAGGGCCATGGCGCGCGCGTCGGAGTGGTGGGAGCAGCACCTGAAGCAGTCGAAGACGAAGGTTCCGCATGCGTCACCCGGCATCAATGCACTCGTGCAGTGGACGCGCGACAAGTTCAACGACTGCGTTGCGCGGGCCGAAACGGCGCGTGAGCTTGTGAAGAAGTACGCGGCTGAGGCCGGGACGGCTGTGCAGCACGTCAGCGCCGAGAAGCTGTTGTTTGACCGGGCGTTGGAGATGGCGAAGGCGGCGGCCACGCAGGAGATGGTTGCGTCCGAGGCCGATGTGGCCGCGGCGGCCGACGCGATTGCGACGTGTGAGATGAACTACGGCACGGCCGTATGGATGCTGCGCGCGCTACTGGAGCACGACCAGCCCGAGGAGGCACTGAGCGATGATGACCGCGTGATGGTCGACACGCTGATGAGCAAGATTGCGCAGCGGCTTGCCGGACAGCGGCGGCGCGCCAGCCGGTCGCGGTCGCAGACCCCGGACGTGTCGCAGCGAAGCGCTACGGCACCGGCCGGGCTTGCGTCGTCGCGCGTCTCTATGTCGCGTCTGACCCCGCCCTAGATGCACCACGCACCATGCAACGGTACACCACCCTACACCAGTACACCCTACACCAGTACACAATGCAACAGTACAGAATGCGACAGCGCCTCCAATGCAATTAGCACGCTGTGCTGGAACTCAAGCACCGGTGCGCACCCGCCCACCGGTGGCCCACCCATGGCACACTCAAACGCAGCGGTAGGCAAGCGCCCACCCATGCTTGTGAGCGCCCCGTCGCAATTTGGGGGCGCGACTGGCCCCTATTATTTTAATTTATTTTACGTGAACCCCGAGGATACCAAAAACAAAAACAAGTCTATAGCAGTCACGAATATTTATATTTTTTTTGCAACAACGTTTGTGCAGCAGCAGCAGCTGCTGCGAGCATTTTTTCGCAAACACACAAACACCATAGAAACCAGAAACCAACAATTAAATAATAAGTGGCCGCAGCAGTCTGCGACGGGGCCGGCTCGGCTTAAGCGGCGCGCTACGACGCGTCGTAGCGCATTTATAAATATTGCGATCTAATACATTGCGCATCGTGTTTGCTACCGGGCGACGCGATGCAATGCGACGTACCCGATCCTGCGATATAACCGAGCCCCATGTGACCCTTAGTCACCCCCCGCGAACGGGCCCCAGCGGCGGAATTTAAAGGCAGCGGGAAACCCACCCCCACAAGAGTTGTGTGTGACCCTGTAAGCGCAAACCGAGGAAACATAAAAAAATATTTGGACAAGATGGCACCTTCGCGGATCTTCTTTGCTGGCGGCAACTTCAAGATGAACGGCTCGAAAGAGCTTGTCACGAAGCTGCTGACGACGCTCAAGAACGCCGACTTGACGAAGGGCGTTGAGGTTGTGATGGGCGTGCCGTTCCCGTACCTGGACATTGCTTCCAAGTGTGTTGAGGGCACGAACATTGAGATTGCGGCCGAGAACTGCTACGTCAAGAACTCGGGCGCTTTCACGGGCGAGGTGTCGCCGGAGATGATCAAGGATTGCGGCGCAACCTGGGTCATTCTTGGCCACTCAGAGCGCCGTCACATCTTCCACGAGACGGACGACCTTATTTCGGAGAAGGCGAAGTTCGCGATCGAGAACGGCCTCAAGGTCATCTACTGCATTGGCGAGACGAAGGAGCAGCGCGAGGCCAACAAGACGATGGACGTCGTTAACGACCAGGTCGAGGCCCTTGTCAAGGTTCTGAAGCCCGAGCAGTGGAAGAGCGTTGTGATTGCCTACGAGCCCGTGTGGGCGATCGGTACGGGCCTCACGGCCACGCCTCACGATGCGCAGGCCGTGCACAAGAGCCTGCGCGAGTCCCTGAGCAAGAAGGTCAACGCCGAGGTTGGCGAGTCGACGCGTGTTCTGTACGGCGGCAGCGTTACGGGCAGCACCTGCGGCGACCTGTCTCAGTGCTACGACATCGACGGCTTCCTCGTCGGCGGTGCGTCGCTCAAGCCCGAGTTCTGCGACATCGTTAACTCGGGCCGCTTCAAGTCTGACTGACTATCTCGTATATAAACATGCGGCACGATTTTCTTTTTTTTCCCTTTTTAAAATAGAAGCATGTTACCACTGGAGCCGCCGCTGCAAGCCAGCGTTTTTGCCAATATCGAATCGTAGAAGTTAGGTACGAGCTGATTAGATTATGAGCGATTACAGTACGAGCAATTACAGTATGGATGCTAGTGATTTGGCTACAATGTTATTGTTTTCGACTCGGTTAGTACGAGCTGTTATGCACTACTATGCTTTGAATGGCTTGATACGAGGTGCACTGCTGCGGGCGGCCGTAGCGGGGAGGAGCGGGGCTAGCAGCAAGGCAAACCAGCTAGAGTTGCAATACAATTAGGAACTGTACTCGCTTCCTACATTTATTGTCGCATCTTTTACTAGTGCCGCTGCATCCACTACTGCGTCCACTACTGCGTCAAGTGCTGCGTCTGCCCACTGCGTCTGCCACTGCATCTACTGCTGCATCTTGTGCCGCATCTACTATTACTG
This sequence comes from Entelexis vaccinii, assembly GCA_004125185.1. NCBI lineage: Eukaryota > Fungi > Ascomycota > Dipodascomycetes > Dipodascales > Trichomonascaceae > Entelexis > Entelexis vaccinii. Next base: position 385,249 of record NRDX01000005.1, on the reverse strand, counting down.
CATCTCTTTTTTTCGGATCGCAGCTTGTGCCGCACCTACCACTACATCTGCTGCCTAGCACTATGTAAAATAGATTCCATTTGAAGTCAGAGCATTGGCTGCCCCGCAGCTGTGACGCCAAGACCCGTATTCCCTCGTTTGCCGCACTCTTGGCCCGCGCAGAGGCTTGGCCGCCGCTGTCTCACTCAGCGCATGCATACATAATACGCGATCTGCATGTATCCAGAATAATGCCTGACGCAGAGAAGCCCCTTGCAGATCCTCGTTACTATGTTTAGTGCGGCGCAAATAAAAGTGTGGGGGAAGTGCCGTAACAAGTGGCTGAGAAGAAGCACGCGGCTAGGCAGCGCGATTCAGGCTGCCGCGATGCCGCTCCAGGTGGCGAGGCGCGCCCGGGAGTTCCGCACGTTTCCGTGCGCGGGGAACCCTGCAGGGTCAGGTGAAAAAACGGCGAGATTATGAAGCCACAGATTACAGAGCCGCAGTACTATTGACAATTACTGGCGCTGTGTTTGCAAACCAAACACGACCCTTCCCCCCTTCGCCAGACAAAAAAAAAAAGTCCAACCCACGTTGCATGCACGGCGTGCAGTAGAATTTTTTTTTTAGAGAATAGACAGCAGTTCAGCACGAAAGGCATGTCTATGCAAACCGAGATTTCTCGCTCGCACGACCTTCCGCCGCTGAAATTGGAGCAGACTGCAACGAGCCAAGACGAGTCCATGGCGGGCTCGCGGCGCCTCAGGCAGGAGACGCAGGCAATGCGCGTCCACGAAACCAGTGATGGCCTCGGCTCTCACGTCCGCCGCTGTATAGGCAACAGTAAAGTGCGCTGCCTGCCGCCATTCATATCCTGCGACTTCTTCCGCATAAACGATGTGGGGCTGCCGCCGCACCCGTCGCGCGGCTCGCAGAAGGTGACTGCAGTGCTCAGCGGCACGCTGTCCATCGAGTACTCGCCGAGCGACGTCATCGAGCTTGAAGAGGGCAATGTTACAAGCCTCATGGTCGGCCGTGGCGTTCTGCGCTCAATGCGGGCCGTAACGCCGTCTGAGGACTCGACGCCGAAGCCGCCAACGCCGCCGATCACGTCTGCGTTCGCTACGAAGGCAATGCCACGCACGGAGGCCACGGGCGTGAACTTATTTATGGATGTGCCCGAGCCGTTCAAGCGCATCGATTCGTCACACATCGACCTCTGTCACAGCGACCTCGAGTCGTTCAATCCGAAGCAGGGCGTCTACGTGCGCATCGTAACCGGTAGCGGGTTTGGCCGCAAGGCGCCGCAGATGCTCACGGCCACGCCGACCACGATCCTGGATATAACCATTGAGCCCGATTCGACGATCGACATCCCCGTGCGGCCCGACTGGAATGCGTTTGTGTTCGTGATCGAAGGCAAGGCCATCGTGCAAGGAGAGAAGCGGCACAAGTTCGACTATATCGAGTTCCGACGCCCCACCATGAAGCGCGCGAAGAAGCGGCGGCATGCCAGCATAGAAGAGAAGGCCCAGGAAAGCTTAAGTGAGGACCCGAAGGGTGCGGCCGGAGAGAGCGAGGCCGACGCGAAAGACACAGAAGAAGTAAAGAAGCCAGAGCCGTCGTCCTTCGCGTCGCCGTCCTCGGCGTCGAACTCCTCGGCATCGAGCTCCTCGGCGACACCGTCGTCATCCGGCAGCACGGCGTCGCAACAGAACCAAGGCAGGTGGCCGCTCAGCGAGTCTGTAGTCGAGGTTTCTGTAGACGCGAAGGCGCCGGAGAAGTGCCGGCTGTTTTTCTGCGCGGCAGAGCCGCTCGGCCAGCCCATCTACCGCCAGGGCCCGTTTGTGGACGTGTCGATTGACGGTATCCACCAAGCATTCGACGACTACGCGGAGCAGAAGAACGGGTTCGAGACACGGCGTGTGTGGCAGAACGGCTCGCAGCTCGACGGCGCGGCAAGCTCTGCGAACGGCGGCGACGAGGACGACCCCGACACGGAGCCGTACAACCCGTGCGACGACGGCCCGGGATCTGACTGCGAGGACGGCAGCGGTAGCGATGACGGGGACGTGGGCATGAACGCCAAGGCCACGTTCCCGAACGCATTCCCGCCGGGCAAGGTGAACCCAGCAGAGCAGTCGACAGAGTTCAACGGCAACGAGAGTGTGGAGAAGCAGCAGCAGAGCAAGGTGCCGAAACGGCCGCGCCGAGACAGCACGGGCAGCGACAGCGATGACGGGTCCGACGGCGGGCCAGAAAGGCCGCAGTAGAAGACCGGCGTTAACCCATCGGGTTTCCCCCCCCCCCCAGGCCTTCGTCGCGACGCCTCTGATACAAACTTTTGGAACTATATATATTTTATTTTATTTTATTTTATTCTATTTTATTTTATTTTATTCATAGATTAACGACGGTATCACCGCACTTCGTGTCACCACCCCCAGGAGTAATAATAAGAACCACCCCGGTACCACCAGCGATTGGGGGAAGAAAAGGTAATGTAATGTCTAGTTAATTGAGTGTAAATTGTGCGCTCATTTGCTCATTTGCTCACATCCGGGTACAGATCGAAGCGCCGCTGGTTATAAACAGGCACGCTCGAACGGACCTCCTCTATTTTTGCCGGTTCGAGGTCCGCGTACACGATGTGCTCGTCGGCGGCGGCCTGGCCCACGACGTTGCCCCATGGGTCCGAGACAAACGAGTGGCCCCAGGCGTGGTAGCTGGAGCTCAAGTCGCGCGCGGGCGAGTCGAGCAGCACGTACATCTCGTTGTCGACGGCGCGGCTGCGGCCCAGCAGCTGCCAGTGTGCAGGGCCCGTCGTCATGTTGAATGCGCCCGGGTACACCATGGCGAAGGCGCCGTTGCGAGCGGCGCGCATGGCGAGCTCCGGGAAGCGAATGTCGTAGCAGATGCCGACGCCAACCTTGCCGTAGCCGTCGAGGTCGAGCAGCGTTTCGCTCGAGCCGGGGCTCAGCACCTCGCTCTCGACGAAGCGGATCTTGCCGGGCACGTCGATGTCGAACAAGTGGATTTTGCGGTGCTTGCCCAGCAGCTTGCCGGTTGGGTCGAACGACAGGCTGGTGTTGTAGTACTTGCCGTCGTCGATCTCGGGGAACGAGCCGCCGATGAGAAACGTTTGCGTGCGGCGCGCAAGGTCGGCCAAAAACTGCGTGGTCTGGCCCTGCGGGATCTTCTCGGCGTACTCGGGGAACGCCGACACGGCGTAGGGGCTGTTGAAGCACTCGGGCAGCACAATGAGCTTGGCGCCGTTGCGCGCCGCCTCGACAACCTTGCTCTCGGCGTTCGCCAGGTTCAGCGCCTTGTCTGCCGTGACCTTCAATTGCACCAATCCGACCTTCAAGGGCTTCTGCAGTAGTTTCGCCGTCATTCGGTGGGTGCTGCTGCTGCTGCTGCTGCTATCGTGTGGTTTTTGCGCACGAGAACTGATAACCCATGATTCCACACCGCTATCGTGAGATCGCATGTGACTACACACACCTCCCTCCCTTCCCCAAATAATATGGTTACTCACGAGTGACTCACGCCAAATGGGCGCCGCGACGCACGCACGCAAGTGACGGTGTGGCCATTGCGCACTAACAATATAATACAATTAACATACCGGCCTGTTAGGATGTACGCAGTTACGATGTGCGGGGCAACTCAATGCTAAGCAGTGCTGCATATGGCCGGTACTGGGCGCAGCGGCTCGCATACTACGCCTAAAGCCAAAGCCAAGCCAATGCCGTTGTTGTTGTTGTCGTTGTTGTTGTTGTTGTTGTTGTTGTTGTAGTTGTAGTTGTTTTCGAAAAATGCCGCAACTCAAGTTCAATGCAACAACGGCGGCTCATATCGCGGGGCTGCCCCGCCGCAATGGCAGCGACCCTACAAACCGCCGCCGCCGCCGCCTTGGTCGATGGGTGGTGGGTGGGTGGGGGAGAGGCAGAGGCAGAGGGAGCCAGGGCTAGGTGTGGGCTGCGACCGACGCATAGTAAACACGCGACCGGTTAATTTTAGCATCCACGGCGCAGGAACCTCAGGAACCTCAGGAACCTCAGGGAACCTCACCACCGGCCTCTTCTTCTCACTCTCTTTTCTCCCTCCCATGGACAGGCACGCGGCGCTGGCGTCCCGCATCGCCGAGAGCGTCCGTGTATGCGAGAACGGGCCGTGGATGATTCCGTGCCGCTTGGAGCTGCCCACGGGCGCTGAAAGCGGCCATGTGCTCGTCATCGGCGTTGGCGGGTCCACGCTACGGCTCACGGAGGTGAGCATTCCTGGCGGTAGCGAGCGGCGCGCGAGCTCTGTCGACGTGTTTGTGGCCGAGATCACGCCGAGCGCGCGCGCGGGCGACCTGTTTGCGTGGTGCGCGGCACAGCTCGCGCCGCACCTCGAGACGCATTTCGTCGAGAACAGCAGCTTGCTGGCGCTGTCGTGGTCGTTCCCGTTGCTGCACGGGCGCATCCAGACCATGGGCAAGACGTTCAGCGAGCGCTATGTCGGCCGCGACCTGCTGGAGGTGTTCAACGCGGCGCTGCCGGCCAAGTTCCGCGTGCAGTCCGTCACGCACGACGGCCTCGCGTCGCTCGTTGCCGGCGTGTACACGTTCCCGAGCTGCGTGATGGCGCTCACGCTCGGCACGGGCGTGAACGTGACGGTGGTTGGCCGCGACAACACGCTGGTAAATACGGAGATCTCGATGCTCGGGCGCCCGGACTTGACGCCGAGCATTCCGCTGCCCACCGAGGCGTGGGACATTCGCGGTGCGGCAGCCGAGTTCCAGCCATTTGAAACGCAAGTCGGCGGCCTGTGGCTCGGGCCCATGGCCGCAAACGCCGTGGCCAAGCCGCTTACCACCCTTGACTTGTGGGCGATTCTGGAGCAGCCCACACACGAACATTACGCGGTCGTGGACAAAATCGTGAGCCGCAGCGCATCGCTCGTGGCCGCTAGCCTCTACGGCCTGGCGCTGGCGTTCAATACGCAGCGCAGCCTGCGCGCAGGTTCCGCGCAGCAAGTCGCATACACGGGCGGCGTTGTATTTGAGCCGCAGTTCCGGCGCCGGCTCGACAATGCACTGGCCGCGCTGGCCGCCTGTTTCGGGTTCAGCCTCGAGCTCGTGCCGGAACGCCAGGGGTCGGAAGTCGGTGCCGCCATTGCCGCACTGGCTAGCACGGCCGCGGCGGTGCCACAAAATAACAAAACCGGTAAATAAATTATGAAGACGGTAATAAATTACGTGTATAAAGCCCTGGGCTGCGGCAGCAGAGCTCAAACAGCAGAGCCGAAAGCACCAGAGAAGCCTAACAAAGGCGGCTGCGGCAGCGGCAGCAGCAGCGGCAGCGGCAGCGGCGACGGGAGCAGCAGGAGCAGCAGCATCAACCCAGCGCAATGCGTGTGTGTATACAGCCTAGCGGCTTTGGCTTTGGCTTTGGCGTTTAGCTTAGTTCTAGAGCCTAGCACCTAGAACCTAGCACCTAGAACCTAAGTCACAGCAAAGGTAGGCAGGTGGCGACACGGGCACAATGCGAGCGCAATACAGGCACGATACAGGCACAATGCAGGCACAATGCAATAACAATGCAGCCTACCCGGCCATCTCGCGCTCGAGCTGCCGCAGCTCCTCCTCCTCGTCGCCCTCGGGCGCCGCCTCCTCGGCCGCGCTGGCGCCGTTGCCCAGCTTCTGCTTCGGCACCTCGGGCATGGCCGTGGATGGCGCCGGGCCGGCATGCACCATCTGGTCGTCGAGCTGCTGCTGCTCGAACTCCTCGAGCTCGGCCTCGAGGTCTGCGTCGTCGACGTTCACTATGGGCTGCGAGATGGCGGCTTGGATCTCCTCGTTCATGGCGAGCTGGTCGCGGATCTCGTCCATCGTGTCGTCGAGCTTGTCGACGTTCATGCCCTCGTTGATGCGGCGCATCGCGTCGGCGCCTTGCTTCATGTGGCGCATCGTCTCGCGGTTCAGGTTCGCCGACTCCAGCGCCGCCAATTGCTGCTCGAACGACGTCATCTGCTGGTACAGCATGTCGATCTCCTTCTCGTACTTCTTCTTCTTCTGCAGCGCCACCCGCGCCTTCGCCTTGTTCGTCACGACCAGCGCCCGCGCCGTGCGCTCCTCCTCATCGCGCCGCTGCTCCGTGAACGTCACCTTCCGCTGCAGCGTGTCCAGGTGCGCCCGCAGGTTCACAATGGTCTCGGTCGTTCCATCCTTCTTGGACCCGCGGCCAAACCACGACGAAAACATTGCCCGTGTGTCCACGCCGGTCGCAGGTTAGTGGTGGTCAAAAGGGCCAAATGCTCACCACAAACACTCCCTCCACGCCGGCTTACCTAACGGGAGGACCGCCGGCCCTGGGGGCCTGCCTCTCTGCCTGCCTGCCTGACCTGCTTGCCTGCTTGCCTGCTGCTGGCCGCGTTCCTAAACAGCATCTTTTTTTAAAAAAAATTAGGGCGTGAGAACGCAGCATGGACGATGCGCGGGCGCTTGTTGAGCTCGAGGCGCAAGCGCTACGAACCGGCACGTCGCCGCGCAACTCAATTGACGAGCTAAGGGCCGCACCGCCGTCGCCGATTGACGTTATTGTACCGCCCGCGCCGGGCTCGGTGCTTGCGCGCGCATACGAGGAGCTCGAGCAGGAAAAACTCGTGCTTGTGCGCGAGCTCGGCCGTGTGCACCTCGCGTGCGTCGTCGCTGAATTGGAGGACGTTGTGCGGGCTATACAGAACCAGCCGTTAGCGAACACGGGCTACACGGACTACGCGGCTGCGCGCGCCGAACACGAGCAGGAACAACTTCGGCTACATAACGAGTGGACAGCAGAGATCCGCTCGATCATAGATAGAAAACTAGGTATTGAGTAATGCGTTGCATAGAGTGCAAATAGTAAACTGGGCGCACTGCGGGCACTGCACATGCTCGCAGAACAGCTCAAATATATAATAACGGAAGCTTTAGCACTCGCATATGACGGCGAACAAACAAACTAACAAACAAGCACACAAAAAGAAGAGCACAAAAAAAGAGGAGCTACCCGGATTCGAACCGAGGTCTCGAGAAATCCCAACAGAATCAGAATCTCACGTGCTAACCGACTACACTATAGCTCCTTTTCGTTACTTGGCATTGACTTTGCCCATATGTACATCACAGACCGGCAAGGACCGTAAAATGGGCACGGTGGGCATACATACACACGGCACGGCCACGAACCGGGAGTACGCAGCAACAAGACAGTGCCGCCTTCTGCATAAACACACTAACCTCAATTGCACACCCTGCTAAGCTCCGGCTTGCGCCTGTGAACGCATCTTTAATGCGCCGGCCGCGTCACTCGATACGCGTAGGCAGGAGGAGCAGGAGCAGCGGCGCGTGTTTTCGACGACGATCCGCAGCCGGCGCTCGCGGCCGCACGCGTTTATGCCCCAAGGCCAGTCTACACGACCGCGCAGCGCGGTAGCAAAGCCGTCCGTGTACCCGTTCGACACGCTGAACGACGTGCTCGGCTCGCTGCTCCGCATTCCGCGCCTGCAGAAGATCGAGGTTTTGGAATGGCTGCAGGCGAACCACACGTACTTCGAGCGCAAGCAGCTGCGCGCGTACTACGGCATGATGCTGCGTCTGCTGCGCGGCTCCGTGCCAATCAAGCCCATGGTCGATCTGCTCATCCTCATTACGGACTCGCTCGTAATTACGCAGTCGCGCGTGAACTTCGTGCGCAGGCTGTTCACCGACAAGCTGAACTCGCCCTCCATCGGCCGCCTTCTGCAAACAATGGCCGACTGCTGCGGGCCCGGCATCTACGTGCCGCCCCTCGGCCAAAGGCATGTCGAGCAGACGCGCATTCCAATGCATGTCGTGCTGCGCGTCGCTAGTGCCGAAAGCCCCGCGGCGCCGCCGCCAGAAACTTACGACCTTACCGTATCGAAAATGAATACACAGGTGTACCAGCACCTGCTCCTAGCTTCCAAGTCCTCTGATGCAGAGTTCGCAAACCAACTCGCCCAATTGGTGCCGCTCGTGCAGCAGACCGGCCGCCTGCTTCTCGGCATCGAGCTCGCAGTCTACGAATATTTGGCCACGCGGTGGATCCTCGACCACAGCGCCGAGCGCACGCAGGCGCTGCAGGTCATTGCGTCGGCGCTCTTCCGCTACTGGCCGCGCCTTGACTCGGTCACGCTGCAGTCGAAACTGCTGAACGCGCTTTCGCACGCAAAAAGAAGCGCGGCTGAGATCATGATACCCCACTTATGGCACCTTGGACCAGCAGCGGCGCCGCTTATGCACACACTCGTCGTTAAGGCGCGGCCGGCCGCGCTGGGTTGGCAATCTGAACGTGTTTACACTCGCTACATGCATATTTACCAGTATTACGCCGACGCATCCTCACCCACATTGCCGAAATCGCTGCTGCCAGCGCCAGCACCAGCTCCAGCATCACTACCACCGCCACCACCACCACCCGTCATCCTTGCCGACCTTGTAGTGCGGTTGAAGGGGTACTTGCCGCTGTGCGCCAAATGGAGCACATCCGTGCCGGCCATATGCGCGACGCTGCAGGGCGAGTTCTCGCTCGTCTCTACTGACGAAGCCGCAAAATATGTAGACACGCTATTCGGGTCTACAGCCGAGACAGACCTGCTGTTTTCGCTGGCGAACTCGCCCTGGCTCGGAGCATACCCGCAGCGCACCTACAGCCGCCTCAAGGTCGAGACGCACGCGGCCTCGAGCGTGCTTATCTCGTCGCAGCGCCCTGCGTCATCAGTCATCAAGATCGACGATGGCTCGCTGCATGGCCTCGGGCTCAGCATGCAAGGGTTCTGCGCACAGCTCGTGAGCGACCTCGTCCAGGAAAATCTGGACATCCGGCCCTTTCTTAGGGACCTGAATGCCGAGGCTAGCTAGATGCTAGACTCCGCCGGCCGATGGACGCCCGACGCAGAGCGGCTGCGCTGGGATCCGAGCGCGCGCGGGCCGCGCCCTCGCGAATCCCACAACAGCGGCACCACCACCACCACCACCAACCTTCCGCCGTCCCTATTCTCACTGTGTATCAATTCCTTAGGGAGATCGCCGCGTGCATTCACAGCACCGGTTTTGGAGTGTGTCGATGCGCGGCTCGCGTCCAGAATCTGGCTGGCCATGCGCGACGGCCGCTACGACTCGCTAGAAACTTGGCTTCTGTTCACACACGTTTATGGCCCCGCCGCAATAAGCGCCGTTGGCGGCGAACACGAGTACACATGCTACATATCCCTTGAAGAGATGCGTAGCGTGGCGAAGCACCTTCAGGGACTCATGCGTGTGAGCTTCCCCGACTCAGTGGCCATCGCAATTGTGGCTACAGCCGGAACGGCCCTCACAGCTGACTTTCTGCAACCCCTCACGTCACTACAACAGCTGCAGACGCTGGACCTGCGCGCCGCGAAGTGGCCGGCAAACCTAGACGAGATCGACAGAGCCTTGAAGCTGCTGCTCCAGGCCATGAAATACGGCGCCCTTCAGTCGCTTACACGCCTGCGTCTGCCGCCTCGCGGCCCTGCGTATCTGAAGCGAGCGTTGAAGCTCAAGTGGCCGCGCTCTCTGCAGTACTTGCAGTGCCCAGTGAAGCCGGAGGATGCTAGCCAGAACTGGAAAAGGATAGCATCAATTCAAAACACTCAAGAAGACGAATTGTCTGTTGTTTTTATAGTAATGCGCTCTAAACAGGGGCTGCCTGATCTGCCGTTGGGCTGTGATAATAGTTTCTGTAGAATATGATTTGTTATGCACCTTAATTAGAAGGCACATGTGGGGAGCCATACTAACGGGTTTCCCCTGTTTACTATCACAACCTGAATAGTGTGACGGGGGGTTTTCATTTAATTATAAACACTTGATCATTCTGTTTGCGCAGGTACTGAAATGTCTTAGTAGATATCAATTAGTGGGTGCGGCCGTAAACTTAGCAGAAACTCGACTCAGCTGAGTTCACCCTCTGGGCCCACCTTTGACTTGTATGCATCATGTATTTATTTATTACTCGGATTTCCTAGTACTAACGGCTCTTTTCTTGTAAATTTACTATCTCTACTATAGCCGATCCAGTGTAGAATGGTTGAATAATGCCTCCCAGGACAAAAGCCTGTCTCGACCATCAACACCCATTTTCCATAACTTGACCATTATCGGCAATTATACACCCTCAAAAAAGTCTGTTTTCATTGCCGCCAATGAATTTAGTACGGTTCGCTATGCTACTGGCAGCTCTCAACGCGTGAAATATTGTGGCCGCATGCGGATCCTGCCCGCTCAGTAGTCACGTGTGGATTTGGGATTCCACTTTTTTTTTTTCAAAGTTGCTTACAACGACCAGCGGTACCTAAAAAATTTCCCAGTAGTTGTTGTCTACAGAACCTTGGACCGACAATGACGTTTGTGCTCACCGAAACGTCGGCGGGCTACGCGCTGTTCAAGGCCAAGGACAAGAAGCTGTACAAGTCCGACAGCCTTCTTGCTGATCTTGCGTCCCCGTCGCAGGTCGCGGAGCAGTTCAAAATCAAGGCGTTTGAGAAGTTCGAGAGTGCTGCAGACGCGCTCGAGGAGATCAATGCTTTGATCGATGCAAAGGTGTCCGACAAGATGCAGCACCTTCTTGGTGAATTGCAGGACGAGAAGAAGGCTACTCTTGTCGTGTCGGACCCAAAATTGGGCAGTGCTATCAACAAGCTGCCCGACTTGTCGCTCAAGATCGTGAGCGACGCTAACACTCTGGACATCATGCGTGCGCTCAAGGAGCACCTCCCTAGCGTACTGCCAGGTATCAATGAGAAGGACCTGTCCACGATGTCGCTTGGTCTGGCCCACTCCATCGGCCGTCACAAGCTGAAGTTCTCCCCCGATAAAGTTGATGTCATGATTATCCAGGCCATCGCCTTGCTCGATGACCTCGACAAGGAGATCAATGTTTACGCCATGCGCCTGAAGGAGTGGTATGGCTGGCATTTCCCCGAGATGACGAAGATCATCACGGACAACCTCGCCTACGCCGAGGTCATCAAGCTCATGGGCCTGCGCTCCAATGCATCCACAACCGACTTCTCTAGCATCTTGCCCGAAGACCTCGAGCACCGCTTGAAGGAGGCCGCCGAGATCTCCATGGGAACAGAGATCGTAGAGGAGGACCTCAAAAACATCAACTTCTTCGCTGAGCAGGTCTCCAAGCTCACGCACTACCGCGACCGTCTCAGCAGCTATCTTAACAACCGCATGGCTGTCATCGCTCCGAACCTTACTGCTCTCGTTGGTGAGCTTGTTGGCGCTCGCTTGATTGCGAACTCGGGAAGCATCATCAACCTTGCCAAGGCGCCAGCATCAACAATTCAGATCTTGGGTGCTGAGAAGGCCCTGTTCAGAGCACTGAAGACAAAACATGACACGCCCAAGTACGGTATTCTGTACCACGCCTCGCTCGTTGGCCAGGCGTCGGGTAAGAACAAGGGTAAGATCGCTCGTATGCTCGCTGCCAAGTCGGCCGTGTCTACTCGTTACGATGCCCTTGCTGAGGAGCGCGCTGACGATGCTACCGTTGGCGTTGATGACCGTTTGAAGATCGAGCGAAGACTCGCCTTGCTCGAGGGCAAGGATATCTCGCGTATTCGCGCGAATGCACACTCGCAGCCTAAGACCGAGTTCAAGCCGGTTGCTCAGTACAACGTGGATGCTGATGCCCCCGACTCGGATGACGAGGACGAGGAGATGGACGATGCTCAGACCGAGGAGAAGAAGGCCGATCTGAAGAAGAAGTCTAAGGAGTCAAAGAAGGAGAAGAAGGACTCGAAGAAGGACTCGAAGAAGCGCAAGCGTGGCAGCGACGACGAGGACGAGGAGTCCGAATCGGAAGACGACGAGGCTGCTAAGAAGGCCCGCAAGGCCGAGAAGAAGGCTCGCAAGGAGGAAAAGAAGAAGGAAAAGGGCGAGAAGAAGTCCAAGAAGGAAAAGAAGGAGAAGAAATAAGGTGTATTAGGCGTTATACTATTTAATAACTGTTTGAATTATTTTTGGCTGCAGATACCCCCCCACCCCGACGACACCCAAAAACAGTACAAAACTTACTCATAAATTGCCCACCACACCGCGTTCTGCGAATATTTCAGGCAGTTCAGGCTACCGTCGACAACGACAACTAATTTATTTGAAGCTGTTACCTATGAATAAATAATTAGCGAAGAGTGATGCACTGTTCGCTGTGGCCTTTTTTTTTTTTTTAGAAAAATACTTTGACAACGCCGACCTCATCAACACTAACGGCCATATCCCTTCCACCTTGTGTCTCGAGAAGGCCGACTTTAGTGATCGTGCCGCGATGGTTTCGCCCAATATCGCGGCCCTCATTGCCAATGATCGCCGTGCGGGCGAGCCTTTCGCTTTGCTTCAGCAACGAAACCTTTTCAAACGTGTACTTTGTGCTCGACCCAGCCTTTCCCATGTATGTGACTCTCGCAGATTTCTGGTTCAAGCCGCTGATAACAGCACTCTGGTGCGGCGTTTGGAGGTCCCAGTACCGCAGAATGCGGTCGCCGCCTCCAGTCAGAAGGAAGTGGCTCAAGAGCCGCTTTGATGATGCAAGCGCCGTGACGGGCGGTTTCGAGCGTGAGAATGTCTCGGCAATGTTCCACTTAGCAAATCTGTCAACCAGGCTTTTTTGCGTCTCAGAAATCGGGTGTAGAGACGGAAGCTTCTCATCATCCTCTATGTCAATGTCAACCTTAGGAACAAGCAGTTCTCGGCACTCCAGCTTCTGTATGTCCCACACTGAGACCAGATTTCTTTCGAATCCGCCAGCAACGCACACCCACTTCGGTGACGATGGGTGCGGCTCAATTGCAGTTATAGGACATAGCTCACCGATCCCCCAACTTTGGATTAGCAAGCCGAAGCGCGTGTCGAACAGTTGCATCATGCCGTGCAAAGTGCCAACAATCACCCAGTCACCCTCGGGGTCCCAGGCCCAGCTCGTAGGAACTCCATGCTCCTGTGTGCTTGAAAGCGACATTTTCACACTCAGGTCTGGTAGGAAGATCTGAACAAGTCGATTGTTCGATTGTAGAACCCAGAGATCTGTGATTGGCGCGTTCCTATCTGCCGGTTTCTTGCAGTGGAAGGCAACAGCGTATCCACCGTCTATATTGTAGCTAGCTATAGGCGCAAAGCTTTCAAAGCTCAGTGAGCCAATGCCCGTGGTCTTGAACACACAGTCTATAAGGTGGACTTTGCCATCATTGGTGCCGATTACAAGTACTGATGTGTCTGCCAAGAACTCTCCAGCCCGGATTGGGGCTCCAGCAGTCCATGTGAGGACTGGACGACTAGAACCCTTTACTAAAACGCGCGCATCCCACAACTTGACAATGCCATCATCAGCCCCCGTGGCAAAGAAACGATGGTTTTGGTGTACAGCCAGTAAATGGATTGCGCCACGGTGGGCCTTCACGGAGGTCACAAGCACACTAGGTACTTGATGTCCCTTCGTACTGCCATTATGATTCACATGCTCCGTGCCAGGACCGCCATTGACAGCTGTGCCCACGGCGCCGGATTCCGTGATGCCATTCACAGCGTGACCAACAACCTTCGATCCAATAATAAACTGAGGCTCCTCTTTCTCGAGCCTCAATTTGTGGGCTGCGACGTACTTCTCCAGCGCCGCAGGGACAGGCCCACCTGACCAGGTCCTGGGAATGACCGCTGTTTTGGCCACTCCTTGCTGGATTCTATCTTGCCTAGCTGAAATCGCCCGCGGGGATGAGACCGTTCCCTCGGAACTGAGCTCCGAGAATGTCGTTGCCGGCACCAGAGGCGGCATACGACTAAGCTGCTGGAGATAGTCTCGGAATGCGAGCAATTGCCACAGGTCCTCGTTATTGAAACCAACCTCACGAAGGCGCTTTAGCCACTGGCGGTCCTCTACGGAGAAAGAGACGGTAGTGTTTGAGGCTTGAACTCGTAGATCCCAAAATGCCGATGTTGAGTGATTGGAATCAGAGTTAGTCTGAGCTGCAGTAGCCTGTGCGACCCACGACAGCACCAATGAGTAAACGGCCTGAGGAAGCGGCGGACGCAGGGCCTCAACCAGGGCGTTTGGGTCACGGTAGTCATCGATCTCAGAATTCAGGTATTGCGTGAGCAGCGGACGCAACAAGCAATAAACTTGCGCATGACTGAGCTGCCTAGCCGTGGCTGCAACTAAGAGAAGCGCTTGAGTTCGAATATCAATATTGGGATGGATGAGGAACTTGGCACAATTTGGAACCAATGTGCCGAGAAGCAGCTTCAACGATAGCAGGCTGACCTCGATCATAGCAGCTAATGATTTGAGAACAACGGCCACTAAGTCCTCTCGTCGATCGCAGAGACTTTGAATCATAAGGGGGACCACGTACTGCTCAACACTTGCCGGACCCAGCAACGGCGCAATCTCGGCGATGAATTCGAACAGGTCCATCCGTACAAGAGGGTCCTTGTCATTGAGGTAAGTGATTGCATGAGAAAGGAATATGTCATTTGTACCCTGCTTTCCCAGCACGGTGCACAATGCTGGCGCGTGGCGCAGCAGCGACCGGCGAACAATGCCGGCTTTATCAACTAAGAGCAGTCGAGCATTGTCATCGATGCGTTGAGAGACGGCATTCCAGCCCTCGCAATCGACAGCGCTTTGAGCAATACTGGGCAAGCAGGCTGCGTACACTGCCTTGACCTCGGCCGATGCGGTGCTGTTAACTGATTGGGCGAGTCGAGGAAATAGATACTCGGAGAACACCTTTGAGTTCAGTGGGGAGTACGAGGTCACCATGTTTAGCAGATGGGCGATGTAGGTGAGAGCGGCCATTCTCACTGTCTGCTGTGGATCACGCGTAAGAAAAACCAGATATGGCAGACATCTGTCGAGCTTTGCGTCATCCGGTACGAACTCTGCTAAAGTCAGAACCAACTCTGCAGCACGCAATCGCCAGTCGATTGTTGAGGTTGACTTTAGAGCCGAGCACACGTAAGACAAAATGATGAGGGCTCCGCCCTCGGCAGGGATTTGGGCTGGATCGATTTTCTGGGGGATCCACCAGGTTGTGGGCAGCATTACGACAGCAGGAAGGGGAGCGGCCGGCAAGTCGGAGCCCTTAACGGACCGCAGCGTGCAGCCCAGTGACTGCTCGAGGATCTTTGACTCGAAGATCTCCCACATGTGCTGGACCATGGCGTTTGAGTTCGTAGCACCACCATAGCCACTAAACGGCACAAGCAGATCCCAGAACGTGTCGAAGAATTCAGGGAAGATGGTGCCTCTGTACTTCTCGAGATACTCGGCAGCACTCAAGCGCTCCTCAGGATCAGTATTCACCATAGACATGATGAGGTCACGCACGTTGGCATCGTCGATTGAGCTCAGGTCTGGCCTGTACTCGCCGCGTTTATATTTGAAGAGATCGGCCAAAGTGAAGAGCTGCTGTCCCTCAAGGAACAACTCGCCAATGACGCAACCTGCCGAGTAAACATCCATGGACCCCGTAAGGGTTTCGGGGCCCGTGTCGGAGAAGCGTTCGGGGGCGACGTAGCAAGCGCGCCGTTGTGATACGTCGAAATAGAACAGGAACTGTGCGCTGTCGGTTTCAGGCAGGCGGACGGGCTTGAACGGCGCGAAGTCGACGATATATACCCACTTCCAACTGCCGACAAGGATATTTTCGCTCTTGATATCGCCGTGGAAGATGCCGTGCTCGTGGCACGACTTTAGGCCGCGCAGCATCTGGTAAGCGATCCATTTTTTCTCGATGGGCTCGAGGAACGGCCGCGTGGAGATGCGGTCGTAGAGGTTGTGCTTGATGAACTGGCGGACGAGGTAGCCGGCGCGGTCAGTCTCGACGATGCGACTGTATCCGATGGCGTTGGGGAATGCGTTGATGAGCGCGTCGTTCTCGAGCTTCAATTGGCTGCTGATCTCGTGGACCTGCTTCTTGGCGGCGGAGATATCGATCTGAGCCGTGGTTGGCTTGAGAAAGACCTTGACCACAGCAATGCCGTCGCGATGGATGGCGCGGACGGTTTTCAGGAAGCGCGAGCGGCCGAGGTCTGTGCCGTATGCAAGGTCGCCGAGCTCGTTCACATACGAGTCGATGGGCACCGTGGCGGTCGGCGCCACGGTTGACAGCTGTGCGCCCATTGCGGCTTCGCGGGGCGGCGCAGGCTGGTGGAATGCAGGCTAAATTAGCAGCTAAATCAGCAGGGCAATGCTGTGCTCGATGCGGGTCACGAATCGGCGGCGCACACGCTCGTCGTGGATTCGGGCCGGGCGATTAGTATTGTGTGTTTATTACTTACTATATGTTAGTAGGCACTGGGTCAGTAGGTTACACACATAAGCGTGAGCGGGAGAGGGAGAGCCAGGGCCAGGCAGGCAGAGGCAGGCAGGCAGAGGCAGGCAGGCAGGCAGGCAGGCAGAGCCAGGCACGTTAGGAGTGAAAACAGTATAGTGTAGCGATGATTGTCAGCCCTAGCCCTGAGGCATTAAGCGAATAATTTAGAGCCATTTTCCGGGGAAGCTAAGTGTCCGTGACGCTGTTTAGCCGCAAGCAAAAGCACGCAGGGCGCTCCGCATGATCATCGGACTGGGGGCGCGGCATTGGGGCCCGCAATGGAGGGCATTGCGGGCGCTGAGGCGCAGCATTCACTGGCCGGCGTGCCCGAACCCGTCGCCGTACCAAATCTTCGGCCTCGACGCCGGCACGCCCGTTGTAGACAAGAAGCGGCTGCGGCAGGTGTACTACGAGCTGGTGAAGATCTATCACCCGGACCGGGGCACGACCGGAGACGCGGATCGGTTCAAGCGCATTGTGGAAGCGCACGATATTCTAAAGGACGAGTCACGGCGGCGCAGCTACGACGCGTCAACGCGCGTGTACGGCACAGGCGCGAGCGGCGTGCGGTACCAGCGCACGTACGAGAGCCATTTTGACGACGACAGCGACGTGAACTACTGGTCGCACGCCAACAATCAGAAGTTCGACAAGGGCCTGTACGAGAGCCGCATCTGGGTGCTGAAGTGTGTTGTCGTGGTGACGGTGATCATTGCGGCGGCAAACCTGTTTCTGCTGAAGCGCGCCGCCGGCACGCGGGCCGAACTGCTTGACGCCGAAACGGAAAAGGCGGCGGCGCAGCTCGCGCGCGCTGCGGCCAGCCGGTACCCGGAGGACACGCCGCAGGATGTAATTGACCGGTTTCTGGAGAACCGGCAGCGCACGCTCGACCGCTACGGCCAGCAGCTGAACTACAAGCGGTTTGTTGATGGCCCGGGCCCCGACGCGGCGCCTGGGCGCCGAGCCTCGGAGCCGTCTCGGCGTGAGACTCCGCCACGCGACGCACCACTGCGCGCACCGCGCAGCAAATACAGCGAGGCGCCGAACCCGAATCCGAAAGCGCCGACTCCGGAGCCCGAACAAGACGCTAGGCCGCGGCGGCGGGCTAATGGCGAGCACGAGGGCCCCGTAGCCGCCTACTTTGGACGATAATTGTACCACAACTGCGATGACGACTGCCACGGCGCGGGCGACTACGACTACGACTACGACTGCGACTGCCACGCTTTTCTCACGACTCACGATCCTATGTTTAACGACCATACACTCATATAAACACATACATACACACATAGACGATAGAAGCCAGCCACGATACGTTTCTGCTCAGCTCAGCTCTGCTCTGCTCAGCTCAGCTCTGCGCAGCTCTGCTGTGCGCAGCTGTGCGCAGCTGTGCTCAGCGGGGCGGGGTTTGCAGCCCAGCGCGGGGATCAAGGCAGATGACTCTTTTGCCGCCGGCAATCGCAGCTTAGAAATGCGCGACGCAGCGCGAGTCTGTGCACGCAAAGCGGATGCGGCCGCGCTGGACCCCTCGCCCTATAAGTAGCTGCTGCTATCGCTTCGATTTGCAAGCACCGCCGGCGGAGTGTCATGGACTTCACGAAGCCGGAAACAGTGCTGGACCTCAACAACATCCGCGCCGCGCTCATCAGAATGGAGGACACGATCCTCTTTGATCTGATTGAGCGCGCGCAGTTCTGCCAGTCGCGGCAGGTGTACGCGCGCGGTGCGTTCGAGAACCTCGAGAACCGCTCGTTTCTGGAGTGGACGCTGCGCGAGACCGAGCGCATGCACTCGCGGCTGCGGCGCTACGAGGCCGATGATGAGATCGCGTTCTTTCCCGACGCGCTCATGCCGTCGCTGCTGCCCCACCTGAACATAAAGTCCGCGCTCGCATCGTACCACCGCGACATCAACGTGAACGACACGATCCGCGACTACTACATAGACAACGTGGTGCCGGCCGTCGCGGCGGCGCCCGGCGAGCAGCCCGAGAACTACGGCAGCTGCACTCTCGCCGATATCCAGGCCCTGCAGGCACTGTCGCGGCGCATCCACTTCGGCAAGTTTGTGGCCGAGGCGAAGTTCCAGCAGGAGCGCGACGAGATGTCGCAGCACATCCGCGCCCGCGACACCGACGCCATTCTGCGCATGATCACGAAGCCCGAGGTCGAGAAGCAGGTCCTCGAGCGCGTGCGCGATAAGGCCGAGAAGTATAGCATGGACCCCCACACGAGCCTGCGATGGTCCCAGAAAACTCAAGGGAAGGTCAGTCCTGATGTTGTTGTGCAGATCTACAGGAACCTCGTCATCGAGCTAACAAAGAAGGTCGAGGTCGACTACCTGCTGCGGCGCCTCGAGGAGGAGTAAGGAGTAATAATAATAAGGCTGAATGAATGAATGTTGAGACGCAAATCAGCCTAATTTTGTAGATTTACTCGGCCGACCTCGACAACGACGTACTACTGCTTGAGTAGATGTAATAAGGCTCGTTCCGTTTAGGTAGACATCATGGTATGTTAGCCTAGTTTTGTAATTATATGCGGTGTGCGCACGGCGGTGGTTTAAGCTAATGAAATGTCACTCGATTTTCTCCCCATTCTCGAGGGATGCGAGGCAGAGCACGTTCTTAAGGCCCGAGGGCCTTGCGCGTAGCGTCGAACGCAAGGAACGTCACGGCGTTCACGGGCGCCGCACGCAGCAGCGTTGTTCCGAACCCCCTGAACAGGCTGCGGTACCCGTTCGCGACCGTGGCTTTGTAGCACTTGTAAAGCGACGGGAACTGGCGCTTCTGCGGGTCCAAAGCGTCCGTCTGCATGCGCGACTTGAGCACGTCGATCGGGTAGACGGACGTCCACATGGCGAGGCCGCCAACGGCGCCGTACGCGCACACATGGAAGCTGGAGATGTCCTCGCGCTTTTTGCCCGTGGCGCGCATCTCCTGCTTGATGCACGCCTCGGCCGCGAGGAAGTACATGCCCATGCCGTGCACCTCGCGGATGATTGTTGGGGCCAGGCCGTGGAACAGGCCGTCTGACACGCCGCCGAGCTTCACGATCTTGCGCGCAGCGTCGATCGGCCCGTTAAACGTCACGGCCGAGCCGGGCGTCTGCGTCTGCAACCGAATACGGATCTGCTCGATGGGGCTGGCCAGAAACGAGTTCGCTGCACCGGCCGCACCGCCGCTCACGTACAGCTGGTCGTAGCCAAGCTCCGTGGGCGTACCCTCGGCCGCCGAGCGCGCCGAGAAAATGCGTTTCATGTACTCGTTCACGGCGAACTGCACGCTCACGCAGGCGCCGACGCCCACAAGCGGCGTGAGCGTGCCCTTGTAGAAGCCGAGAAAGCCCTCGTTCTTGAGCAGCTTCTTCACCACGTCCATGGCGCCGCTGTACGTGCCCTCCGGAGCCGCCTGCAGCCGCACCTTTGTGGTGTCGAAGGGCTGGCCCGACAGCACCTGGGCAATGCCGCCGATAGTGCCCGCAAACACGTCCTTGGCCGCGCTCGGCGAGCCGTGGATGTGCAGATACTCCTGATCGACGTGGGTTGCCATTAGCAAGATGTGAACCGCGGCGAAGGTCCGTG
The DNA here is from genome assembly GCA_004125185.1 of Entelexis vaccinii. Lineage (NCBI taxonomy): Eukaryota > Fungi > Ascomycota > Dipodascomycetes > Dipodascales > Trichomonascaceae > Entelexis > Entelexis vaccinii. Next base: position 365,296 of record NRDX01000005.1, on the reverse strand, counting down.
TCTACCGTTTGAGTCTTAAAAACGCCGCCGCTTAGAATTTCACTTTGTTTAGGCAGGCCCGCGCAGGCACCCGCGAGCCCTAGCCCCTTCGATTGTTCCACCGCAAGAACGGGCCGCGCGGGGAACCTGTGAGGCCGAATTGCTGCTAAACAACCTGCCAAATTTGTTGTGCGTGCTTAGATTTCGAGATCGGTCTTGAATGGTGAAAATGGGCCTTCGTGGTTACGGCCTTCGTGTGAATGTGTGGCCGTTGTTGTTGTTGTAGCACTACCGTTGTTGTAGCAGCAGCAGCACTTCTGCCGTTGTAAGCGCGTTTGGGCGCCCACCCATTGGCACGCGGCACGCCGTTACAGCGCGGAGGAAAAAAAGCCCGCACGGGCGGCGCACGAGCGGCGCACGGCCCCGCCGCATGCACATCTACACGAGCACAATTGACTAGTGCAGCACCATATTTAACCTAACCAAAAAAAAAAAAAAGCTGGTCATTTCCTGCTCGCGCTACATAAGTGGGATAGCGCAAGCCGTGTGTGCGTGTGCCTAACTAACCTATGCGTTGCCGCCAACAAAAAAAAAGCCGCCGCCCAGGAAAATTACAAAAGCTGCAGACGCACTTCAGTTTGCGCGCGCACTGATTAAGTGGCCGGTGTTGAGCGGCCGGCGGCGCACGAGCCAGGAGGATAAGCCGGTCGGTCGGGGCGCACGCACGCACGCACGCACCACCACCACCACCACAAAAAGGCACACCGGCCGGAGGGAGGGCTAGGGCTGCGCCGATGCGAGCGTTAAGGGCAACGGTGATGAGATATACTGATGGTTGGGTACCCGTCCGCAGCAGCGCCGCAATCCACCGGCAATCTACCGGCAAGCCATTGGCACGACTGACTGCCGCGGCCCATGCCCACCTCGACCGAACTCCCGCGAGCGGCGTCGAAGCGAATTGAGCCCGCCGACGCCGAGAATGGCGCCGAGATTGGCGCGCGCGAGACGGCGGCCTGCCGCAAGTCGACGGGGCCGTTTCTGTGGCCGGGCCTTGTGTTCAAGGGCGAGCAGCGCGACGTGAGCAGAAACGACGTCGAGGTGCGCATCCACGACGTCGACTACGACCGCGGCGTCGTGTACGGATACATCACGACGTCGGGGCTGGCCGAGGACCTGGCCGTGCTGAGCACGTACTTCGAGGGCGAGATTGTGTCGCCGTTCTTTGGCTTCCGCACCGAGCACCCCGAGTGGGGCGCTACGTGGGACAAGGACCTCGACCACTGGCGCAAGTTCAAGCCGTTCCGCGAGCTGGTTGGCGCCGACCGCCCCGGATTCGTGCTGAAGGACTACCAGGACCGCGACTTTTTGTTCATGCGGTGGAAGGAGCTGTTCCCCGTGCCGGACTTCCGCGTCACCGTGCGCGGCGCGTCGTACCAGGGCTTCTACTACGTGTGCTTCAACCAGCGCACGGGCGCCATTGTTGGCTACTACTTCCAGCGCGAGCAGCCGGCAAAGCTCCAGGACCAGCTGCTGGAACTGCACCCTGTGAACCCAGGCTTCCACCCGTCTTTTGAGTTCCGCTGAATTGGGCTGCCCATTGGGCTACAACGAAACCCATTGGGCTGCAACGACTTGGGCTGCAACGAAACCCACTCACGCGAATTGCGTTTAAACGAATCACGCAACGGCAAATCGAGTTGCCGCGAATGTGACTCGCCAATATAGCTTGCCCATACGGCTTGCCAATCAGCTCGACAACTTTTTTGCTGGTCAATGTGGCTCGCCCATATGGCTCGCCCATATCGCTCGCTTACTATTCAAACACGAGTGCTATTTAAAAAATATATACCTAAACGACCGTCACGCCATGCAGACATAACCCATCATCACTAAGCGGCCCCAAAATTGGAAACAATCGCATCTCGCGCACAGCCCACCACCACCACCACCACTACCCATGCTCATCATCATCTTCTTATTCAGGATATGTATGGCCTTCGCCTCGCGCGCACGTGATGTGTCACTCGCATCTGATTATAATCCCCGGGCTGCATACGAGTAGGCTAGGGTTTTTGATTGGCATCTCCCCCCCGTATTCTAGACCCTTGGGCCAGCCCAAGTGTGCCCCGCTAAGGCGCGCCGACCCGATAAAGCGCGCCGCCGCTGGGCAACAATCGAGTCAGAGCTCGGCGTCGTATGCTAGTCCAAAAACCGTGATCGCGACGCGTAAATTCCGCCTCATCGATGCGGGGCCCGCCTGTTTAGATATAGATAGGGCGGAGAGGGAAGGGGGCAGCAGCTAAAGCTGTGCGTGGGCAGCAGCAGCCAGCATTGTAGGTTAGTTGTTGTGGCTGTAGCCCGTGGCTGTAGCCGTAGCCGTAGCCGTAGCCCGGGTGGTGCGATGCGATGCGCCATGTGAAAAAAATCCCTGCTGAGTCACTCGAGATTCTCTCGTATTGCTTACAAAGCGGGATCGCTGGCGGCGGCGCGCGCGTGCACTATTTAGCGGGCCCAAAAATTCGATAAGCAGCCTTGGTCCGCGTCGACTTTCTGTTCGTGCAAAACAAAACCGATCGACTAAAGCCGCTGCGATGGGTGTGAACTCTACTACTCAGGCGTTTGTGGAGGCCGTGCTGCCGAGCCACATGAATTGGCTCGAGCGCAAATGGGATGCCTACTACGACTACATGAACAACGACACGCTTGCCACGGGCCTGCTGCTGCTCGTCGTGCACGAGCTCGTATATTTCGGCCGCTCGATCCCTTGGATGATTCTCGACATGATGCCGTCTATGCGCAAGTACAAGATCCAGGATAACAAGCCGCCCACGCGCGAGCAGTACCTCGAGTGCTTGAAGGACGTCATGCTGGCCCACGTCTTTGTCGAGGCCTTCCCCATCTTCGGCTTCCACCTCGTGTGCGGCCTATTTAATATCGACTACCGCGCCCCGTTCCCGTCTTTGTGGACCATGGCCTGGCAGCTCACCGTGCTCTTCTTCATGGAGGACACTTGGCATTACTGGGGCCACCGCGCGCTCCACTCGAAGGCGCTGTACCGCCGCGTCCACAAGCAGCACCACCGCTACGCGGCGCCGTTCGGCCTCACCGCCGAGTACGCGCACCCCATCGAGGTCATGTTCACGGGCACGGGCACCGTCGGCTCGCCGCTCCTCCTCGCATACCTCACGGGCAACATGCACCTTCTCACCGTCATGAGCTGGATCTCGCTGCGCCTGCTGCAGGCCATCGACTCGCACTCCGGCTACGAGTTCCCCATTAGCCTGCACCACTTCCTGCCCATCTGGGCCGGCGCCGACCACCACGACGACCACCACCACTACTTCACGGGCAACTACGCGTCGTCCTTCCGTCACTGGGACTACCTCATGGGCACGGAGACGGCGGCCACGAGCCGTCGTCGTGATACTGCGACCTCGGCCCTCGAGAAGCGCCACGAGGACGTCGTGGATCCTGCGGACCTGCAGGCTGAGAAGGAGAAGACGAAGTCTCAGCTCGAGCGTAGCGCAAAGTCTACTGTCAGGGCTTAAAGCTGAGCCAGCCCGCTAGCCGGCCAGCCGGCCAGCCTTAGCTTAGTTGAATTGAGCCGAGCGCCTTTTCTTCCCTCCCTCTTGAACCGCCAGGACAAACCAACAACGACAACATGATTCTTTTTCTGTATTAACGACGTTACGACTAGGTATGTTTTTTTATAAAAAAAAAAACTCCAAGCGGTAGGCTGAAGTATTTCTGTATATTCTTTTTTGCTTTGTTTTGTTTTGTTTTGTTTCTGTTCTGTTTCGTGTGGGTGAATCGAAACTAAATCTCGGGGGGTGGTGGTGGCGCTGCGCACGTGATGCATGCGTTTATTTGCATGCACGAAACGCGTCCCCAGCGCGATTCCGTCGTCCTAAAGCCATGCCGCGCGTTCTGTGCGTGGCCGAGAAGCCGTCCATTGCCAAGGCTCTGGCCCACGCGCTGGGAGGCGGCAATGTCGGGCGCCCGCGCGACTCGAGCGTTCGGTTCATTAAGAACTACGACGTCGGCTACAACTCACCGAAATGGGGCCCCTGCGACGTCACAGTCACTTCCGTGAGCGGGCATCTCACCGACATCGAGTTCTTGCCGCCGTTCGACAAATTTGACTCGGACCCGCTCGGCCTGTTTGCGGCGCCCATTAAGACCGTTATTACGTCCGAGGGCCAGAAGGTGGCCAAAAACATCCAGAACCAGAGCCGCGGCGCCCAGATTCTCTACATCTGGACAGACTGTGACCGCGAGGGCGAGCACATCGGTGGCGAAATCGTGGATGCTGTGCGGAAGGTCAACGCTGGAATTGATGTGTACCGAGCCAAGTTCAACAACACGGATCAAAGGCACCTGCTTGAGGCAGCCGGCCGTCCTGGCCGCTTAGACTGGCGGCAGTACGAGGCAGTCTGTGTGCGGCGCGAGCTGGACTTGCGCTCCGGGTTCTCCATGACGCGCCTACAAACACAGATGTACCGTAGCGCGTTTCCCGTCGAGTTTGCCTCGAAGCTCGTGCCGTACGGGTCTTGCCAGTTCCCGACAATGGGGTTCATCGTCGAGCGCTACTTACGGGCCAAAAACCATGTGCCAGAGTCGTCCTGGAAAATCGACGCCATTGTAAAGGCGGCGGCGCCAGCGGCGCCAGGCCAGCCGGGCCTGCATCCATTGTGGGACCGCGGGTCCATCTTTGACCACATGGTTGCACTCACGTTCTTTGAGCGGGCTCTGGATCGTGGCACCGGCAAGTTCCGCATTACAAGCGTTGATACGAAACCCACATCTCGCTATCGGCCGCTGCCGCTAACTACGGTGACTTTGCAAAAGAGCGGCTCGTCGCTGCTGAAGATGAATTCAAAGAAGATCATGACCATTGCCGAACAGCTATACAACCAAGGTATTGTCTCCTATCCACGCACAGAAACAGACCGGTTCGACAAGGATATTGATTTGCGCGGATTGGTGAACAAGCACGCGAACATCGACTCGCCGTGGAAATCGTATGCAGCATCCCTTGCAAATGGGTCAAGCCCAAAGTTCCGCACGCCGCGAAATGGACCCCACGATGATAAGGCCCACCCGCCGATCCACCCGGTTAAGGCAGTGACAAGGAACGTCATGACCTCTGCGGATCACTGGCGAGTCTACGAGTTCATCACGAGGCACTTCCTCGCCTGTTGTAGCGAGGACGCTAAGGGCCTAAACACGAACATGGGCCTCGAGTACGGCGGCGAGAAGTTCCACCTGTCAGGAACACAGGTGCTGGAGCTGAACTTCCTCGAAGTCTACATATACGATAAATGGGCGAACAAGGCATTACCAAACTGGAAGGTCGGCGATGAAGTCGACTGCACGTCGTTCAATTTGAAAGAGGTCAAAACCACGCCGCCGCCGCTCTTGACGGAAGCGGCGCTCATTGGTCTCATGGATGCAAACGGCATCGGCACCGACGCGACCATGGCAGACCACATTCACAAGATCCAGGACCGCGATCTCGTGCGCAACCGCAATGGGTACTTTGAGCCTACCGCGCTTGGCCTGGCACTGTACCAGAGCTACGAGAAGATCGGGCTGGAAATCTCGCTCACAAAGCCGTTTTTGAGACACGAAACGGAAGTAGCCGTTACGGACGTGGCCGAGGGCCGGCTAAACCAGAACAGCGTTCTCGGCTCGTTAGTAGCGAAGTACGAGACTGCATTTAAGCAAGCGCGCCGCAGCCGTAACAAACTTATGTCGGAAGCTCGCATCCACTTAGCGACTCCGCCATTAGAATCTAGATAAACCACCGCACAGCGTATGTGTGTGAGTAAATAAAATGGTTCTTAACATAACTTAACAGTACATTAGTGGAGGTGCAGTTTCTGGAATGCTTCCGAGTGTAAATGCCGCGGCCTGGAATGCCTCGCGCTCCTGCGGCGATATGTCTGCATCGTTAGGATACGTTTCACAGATGCCGCTCTGTCGATATGGTGCGAATGTGGCCGATGAAGAGGAATGGTCGGCTGGGGAGGCAGCAGTACCTGTACCAGTAGCCTGGGCCGAGGCGAATGGCGAAGCCGACCCGAAATTAGACGCTTGGCCGAAGGGCGAGCCTGCCGCCCCGCTTGCACTCGAGCCGAACGCATTGCCCGTGCTTGATCCAAACGCAGAGGCGCCCTGCGGCTTTACGGTTCCAAAGGGACTTGATGTAGAGGTCTGAGATGTTTGGTTCTGGTTCTGGTTTTGGTTCTGATTAGACGTGAACGCATTTTGCGAGGATTGCGTGGTTGAACCGAAGGCGCTATGGGTTGGCTGGCTGAACGGAGATGAGCCGAAGGCAGATTGTGTGGACTGCTTGGGCTCCTGCGTGGAGCCGAAGGCGCTCTGCGTCGACCCGAATGCGCCCTGAGCGGGCTGCGTAGAACCAAACGCGTTCTGCGCACCCTGGTTGTTTGTCGATCCGAATGGGCTCTTGTTGTTTGACTGGTTCGACGCAAAGGCGTTTTGGGCGGGCTGAGCAGCGGTGGTGCTTGTGTTCGCAGCGCTTGCAAATGGATTGCTGCCGCCGGCGGCGCTATTATTTGATCCAAACAAGCTTGAGCCAGACGTACTGGACTGCCCAAACGGGCTCGGCTTCTGAGTCTGGCCATTGGAGGAGTTCGCTGACGTTTCAGAGCCCAGTGCTGCGAAACGGTTTGATGCGCCGAAGCTTGAGCTATTTGAGGGCTTCCCGAACGCAGAAGACTTATTGCTCGAGTCAGTGCTGCTTCCGAAGGCTGACTGCCCCGAGTTTGAGCTGCCAAATGGCGATGATTGGGGTTTGGCGCCAAATGCAGACGTCGCTTGGCTGCTGCCGCTGCTGTTGCCGAACGCCGAGGTCGCACCGGCGGGCTGGCCGAATGGAGAGGTTTGGGCGGCATTCCCGAACGCAGACTTCGTTGGCGTCGTCCCAAACGCGGATTGAGGCGCCGCAGTGCCGCCTGAGAACGCTGATGGGCTGCTATTTGATGCTGCGGCGCCAAACGGCGAGTTCGCTGGTGATGAGGACGACGCAGCTCCGAATGGAGATGTTGCGGAGGCTGGCGTACCGAAAGCAGACTTTGCAGCACCGAAGCCGCTACTTGGAGCGCCAAACGCCGGCTTGGCCGTGCCAAACGCAGAGTTCCCCGTGCCAAACGCCGAGGCGCCAGTATTAGGAGCAGCGCTGCCTGCACCGGCCGCCGCCGTGCCAAACGCCGAGTTGCCCGTACCGAATGCGGAGTTCCCCGTACCGAACGCTGAGTTCCCCGTACCGAATGCAGAATTCCCCGTACCGAATGCGGAGTTCCCAGTGCCGAAAGACGAGTTACCTGTCCCAAACGCAGAGTTTCCAGTGCCGAAGGCGGAGTTGCCCGTGCCGAAGGCTGGGTTGCCAGACCCGAAGGCGCTGCCACCGGACCCGAAGCCAGAGCCGCCCTGCGCACCAAACATGACCTCAAGTCACTCAGTTAGGCGTCGATTAGGCCTGTCGTCGTCCGTGGTGGTGGTGGTGGTGGTGGTGGTGGTAGGTGGTTTGGGTGTGAAGAATAACAGACGGACAGGGGACCCTGGCCCTGGGATACATATGCGCGCGCGGAAGGACGACGACAATTAGGCCAAAAACCGTTTGGAACGGCGCGCGTGTGAACGAACGCCCGTTTCTTTATCAGGAGTTCTGTTCGTGCGCGGCCAATTAAATGCGCCAGAGCCGGGGCTGCGACGGGCGAAGATGAGCAGTAAACAGGAGGACAAACGAGAGATCCAGGCGGCTAGAGACGGCTTCCGCGCGCTTGTGAACGACGCGTCTTTAGACGCGCTGGCGAAGTGGACGCGCATCCGCGACGAAATCAAGCACTTCCGCCAAGCAGCGACCGCAGTCCTCGACAACGGCTCGGGCGGCGTCGTTGCACACGACCGGCGCGCGAAGCTCGCCGCGTTTGCGTGCGAGTACGCGACGGGCTACTACGAAAGGCAGGCGCAGAACCGCGAGATCGAACCTGACGAGCTTGAGCGCAAGCTGGGCGACCTGGCCAGATACATGACCGGCATTAAGAGCGTGCCGCGGGCGGCGCCTCAGCTCGGGCCGAAGGAGGCAGCACTGCGCGACCACTGGGCGAAGACGGCAGTGCAGCACTACGACGCACTGCGTGGCCCACTAAAAGTGTATTGCTACCGCATGCAGCGGCTTGCCGAGGAGATGCACGAGCCGAACGTGCTTCTACCGCTGCTGTTCGCCATGCGCAAGGGCATCAACGACAAGCACCGCAGTCCCCATGAAAAGACGCTGGCATTGGACGAGGAGGTGCGCCGAGTAGTGGCTAATACGCAGGACATCTATGCGGATTTTGTGCATGTGGCTTTGGAGACGCTGCAGGCGGCGGCCAGCCGCAGCCCGTTGTATTTGACCCAAACCGCCTACAAAAAGCGCTTGCAGCTTTGGAACGAGCCCGTGCCGGGATGCTCGGCCGAAAAGCTCGTGAGCGTTATTGCAGCGCTCACGCTCATGGCGTTCCACGCAAAGACGCTCGTCGCGAACGTAAAGCAGCTCTACCAGCAGCTTCTCATGTCGCAGCGACTCCACCCGGCTTTGGTTGATACATTTGTTGAGGGAAATGGTAAGAGCGAGCTGTCGTTGCTGCTCAATTGGTTTCTGGACACCACGACGCTGGACGGCCATACACTAGCACACAAGGTGCGGCTCCTGAACAGCTATCCCGCACAGTTCTAGCCATGGAAACTGGGAAGAAGAAAAAAAAAGCAGATCATAATTGAAGGGCCGCTGCAGCTTTGGTCGGCAGTAGTGAGTCACAGTGACTCAACGTCGCAGGCTTTGTGTAGAAGTATGTGTGCTAAGAGAATAATAATAATTACAAGGAAGAGCGCAGGTATTTTTAATAGAAAAAAAGGATAAAACAATAGACCAGTGCGCCCACCTCCCCAGAAGCGGCAAGCTGCACCGCGGACTTGCGCAAGGTACAGCGTGCTATCTTATCATGCTTGTGATCCTGTCACAGAATGACATGCTGCCGGACTCCTCGTCGTCCGGGTCCTGCCGGTACTGGCGTGAGCGCATGGCGCGGATATTGTTGCCGTAGCCGCCGCGGCCAACGGTGTTGCTGGCCGACGGCGCGAGGGCAATGCGGTCGGCGTCCAATTCAGGACTGCTCTCGTCCTGCGCAGCGCGCGTGCTATCCGGGTCGATGTTCTCCATCATATTGCCTGCGCCGCCGCGGCCGGTTGTGAACCGCTTGCCCTGCAGCGTTGGCAGGCTCGCCGACATGTCGGGCTGGTCGACCTTCGAGGGCGAGCGCACGTTGCCCGCGCCGCCGCGGCCGGTCGAGATGATTCTTTCGTCCGCCATGTGCTAATTGCTCGGCTGTCTATGTCTCCGCCGCTCCACACTTGGCTGCGCGCCGAATTTTCGTTGTCCACAGTCCAAAAAAACCCGACGCGAGTGCGAAACCGCAGATGACCCATCAGGGTCAGGGACGCCTACCCCGCGGTCACGCACAATGCACGACGCACAATGCACGACGACGCAGGAAGCCCTTCTTCCGGTCGCAGGCACTGGGTTTTCCTACCCAGCTTAAATTTAAATTGCGGGGTGAGTAAACACCGCCTAAAAGGTGGGGACAAAATGGGGAGGGGGCAGAGCATGGAGACCATGGGGGAGAGAGAGGAAGAGCATATACACCAAAATAAATACACGTTTATATAGAGCGCAGGGCTATGTGGCGCGCCATGAGGTGCGCCATGACCTCTAGGCATCTGATTCCGCCATAATCGATGCGTACTGCTCATACAGCTCGCGCTCGCGGTTGGCCAAGGCCGTCATCATTGGCGCCATGTCCGGGACATCTTCGAGTTGTGCGCCAAATACGCGGCACAGCCCGCACACAAGCTGCCGCGCCTTGCGAATGATCTCCTGGTTCTGGGTCTTCATGACGACCTCGAACGCAGTCGTCGGCGTGAGCTCCGCATCGTCGACAAATAGCCCCATGCGGCCGTCTACTTCGCGCACTTCAAGGTGGTCCTGTGCCGCAATGGCCATGACAAAGTCATTATGGAATTTGTAGCGGCTCGACTCCGCCGCTTTGTCCGTGGCCTCTACCTTGTTTGCGGGCTCCTTGTTCGTGTCTGATTTGTCCGCAGACTCGTTGTTGTCTAACTTATCTGCCGACTCTTCCTTACTTGACTTTTCGGCCAACGCTTCCTTCACAGACTCCTCCTTGGTGGACTTGTTTGCGGACTCGTTCTCGGACTTGTTTGCGGACTTGTTCTCGGACTTGTTTGCGGACTTGTTTGCGGACTCGTTCGCTGACTCTGTGTTGTCCGTGACCCTGTCTGCAACCTTGTCCGTGGTCTTTGACTCATGCGTGGCCCTCTGTGTCTCCGCAGCCTCCTCTTTAGTCTTGGACTCCTTTTTGCCCGCGGCCTCGCTTGACGCAGACTCGTCCTTCGTTTTGGGCAATCGAACAACGCGCAAAATCTGCGGGTACTCTTCGCCGAAGAAATCAAGCAACGTCTCGTAGGCGCGCGACAAGTCGATCTTGTCGCCGGGATGCAGGTCCTTTGTCGTGCGCGCTGGGTCCAAAACGTCGCGTATTCGCTCGCTTCCGGGGTGGAACGCACGGAACAGCTCGTCGAAGTCGTCTGCCGTGCGGTCCTCGGGCAAAAACCCGTAATTATACACGAACTCGGCGCTGCTGCGGTCGCCGTAGTCGAGCAACAGCTCCTCGCTCCCGCTTGGGGCCCGCTCAGCGCCTTCTGCATAGGGCACCTTCAGCAGCAAGAAGTCGCCATTGCTACGGTCGACCTCGTACCGTGTGTTCGGCTTCGTGGAGCTGTGGTTCGCCAGATCAACCACTGGCACAACACAGGTGTCGCCCGTTTCGGGATGCGAAAGCGCGCGCGACGAAATCCATTGGTGGGGCAGCAACCAGTCCTCGAGGCGGATGTCGCGCAGTCCCAGCTTTTTGAATTTAAGGTACGCGCGCTCGATAGCCACGCGCCGCAAAAGCGCCGGGTACATTATGGAGATGCCGCCCGAGTCAAGCGTCTCCATCTCGTGCACGCTCAAACTGAATGGCAGCCCCACATCTTTCGGCAGGTTGTCAAAGTAGGTGCGCCAGGGCGACGACGCCGGGGCCTCGAGCCACAAGTACAGCAGCCCGCGGTGCAATACATCATTATCGGTCAAATTCTTGCCCGCGATCCACTTTTGCAACTGTTCGTCTTCTTCAGCCAGCTTCTTGACCCTCGAGCTCGTGAGCACGAGATCGTGCGGGACTCTCACCGCCTCGCGCTCGACATCAGTAGCAAAATTCACGTCTGCTTCAAGGCCAAAGCCAGCGCTGTCTGTATAAACCACTTTCGTCCCTGGCGCGACCTTCACCTTCGAGTTCATCCACTCTTCTAGGGCCGAGACGTCGTGCTCGGCCACATCAGCTCGCTTCTCAGACATCGCACAACGACCAACAAGACTCACCGGCAGGAATCAACAATCAATCAAGACGTCACAAATGCAAAAGAAAAAATAAGATCAGAAGATAGAATCACCGGCGTCTCTATAACTTTTTAAGATAGAAGAGGCATCGACCACGCCTGCGTAGCCCGTCGCGTTCCTTTAGGCAGCAAAACCCTAGCTCTCGGCGACAGGCGCAGCCCGTGCCTTAACCCTGGCGCCACGATGTTGACCGTTGCTCTCGGCTGCAGATCACCCAGCGTGTGGGCCGGTATGCACTGGAGACGCCTGAGAAGCATGGAGAGGCGTGGGGACGATGCAACCACGCGCCGGAACCCATGCAACGGGCGGAGCTCGATTGTTGTCCAGAGCCGCGCCCACACACGGAGGATCTGATGCGATTTTTTGGTCCGCCGGAGAATGTTATGCATTAATCCAAGGCATTTGACTGGCCCCCGCTTGGGGGGGGGGGTCCCGAGTGGCAGCAGGGTCGTGCGGTTGCTAATCGCAAGTGACTCCATGGCTCTCCTCGATCGAGCCCGTGCCCATACCCTACATAAAACTCGTATCGTCAAAGCTTCGATTAACAGATAGCGTCATTTGTAAATTCCACAGCCAAAACCGCTCGATAAAAGCCAGTATATACTTCTTTGCTATAGAGCAAGAGCGTGACACCGCAAAAATGCATTTTTTTCTAACCCGATTTGCGTGACGCGGCCCGCAAGACCTAAATTAATTTGGTTTCGGCTCCACAGCAAAAGAACAGACACACAAAAAGAAATCGGAATTGCGTGGCCGCGGCCGCCCGACACAAACCCGTGTGAATTTCGTATCCAGTTTCCTTTCCTTTGCCGAGCCATCGCTCGAATTAGCTAAAATAGCATCGATGCAGAGAGGGTTTGTTGTTCCTTCATCACATCACCACAGTTAGCAAAAATAGCAGCAGCCACGAAAGAGGGTTGGGTCCTGCTGCTGCTGACGTATGGACGCGCCCACATTCGCTGGGCCTCGCACGCCGCAACTCTAGTTCGATCTAGCCGTATTGGCCAGCCCGTGGCCCCAAAATATACTGGCAACACGACCACAACATTTTTTATTTCGGGTTTTTTTTTTAGGGATCCTCTAGGCCTCGTGTGCGCTCGTCCCCCGCCCCATCGCGCAGACTGATTGTGGTACGGGCGAACTTGTTACGGCGCATGTCTTAATTGCGTCGGCTTAGCCGCGACTCAGCCGGCATAAGGCTGCCTAGTTAGTACCGCCGGCGCAGCCCCATTCGCATCTAAATCTAATTAGCCAACTCAGCCCATCTTAGCTTAGCCTCCGGGCCTGCTTAGCCTCCCTCATGTTCATGTTCGATTAGATTAGCTGAGCCCAGGCAGCCTGTTTGTTTGCTTAGCCAAGTTGCCTGCCAAGGTGCCTGACTACCCACCCACCCCACCTTACCTCCTGCTACCTACTTACCTGTCTCACCTTACCTTACCTTACCTTACCTTACCTTACCTTACCTACCTACCTATTTACTTTTTACCTATGTAGTTAGCAGCGCAGCCAGTGTTCCAATTAGGTCAGATCACCTACCGTCCTCGCCCTCACCGTCCAGGGCGTTCATCGGCGTACCGTGTATCGCGCGAGTTAGCCGTATAGTGTGATTTCCGCCGCGAACGTTGGCCGCTGGCCAGGCCGTAACATAAAAAAATCGAAAAACTCGTAACTGTTTTGGGCAGATGTCGAGCTGGGACGACGAGGAGAACGAGGTGCCTGTGAACGCCACGGCCAACCTGGACTTCGACGAGGAGGACGAGGGCCTTTTCGACGACTGGGAGGCCGGGCTCGACAGCGACACCGAGTCGAAGCCGAAGGCCGCTCCGAAGCCCAAGATCTCCGCCGCCGAGCGCATCGCGCAGCGACAGCGCAAGGAGCAGGAGGAGCGCGAGCGCAAGGCCCTTGAGAAGACGCAGGAGGCCTCGAAGCTCGAGCAGCGCCAGAAGGAGATCGACAGCGACCTGAACAACGCGAGCGACCTCCTCGCGTCTGCGGACGTGCACCCGCGCGCCAAGGGGAACTCACCGGCGCCGGCAGCGGCGCCTGCGGGCCCAACAAAGCTCAGTGACCTCGCCATCTTCAAGCCCAAGGGCCCGAAGGACTACGCGGCGCTGCGTAAGACGCTGACGGGCGTCATCAACGACCTTGCCGAGAAGAACTCCGCCATGCATCATACAAACTTCATCATTGAGCTCTGCCGTGACCTGTGCGGCCCGCTCACGAGCGAGCAGGTCGGCCGTGTCGACTCGACCCTCGAGGCCGTAGCCAACGCGAAGTGGCGCGAGGAGCGCAACCGCCGTCTTGGCGCCCGCCAGAAGCCTAATCTTAAAATGGCCGCGCAGAAGTCCGAGAAGCCCGCGGTGCAGGCGCCCACGGAGGAGCTCGAGGACGATGGCCTTGATGACGATGATTTCATGTAGACAGTGTGTGGTGGTGAAATACTGGCTAATTGTCGCGTAATGACCCCCTTTTTTTTAATATATATATACGGCTACTGCACTGCTGCTTTGCTTGATCGCATTAATTGTAGTTTCCCCTCCTGTTACTGCTGGCTGTTCTTCTGTTTAAACTGGCCCGCGCGGGTGGTGTTTAATTATTGTTGTGCGGTTCGCGTTTCGGCTAAATTGAAAGCTGCACGTGAACCCCCCCCCCCTTGGGCGCACTACAAGCCAGCTGACAGAACCAGGCCAGGCTACGAAGCTAGTTTAGTTTACGGTGACGAAGGCTGCCGTCATGAGCCGCACAAAGTAGGCGTGGAATTTCAGCTGGCAGAACAGAAAGAAACAAAACCCAAGTGAGCGCGCAAATGATCTGCGTCGAGTGTGCGACACCGGCAAGCTCTTTGTACACATACTACTCGGACGACAACATCACGGTCACAAAATGCACAAACTGCGGCCTGTTTGTCGACAAATATATCGAGTGCGAGCCGATATTAGTGGCGCTGGATCTACTGCTCTTGCGCCCAGCCGCAGTGCGGCACGTTGTGTTCAACGCAACCGCCGAGAACACTGTGCAACGCGCGCAGGGCTTGACTGAGCATCGCAAGGAGCAGCAGGGCGACTCATCACAAACCACTGCCGCCGTGCCTCATAGTGCGAGCACGACGACATCTTCTTTTGTTACGTCACGCTGGGGCATCCCCGTGCAGGTGGGTAGACTGATCTTGCTGGTCGCCCTTTTTGATGTATACCAGCAATGGGCCCTTTGCGAGAAATCGTATTCGCCGCTTGTACAACAGTTCCTCTCCATCAAATCACCGGCTCTCCAGTACGGCATGTTTCTGGCCCTCTGTAGCGTGGACACGTTTTTAATGCATTTCACGGTGCGTCGCATGGCCTCTTATTTATTCCAGTGGAGTGACGGTGGTGCCATTTCCACTGCCTTGCTTCTCGGGTCCTTCTCAAAGCTTTTGCCAATCTTGACCTTCATTTGGCACTACGATATGCCATTTGTGGCCCACATCGTGCGATACGCAGCCTTGTTTTGTATGGTCGAGGTGCTGAATATTGTCCTGGGCTGCGGCTATGTGGGATCAGTGGCCTTGACACTGGCAGGAGTCAGTGTTTCTATGGCAGTTAATCAGGCATTCTGGGCTATTGTTAAAGTTCTGATCTAGTTTTAGAGTAGAGTGGCCCATATTTACGAGAAATATGACCCAACCTCCAGTTTAACCGCCTCGCTCTTTTCCTTTCGACGGCTGCTAGCGCGTTGGTTGGAAACGTTACGACAAAGATGTACGACAAAAACGTGATTGATTGTCTTCACGAAAATAAGAAAAAGAAACAAGAAATAAAATTGGCCATTTAAGCTTTCACGTGCTGCCTCAAGTGAATAATTATGCTGCTCCTTTCCGTTCTGAAGAAAGTTTCTGTGCCCCTCCCCCCCTCATTTAAACACGCGCTTAACAATTTACGTTAGCGACCCCAGACTCTCTCGCTTAAGGCGAACGAGGCTGCGTTAACCTCTGCCCTACTGCAGGCTCGAGGGATCGTGCTGCCCCACCACCACTACTACTTCGCAGCATGAGCTTAAAAGGGCAGCGTTACTGTACTCAGCGCTTCGGCCAAATGTGCCTTGAATAGCACACACTCAGGGAGTAGATACGTCTTTCGAATTCTATAGGATGTGTATGCAATAAATGAACTACGTCAAAACATGAAAAAAAAAGCAAAATAGTTATCACGATCACGAAGGAGTTTTTTTCGCCCTAAGATGCGGCTGCAATCTGGCAGCATCTCTTCGCATAATCTGAGTCCCTGAAGTTACGGGCTTGAACTCAGAGTTGAAGAAAGGAGGAACTTAATTTCTCAATTCCTCGGGGACGAAGATATAAACGCATAAATACTTTAAAGAAAATAGCCTTTTTCAAGCAAGAAAGATTCATTTGCCGGCAAAAATGCGCTTGACCTTTTGGATTCATGCCGTTTTGGCTCTTGGGATACTTCCGAATGCAGCTCAGGCGACGTTCGGCACCTTTGGTGGGAAGACTGGATGCAACAATCTTCTCGCTAGTGATGAGCAGCTGCTTGCGATGAAGCTAGACTCGAACTGTGTGAGGTCGTGCGACAACACGACGCAGTTGACTTTGTGTGCACTCACGAGCAGCTGTTGTTCGCAGCTTGCAGACAACATCGACAACGTGAACGAGTGCCGCGCGTGCTCTCTGCAAGCTCAGAACCAAATGATCAGCATCAACTTCGATGATTCTCCGAACTTTAACAACCAGTCTCAGCTCAGTAACTTCACTGAACTCACGTTTTTTCATGGCTCAAAGTGCGGTCAATGCGCATCATCCAGTGGTCAGGCATCTCTCATCTCGATCATCTCTACCGATCTGGGTACCGCCACAGATACTGAAACAAGCTCAAACACGGAAACGTTCTATGCAACAGTCACCGGCGGAGCCACGACATTCTATGCTCCAAGCCCAGTCACACTTACCGTGGAGCAGACATTGACTCAGGAGGCTACTACGGTTACTCAACCAGGAACCACGGTGACTGTTGAGGAATCCACCGTCATTGAGAGTCCAACGACTGTCACGCAGCAGGGTACAACAGTCACAGGCTCGGATGTTACAATCACACAACCTGGAACGACGATAACAGAGCAAGGAAGCACAGTTACTCTGAGTGCCAGTACAGTGACTCAGGCACCCAGCACAATTACTGCGCAAGCTCAGACTATCACTCAGGCAACTACCCTCGTCACAGTGTCTACTATAGAATTCACCACGTCAGTAGCCCCTTCCGCAACTGAAACAGACTTCGTCACGACTGAAGTACCAACAACAGTTACACTGACCCCTGGTGAGGTTACCGTCACTCTTTCTCCATCTAGCGAGGTCATTACAACTACGTTGGCCCCTGGTACTATCACAGCTACAGAAACAAGCTTGGAAACGCAGACCAATACAGTTACATTACTGTCGACGTCGCTTACTACCACTACTGAGGTGATGAGCCCCACTACGGTGGAGGTCACTAGTGTGGTTACCTTCCCTGAACAGACTAGTGTCATTTTCTCCACCATAGGACAAGGTACACTCACTCTGACCGTCACAGGCGCGCCAACTGTTGAGACAACAACCTCAACAATCAGTGCCCAGACCACAGAAACGGAGAGCTTCATCCCAGGAACCACGTTCACAAGTGTTATAACTCAGGGCGGCATGACCGTGACTTCGGTGACGACACTCAGCGCTCAACCTATCGTTACCACACTCACGCAGCCGGCCTCAACGACAACCATCGTTGAGACAATTTCGCCTGGCACTCAAACAGTTGTGGATACTACGACATTGTCGATTGTGTCTACGATCACGTTCCAGCCCGGTGCGACAGCAGTTACAGTCACTCAGCCAGGTCAGACGATCACTGTCACAAATACTGCAAGCCCGGGCGGAACAGCCACCGGGTTCATAACACTCACCACGACAATCTCTGAGCAACCACCTTCTGTAACAACTCTCACGTTGACTGGTGGAACTCAGACAGTCACTGATACAATAATCACGACTTATGAAACCACGTTTGAAACAACTAGTGTCTATCTGACAACCACAGAAAATGATACTACAATGTTTACGACGATTCCTGGTACAGGCAGTGGTGTGACAAGTACGGAGAACCAGCAACCGTCTGCTATCACCACAACAGAAGTGGATACGCTCACAACTTCAGCAACGAGCACGATCACAACGACCTATGTTACGAGTGTGGAGTCACCAACCACCATTGTATCTACCATTCCCGGTCAGTCGGCTATTACATCCGTATGGACGACGAACGCGGGCTCCGGACCAGGTGGAGTTTCCACAACGATATTCACGCAGTCGGAATACACCACCATAATCTACCCTACTGGTACAGCCGAAACTGATACAACTGTCACTGTTACGTATCCTGCACTCACAACAACAGTTACAACTGTTAGCAGCGCAGAAACAACGACGCTAACATTGACCCTTACTGATGTGCAGACGTCATTGTCGACGACCACTGTTGGTCCTGCTACAAGCACCACTACTTTGATCGAGAGCCCAACCACTATAACCACGGTAATTTCACAGCCCGAAATGACCACTGAGGTGACTGTGACATTGTCACCTACGGTGATCACGGCGTTGACAACTCTTCCTGGACAGGAGCAAACCGTGGTTGTCACGAATACTCCGCAGGTTGTGACGACGACTGTAAATGAGTTCACGACAATTGTGATAACTGAGACGCTACCTGCAGCAACCAGTGTTGTCACATCAACACTCCCAAGCACTGTAGTCACTAGTACAGTGTCCCAATCGGACACGACCTTTGTGACAACCGTTAATGTGCCGGGTACGACTACGACATTCACGACAACACAGCCGGCGACTACACTTGTATCTACCAGCACAGGCCCTGGCTCGGGAACTCAACTCATAACCTCTTATTACACGGTTTACAACACTGAGTTCACCAGTACCTTCTTGTTCCCAGGAACCACTGAAGTTGTCACGTCCACTATTCAGCCTTCGACTACCGTTGTTACCTCAACCATTGAAGCTGCTACTTTGACATTCACGACAACCCTTGGCTCTGGAGAGACCAGTGTGGTTGAGTCGACAATCACGGGCTCTGGAAGCACTGTTCTATACACTACAACCCTTAGTGGATCAACAACAACGCTTACGCTTTCGGAAACTCCTATAACGACTGTATTGACAGTGTCCGAAGTCCCCAGTGTTGTGCCTGTCACTTATACATTGCCTGCGTCCACGGCAACAGTTCTCTCAACCGCTACGGTAACGGAGCTTACTACCTCTACCGAGACGGATGAGGTCGACTTCACCACAACAGCACTAGTGACCAGCGTAATAACGAACGAGGTCGCATCCTTGTCCACAGTAAGTGAAACAGAGACTCAAACCACGGTTGTGTCTTACCCTGGATCTACTGTTCTTACAACACTCACTGAATTGTCGACTGTTGTGTCGATGCAGCCTACTACTATTGCCATGACGGAGACATACTTCTCAACAGCGACGACGACGGCGTATTCCACCACAACTGAGGAAGAGACGACTACTTCACTGGTTCCCACGACGGTTGCAGTCACGTCGCTTGTAACTGTACCGGCATCCACAGTAACAAGTATGGTTACTACGGCAACCACGTTGAGTTGCACAGACTCGAGTTGTACCATAACATACACGACTACGTTGCAGCCAACGGCTACCACTACTGAGACTACAACTTACAGTGGACCGCCTATTACGAGCGTGTGGACGACAACAGCTGAAATGACACAGTCATTCTTGACGTCAACAACAACAGTGACTGAATGCTATGGCCCGTCTGGAGTGTCCGAGTCCTCACAATATTGTTCGCCAGTAACGTCTACATACTACCCGGTGTCCACAATTACCTACACGACAACGTGGACGCTAGGTGTGAGTAGTTATCCGACAAGCCCTGCCTCAGCAGGCTCTTCACAGGAGACTGCGCAGACGTCACCCATGAGTACACCTACACTTGTCACGTATCTTTCCACGGTCCTGGTTACGGCGACTCCAGGAAGCAACGCTTCAACAGGGTCCAGCCCACTCACTACAGAGCAGACTGGCTCACTAGCGAATACAACTTTGCCGGCAACCTCTTCCGAGTGGAATGGAGGCCCAACAACCCCAACAAGCCCAAGCAGTTCTTACACGGTTCTTACTGTAGTCAAAACCTTAGGTGGTGAGTCGTCAATGAGTACTCCCGCTATTACTGGACCTGCTTCTCCCGTATCTAACAGCTTTACAAGCACCCCAGCGGTTGGCTATCCAGCAACAATTACTATTGTGACTAGTTGTGTTGGCGTAGGATGCACTATTATCTATCCCACGGCAACTCCTAGCGTTGCTACGGTACCTCCCACAGTGGCATTCACTACGATTTTCACTACGACTGTATTCCCGGGCGGAACGATTCCAGAACAAACCCCTGAGGTTGGTGGTGCACCTCCAGTAACTCCGCCAAGCGATGTTCCCGGTGGTGGTAGCGCTCCGGGATCTCCAGAAATGACTGGGGCGTCATCGCCTAGTCATGGTGGCAGTAGTAGCAACGGCAGTGGTCCTGGCACCGGAAGTGGTCCGGGCACCGGAAGTGGTCCTGGCACTGGAGGTGGTCCTGGCACTGGAAGTGGTCCTGGCACTGGAAGTGGTCCTGGCACCGGAAGTGGTCCTGGTACCGGAAGTGGTCCTGGCACTGGAAGTGGTCCTGGCACTGGAAGTGGTCCTGGCACTGGAAGTGGTCCTGGCACCGGAAGTGGTCCTGGTACCGGAAGTGGTCCTGGCACTGGAAGTGGTCCTGGTGCCGGAAGTGGTCCTGGCAACGGTCCTGGTAACGGTCCTGGTAACGGTCCTGGTAACGGTCCTGGTAACGGCAACGGCAACGGAAACGGAAACGGAAACGGCTATGGAGGTAACGGCAACGGAGGAAATGGAAACGGAAATGGCAACGGAAACGGAAATGGCTATGGAGGCAACGGCAACGGTAATGGCAACGGTAACGGCAACGGTAACGGAAACGGTAACAATGGAGGACAATTTGGTGGATGCGCTCCACTGTACAATCCTAATACGGATGTTCCTGGTGGCCCGGGAGGTTCTGGGGGCACTGGCTGGCCAGCCTCTGGTGCTGCGTCTATAGCACCTGGTGGCACAGACCTTCCCAGTGCAAGCTCTCCCACTGAATCAGCCCATAGCGGTGACTATCAACAGCCTCAAGACGGGCATTCTGGATCAGGCCCTTCGCACTCCGATGGTTCCGCCACTCCAGAGGCCTCTGAAGGCCCTGATGTGGGTCCAGCGGTAGCCCCTGAAGGTGATGGTGCCTCACCGCAAGGATCCAACACTGAAAGTAGCAACCCGTCTGCAGCGTCCAGCCCTGGTTCACTCGGTACCGGTTCAGGTTCCGCCGCGTCGGCCCCTGATACCGCAGGGTCTGGTCCCGTTCCAGGAGACTCTTATCCCGCAACTTCTGGTTCTGGTTCCGAAGGTTCTGGATCCCCTGCTCCTGGTTCCGGACCGGAAGGCTCCGGTGCAGGTCCTGAAGGCTCGGGCGCAGGCCCCGCAGGCTCTGAGCCTACGGGTGTATCAGGTCCAGCACTTTCTAGTTCCGGTCTGGCTAATTCCGCGGATACATCTAACACTGCTCCAACACTAATGCCCGCTAACAAGGCAACCACTGGTCGTCCACATGCGGCATTTGCGCTTGCAATGCTCTGTATAGCGGTGACTGCCTTGTAAAGCTAATAGGCCAAGCCCCGTCAGGACTTGTGTGTGTTTTTTTTCTTTCTCGATACTAGTGTGTTATATTGTATCTCTCTATATTATTATTGTTTCTACTCTTTGTTCAATGTTTCACATGGCGGTGTGGCTCACACCGACGGTGATTTTGTAGTCAGCGCCCTTCCACAATACGAACCGCACCAAACCTTGAGACTTGCACCATACTAATATCTTTGCCTAAAAATGGCAGGGTCTCAGTATTTGAAGTTGGCCAAGTCTCTCTTCATTCAACAGAAGTTTGAGGAAGCCTTGCAGAACCTGCAGTACCATTTAGAGGATGAGCCTGAGGACGTAAGAGCTCTCGTGCTCAAGGGCGCGAGCGAGCAGCGGCTACACGACGATGAAAAAAGTATCGAAACCTTTAAAGCGGCTCTAAGAATTACGCCCGAAGACTTGACCATTTGGAAAGGACTCATAAGAACATACTTTCAAGCAAGAAAGTACGACGAATATCTTGACGCTGTCATTCATGCGCTGGCACTGATTGCTAAAGCGCACGACAAAGAGGAGCAGTATAAGGAGGCTTTGAGTATATTCGACAGATGCCAGCAGTTTTTAATGAAGGGTTCTGCTGTACCGCCAGCCACACGAGGCAAATTTCTCGAACTGCAACTCCCTCTAAACAACCGCCCCTCTGACGAGTACGATTCCATCTACAAGATGTTCGAGGGACAGATCTTTCCAAACTACGCTGCATTGGGTGACCTAATTGCTCTGAGTCGCAAGGAATTGTCAAACACAATTTCGAAAATCAAATCAAGGAAGAAGACAAGTATCAACTTCTCGGCTAGCAATGCCTCGAAGCAAACTCTCACCGCCATCAACGATAGCAATCTTGAGTCGCTTTTGGAGTTGCGAATCTCAGTTGAGGATGACGACCAGACGCGGCGTGATGCTGAAGCTGAGCTGCTCAAGCTCCTTGTCGACAAGCTCGAGAACACACCAAAAGGCGCATCGAAAACTACACTGCAGTCGAAGGTCAAATCCCTGGCTGAAGGCATGGCCATGTTTGAGCCCAAAACCCCGCTGGCTTTCGAGTTATCTTGGGATTGGGACCCGCCAGCGGAGCCCACTCAGGACGAGAAATCCAAAGCTTCCGAAGATGATGCGGAATCTTCATCTCCTCTACACAGGTATATGCAGCTGTTTCCTTCCACCAACCTCGCAGGAGTTTTGCGGGCACATCTATCTCAAGACATGTCGCATCAGGACCGCATGAAGGCGTTCAAAAAATATAACAATCATTGCGTTTACGGATGGTTGATTGTTGCGAAATACTTCGGGGCTAAGCATAACCACGAGCTTGCTATTGACTCCGCACAATTGGGTTTAAAGGCTCTAGAAGCTAGGCGAAGCCTTTTCGCAATGACACTTGTAGAGGCTGAGCGTGATTTCAAACTGGTCTTGGGGAAGGCGTATACTGAATACCAAGCCCCTAAGAACTATGGACTTGCCCGATCCCAGTTCGAAGAGATTCTGGCTAATGACCCTGAAAACTTAGAGGCGCGCGTAGGTAATGGATATGTGCTTTCTCAGGAAGGTAAGTACGAGCAAGCCGTGGGAATACTTGAGGCTGTTGTGGATGTAAATCCAGATAACGTGCTTGCTTTGAGTGAGCTTTCGTGGTGCCGTGTTCAGTTTGGAGACATTGAGCGGGGCATCGAGGGTTTGAAGCGATGCCTTTCACTGCCTTCAGGAGATGCTGGACAGGCCGATCTCAAATGGCGCATTGGATACAGTCTTTGGAAGCTTGAGAAATTTGAAGAAAGTTTCGAGTGGTTTGTTTCTACGTTGCAGGAGTCCCCGGCGTACGCTTCAGCGTATACGTATCTCGGTCTCTTCTACAGTGACATCGCGCATGATAGTTCGCGAGCAAAACGTTGCTTCTACAAAGCATTGGAGATTGACAATGGCCAAGTGCTCGCCGGCGAGCGCCTGGCTGCGGACTTTGCTCTTCACAAGCAGTGGGACTTGGTAGAGGTTGTTGCCACAACTGTATTGGCTTCCGGCAAAATCAGCGGCATGCCTGATGTTGATTGGCCATATAGAGCTATGGGTATTGTTTGCGTTAATAGCAATCGCTACTCGGAAGCTGTGAAATTTTTCCAAACTTGTCTCAAAACTCAATGGCGCGATGTGCATGCGTGGATTGGGCTCGGCGAGGCATATATATACAGCGGAAGATACCGAAGTGCAGAGAAGGCTCTGCTTCGGGCACTCAAGCTCGACCCTAAGAACTTTTCGGCGCTGTATATTCTGAGCTTGGCACAACGCGCCGTACTTGACTTCCCAGCTTCTGCCACTTCCATCCGCACGGCTCTTGAGTATGCGCCGAAGTCGTCCGCAGCGTTGTTCTGGGCTCTTGCTGATAACTCATTACGCGCGGCGGAATATTTTACTAGTCTTTCGATGCTGGGTGAAGCACTTGCTGAGACATGTGAGGCTCTGAAGGCCATTCAACAAGCTCTGACTAGTGAAGATGCGCACGAAAGCAGCACTGTCATGTGGGGCAGTGTTGCTGAAGCGTTCATGTCATTACATCGCATTGGCCGTTCATCTGTCGCAGATGTTCCTGATTTAAAGCCTGTTTTAGACAAGATCGGCGAATATGGTGGCTATGAAAGCGAATCTGGTGTCTTTGTGGACCTTGCATGTTTGGCAGCCGAGAAGTATGTGGAAGCGGCGCGTTCCGAAAACAAGTCGACCAAACCACGACGAGCCACGGCGCATTTCTGTGCCGCCCTGGCTAACTCGGCAGCCAAAAACATTGACGCAGCAATCGAGCATTTCAAGGCAGCAATTTCCTTGGAGCCTAGGAACGACCGTTTCTGGAGTGCCTACGGTGTTTGTGTGCAGAATGTTGACCCGCTTGTTGCCCAACATTGCTATGTTCGCAGCTTGTCGCTCAACGGTCGCAGTGAAGACACCTGGGTAAGATTGGCAGGACTCTACATCCTGATCGGCGATGCCGAGCTCGCAACAGAGGCCTTAGATCGTGCCCAGGCGTTAGACCCAGACAACTGCCGTGCTTGGATTGGACAGGCTCTCGTTGATTCGCTGCAAGGCTCAAAGTCTGGGGAGCATTTACAACGCTTGCTGGCATATGCGTACTCCCTGAGCCATAATGATTCCCTGGCCAGCTATGCACTGGCATTGAAAGACTATGAAATAGGAGTCAAGTCCAAGTCAACTACTCTGGGGGCCTTGGAGAAAGTGCTGGCCGTGCAGCCGAAAAACCAGGATGCCAAACTACTGATGGGTCTTGTTTTAGAACAAAATCGCGATTATGAGGGCGCACTTGCTCAGTTTGAAGCTCTCGAAGAGTGGTGTCATGCTGCGCGCGCACATTTGGCATTAGGCCAGTATGAAGCAGCTATTGAGACCGCTCGTAAAGACACTTCAGAATCAGACGTCGCGATTTTGAGTAGCCTTCTCACAACCGGGTTGGCACATTACTTCCTTGGGGACCTGAATGGGGCAATTGAGGCGTTCACTATTGCGCTAGAACATGAGAACACTGAGGATACGCTGCGGCTGCTTGTCGAAGTGCTTTATGCCACTGGCGCCGAAGATGCCCAACAGGTTGCATTGGACCAACTCTTTGAGAGCATTAGCGCCAATGGCCCTACATTACAGGTCACTTTGCTACTTGGTGTGCTGGGTATTCTGAATAATGATGCGGCAGTGATGGAAGCGGCACAGGTCGAACTCAAGGCTCAGGTCACCCCAGAAGTCCGTGGCGAGGACCTGGCCCAAGCGTGCCATGTGTTGAGCTTGCTGGAAGACTCAAACAGCAGCTTCCAGCGCGCGTTGTTCCAGTGGCCCACTGACTATGAGCTGTGGCGCCGCGTGGATAAGCAACAAGCACTGTTGGTAGCCGAGGGGCACACGACCAACCCCAGCGAGTTGAGCCGCGCCCACCTCGAGGCTGGAGGTGTGACAAATTGCCAACGCGCTGTCTTTTACGAGCCAACGTCCGATGCGGCGTGGCGCGGTCTAGCCGCTAGTCTGATCGAGTAAAGCACATACGTACGTAGGGAAGGCATAAAATATCACTATAAAATAATAAGGCTGTGTGGTGTATGGCGTTCATTTAGGGCAACGAGCCACAGACATTAGCACAATGCTTCACTGATAGGAGGAGATATTGCCTCCCTCCGACGCCCTTTCTGTAGCCAGCAGCACGTCAAATAGCTCGTCGCGCGCATCGCCGTACTCTAACACAAGCTGTTCGAAAGTGGGCTGTACTTCATGAATATAATCGGCAATTTCTTGACGCAACAAGTCTTCCTCTGCATACCTCCAATAGTCGTCCCGTAGAGAAGGCAGCGGTTCCGCCTTCTTGGCCGGCGCAACGGCACGCGCCACAGTATGCAGGACCTGCACAAAGAGTTTTGTTAGACCCACAAGCGAGACATAGCCAACGGACACAAGCCCCAAAAATGTCTCGCGCCCCGTGGCATTATCCCCGTCGTCCATGAGCCGCAGAGGAAGCTCCAGAGCTGCGAGCCCGCCCACCAGAGGCCACCGGTAGCGCTTTCCAATCTTATGCAGGACCAAAACAGTCACAATGGTCTGCACCGCACCAATTGCATTCAGCGAAGAGAGAAATTCAGTCATTGGTTCCAGTCAATCGATATAGTTGAATGCACCGCTAAAGGCGAAAGAACGTGGGCTGATGCGGAGAGTTGTGATAACGGGGGCGGCGGGGTTGGGGTACTGCTGACTAGCGCCCCCCCTTGCCCAGCGTATCAATTAATCACATATTTAAAAAGGGATAAAGCCGAGTGACGCTAATGCCTCTTTCCGCTCGCGGCTATGATACGCAGCTCAAACACGGATATCGCTATTTCTGTAATGGTCTATAATTAAACTTCAGACGCACTCTCCCCAGGTGTTTTTTTTTTCTTCTTTCTCTTTCGATAATGCAATTCAAAGTTTGATTTAGGGTTTTGTGTGCGTCCGCAGTGGAGGTCTTTCCGCGCGGCGCGAATCAAGCAGGGATCCTGATTCTGTAAAAGTCGAAAGTAAAGTAATCTTAAAGAAAAGGCTACTTAGTGTTAATAAATGCGACAAGATATGTGGGCCAAAAAGCGGCTGATTAGTATACTAAGGATTCTTTTACTTCTAGCATCACCTACTACAAAGCAGGAACAACATTATTTGAATGTCACGGTTGCGCAGGGCCTCGACTCCTAATCACATCGTCATAGGTCGGTAAGCCACCAGTGCTATGTGGAGCTTGCTCATTTTCGTACTCCTCTTCAATCTGCAAGGATGCTAGTGTTTCTGCAGGCTCTACAAGAGTGCTGTCTGTAGATCCAGTTGGAATTGACTCCATTTGCGAGACGACTGTGGCTGCGTCTCCACCAGTTGTTTGGGCGCTCCGATTAGGATCGACGAGATAGCTCGAGTTCGGTCCATGGCTAGTGCTCTGCAACCCAGGGTACCATGTCTCGCCGCCATCCGAGTATTGGTTAGGAAGCGGTCCAGTAGTATTATCTGATCCCATTAACTGGATCCCGGCGGCGGGCTCAATAATTGGATCTGAGTTTCGTGTGTAGGTTGAACGGGCTTGGCTTGGCCTTCTAGGAAATGGCGGGGCCTCTAGTGACTCACTGGTAGATCCTGAGTTCCGTGCGCTATCAGAAGTTGCGGTAGACGGCCTCCTCGAGTAAGGAGGCGTGTCGAGTGGCACGCGAGGAGGAAGCGGCGGCTTGTAGTCACGGTTCGGTACCTCGGTATGCGTGTTAGACTTATGCCACTCCGCATCACCACGCGATATAGAGTCTGAGCTTTGCGAGTGCATGCTTGCTGTGCTCGTAGATCCTATCGTTGGATAAAGCGACTTGTCCTGAATTGTGTAGGTATCGCCTGATGGCGTGTGACTTGACGAGGAGGCACTGCTGGACGGGTGGCTGTACATTGGAGGCGCAACAGAAGAAAGCGTATCTTTAGGCATGAACGGCGGAGGAGCCGTGTCTGCCGGCGACAGGACAGTAATTGGATGCCGCAGAACGATAGGGTTATTCGAGGCCGCAATAGAAAGCGTCAGCTCATAAGTGATCTTGATATTCGCTAAAGACAGTGTCGGAGCGATGAGCCTTTCCAGCCGGATAGATCCTAGGTACGGCATCAGATCGGCGGTTTCGTATGACAATCGCAGTCCACGTCCAGTAGCTAGCTCAATCTCATCCGTGTTGGTCTCCTTGAAGCCCTTGGCCTTGGAAATACATGTCTGCGTCAAACCTAGTTTGATAGCCTGTACGTCATACTTCCCATCAGCGGTGGCCTCAATGCTAAGGGGGATCGGGTGGCCATCCTGGGCGAGCCCAGCTTCAGGATAGGTGACAGTCGTAGTCAACCCATTGCTTCCCGTATCGCTGACTTTCTTCATTTTGTGGAAATCTATGTGTTCTCTATGAGGATTCTCAGGGTAAACCGGTACTCTAATGACCTCACGGATGTCGGCTTGAAACCTTCCGGGCCGCCGAACCACGGCCTTCACAGTCCAGAACACACCAATTTTCATTCCATGACTCGTAGAAACTGGCGCGTGAGGAGGGCATTTATTGATCGCGTCGGACAGGCGAAAGCTGAACGGGTAACTATGGTGCCCCTGGCTGAGCATGGTCTTCTCCTCTCCAGATGCTGTTGAAAAGGCGTTTGTAGTGAGCTGATAGTGCTTTTTGCGCTCTCTCAACATCTTAAGGCCGTCGCCAACAATCTGCATTGTGTCCTCGTCGAAGTTACCGGCCTTGCCCAGCTGCTTTAAGGCTTGCTGCTGAGCGGCTCGGCGCAGCGGCGCAATCAGTCCAGTTCTCTGAGCATTTCTTTGTCGCTTCGCCTGGCGCCGGTCACTCTCCGTGTAATAGGTAGCCACCGAGTACTCGTCGCAGCGCAGCTTGACCTGCACATCCGTGATGGAGTACATGCCAGACGTGTGCAGATCAATAACGCCGGAGACGACATCGCCAGTCACATAGTACTGTTTTTTGTTCGGATCGAGCAGGATCCGCGCAGTGCAGTCGCCACCAAACATGCAATTGTTTCCGTGAGCTGCCCGCCTATGTAGGAAGAGGTGATAATCAGAATTGTCGGTCTAAGACCCGCTGATTAGGTGCCCTTGCCCTTGCAGCGTTTATTTAAAGCGGATCTTCATCCAAGTGGTAGGTCAAGCTTTCCTTACGATATTTCAGCTGGTTTGGTTTTGTCTTTTTTCTTTTTTTTTTCTTTTTGGAGCACTCACAGTCTAGCACATTTGTTTGCTAATATTGGAGCCTTGGCTCGGTCAACAAGACCAGCCTAAATGTGGTCAAAACGCGCGGAGGCTGAGCCTTACACATGCGTTCGCGCCCTTACCCGGAAGACGTTAGGCACTAACGTCTTTTTACGGCCAAGAAAAGTAGTAGAATTCAAGCCTGACAGGCACGACCGCGGTAAGGCCGCGATGCGCCTAGCCACGATGCCTCTATAAGAAATGGTGCTCTAAACAACGTCCTAAACCCCTGAGTTTCTCGAACTTGACGTGTTACTATTTTTAAACATGCGCTTATTGTGAGTTGATGCGGCGAAGGCACAAGAAGCTCAAGTGGTTTATCATTTCGACGCCTTACCAGTGACTTTCATGCGTTTATTTAGGCGCTGGGCCTGAATGGGTGTGCCTTTCTTGGTTGCATTGCGTGCTTTTTGCCCGCACACGCGTCGAGAAGGATCGCTCGCTTTAGACGGGCGCCCTAGCCCACGTGGGGGAACAAAATGAAGCCGCACAATTTAAAATGTATGGGAATCGTATATTTATGTTGTCAAACTGTTTATACTCCTCCATAATTTACTAAACTTCGGCTTGTTTGGTTGCGCTGATTTAGTGGCGCTTGGCAGAGAGGCTCAAATACTGCAAATAGTCTATATTTCGCCGCACCCTTGCCCTTCATGCATGGTACCCGCTACCCTGCGCACATCCGGCACCAAAATATATAGCCGGGACAAGTTCTCCACGCACATCATATACTCCGTTCAAGAACCGCCGGAAACCAACACCTCAAACATGTACCCTATGGACCCAAGATACGCTGCACGAATCAACGGAAGCATGCTTGTTCCAGAGAGTTCCATAGACTCTGTAAAGGCGCGGCCCACAAGCACAAATGGTTCGAAGACCCGAAAGTGGCACAGGAGAATATCCAAGTTGCTGCACTGGAACTGAACTCCTAACTTATTCCATGCTTTCTACGAATAATCACGACTTAATCAAATAATGAATTCTGGACGTTGCTTGCTGTTGCCGTCGTACACGACAAGTTTGTGAAGCAAAGTGGCCACCGGCCCAAAAAAAGATAAAAGGTCGAGTCGAGTAGAGACGTCCTTACAGGAGCAACTAGGAGCCACTAGGAGCCACTAGGATCCACTAGGAACTACTAATTATAACCACCGGTCTCAGAACTTTATGAATCATTCTTGCAAACGCCTATATACTGACTTTTTTTTTAGTTCTTACCCGCAGCAGCGCGGAAGTAGATGATATCACCGTCTTCAACAACGTACTCTTTGCCCTTCTGCAAGAGCTTGCCGTTGGCCTTGACAGTGTTCTCGTCTCCAAGCTCAATAAGATCATCGTAGTGCGTGACCTGGGCCAGAATGAATGTCTTCTGCAAATCGCCATGGATCACACCAGCGGCGGCCGGCGCCTTTGTGCCCTTGCGAATCGTCCACTCGCGGACCTCATCGGCGCCACATGTGAAGAACGAGATGAGGCCAAGGGCAGCACGCATAGTCGTGATGATCTTGGGCAGAGCGGACTGGGTTCCTAGACGCTCAAGCTCCTCCTTGCGCTCGTCGTCGCTCTCCATTTGTGCGAGACGAGACTCGAGGTTCACGCTAATGGGAATAATGATGTCACCGTTCGAGTACTCGTCGACCCACTGCTTGATGCCCGCCAAGTGCTTGTTCTTCTTGCGAATGTAGTCGCGCTCGCTCAGATTCACAAGGAAAATCGAGGGCTTAGCCGTGAGCAGGTACAGAGTGTTGATGAGCTCGACCTCCTTCTGAGACCAGTTACCATGGTAGACCTTCTTGCCGTTTTCGAGCATTTCGAGAATCTTGTCCATAGTATCGATCTCGTCACGGGCCTGCTTCACCTCCATGCTCTGGCCACCGCGACGCGCCATCTTCTCCGAGCTCTCGCGCGCCTTCTTCACGAACTCGATATCCTTGAAGCGCAGCTCGTCGTGGATGATCTTAAGATCGCGGACCGGGTCGACATCACCCTCGATGTGGATAATGTCCGCGTCATCGAAGCAGCGCACAACCTGGTAAATGGCATCCACAGCGCGGATGTTGCTCAGGAAAGCGTTGCCAAGGCCCTCACCCTCAGCGGCACCCTTCGTGAGACCCGCAATATCGTAAACAGTCAGGAACGCATTCACCTCGCTGGCGGGCTTGTAGATCTCGCACAGCTTGTCGAAGCGCGGCGACGGAACGATGACTCGCGCCTCCTCGGGCTCGATGGTCGCGAAGGGGTAGTTCGCCGGGTTGCCCAACGGCGACCGGGTGATCGCCTGGAAAAACGTGGATTTACCAACGTTGGCAAGACCGACAATACCACTCTTCAGGTTGTTGCCAGGTCGGCCGAGCGGGATCTTCACTTCTTCCTTCTGCTTCTTAGGGGGCATTTTGTCTAGCTTGGTTTTGGTTAACAAGAGGTGAAAAACTCCCAGTTATTAATCCACTTGAGGACGGTGCTGCTGCCATTTCGCAGAACATGTGAATGCATGTGAGGCACATGAACGCACATTGCGCATTCAAACAAAAGCACGCTCAGCTCAAGACGAGCTGGGTTATTTTGGCCTGTTTCTTTAACTTGAGGTTGTACTTAGGTGTGCTGTACTAGCTATATGGTATTTTTGAAGTGCAGCAGCACCCTCGCCCTGCAGTGCAGTGGTGGGTGGTGCTTGTTGAGAAGTTAGGTATTTGACGAAAATACGAGCAGTTCATGACGTGCAGGCGCAGAATGGCTCTTATAATTAGGTGCTTTTCTGTGACTAGATATGTAGCGTTTGACTGTTGTTTTAGTTTAGTTTATTTTTTTTTCTTCTTCCTCAAGCCTAGGCTTGCTCTAAACCGAACCCGCCACGATCTCGACTAGTTCCTCGTCGCTACTGCGAACGGTTATCTTGCCCGCAATGCCTGACCTAGTTGAGCGCACGAGTCGCGCCTTAACGGCAACTGGTGTATCGTCGATGGTTCGTCCGAAAAGCTTGACGATATGAGTCGACGCCTTGGGGTCGATCTTTTCGGTTCCATCCAGGGCCATCAGGCCCAGCTGCGAGTTGAGGTACTCTACAACCTCATCAAGAGTCTTGTGGTCCGTGAACTGCCTCGTCGAAACGTCCTCAGCAGTGAGCTCATCCCACTGGTGATCGAAGGAGCCCACATAGGTCGGATGTAAGTAGTCTGATGGACGCAGCTCCGCATGATCAATAGGATACTCGTCCTCGTCGTCATCGACCAAGAACTTCAGCTTCGTGGGAACCTCGCCAGTGAGTATTCCACTGCGCTCAATGGCAACAAACACAGACCCCTGTTCCTGCGGTCCTAGTTTCTCCACAGGCACGATAAAGCTCACTGACGAGTCCTCCTCACTCAACTCATCAAGATCAACTTCTACTGATAGTTGCGTAAGGTCCAGCTCGAAGTTGTTGAGAATGTTGTACTGCACAACAACATGCGACGGGAAGACGTGGTTCACGCTGCGAACAACGTACTCCATCTCCGTGTCGGTAAGCTTCTGCTCCGAAGGGCTAGACTGCAGCAGTTTGCCAAGAGCAGCAATCTCGGGAATGCCGTTGAGAACTGCTGCATAGTCGGTCTCCTCCTTAGTCTTAGGTACAGACGATTCGCTCTTAGACGAGCGCTGAGGCTCATCTGCCGCAATCTCAATAACCACATGAGCGCGGACGCGCTCCTCGTCACTGACACGGGCCACGCGCGACACATCGAATGCTTTCGTCAACGCAGATGGGTCCTCAAGGTAAGCCAAAAGGCTCTTTTCAAGCTGGTCCATGGCGAGCTTCTCGTCCGGCAATTGCGCGACCTCAGCAATCTGAGCAGTGGCTGCACGATCACGGACCTCATCGTTCACATCACGCAAACCGCGGGCAATCAGCTTCTCAGCATCGGGAACAACGCCAATGAACTTCGAAAGCGCGCTGATGGCTGCAGAGCGTACGTGCGAGTTATCGAGAATCATCCGATTGTAAATGTGGCGCACAAGCGTGCTGGGAGACGGCGAACGCGGGCCAGCCTTGCCCAGCAGATGCAAAACGCGAACGGTGATTTCATCGAACTCGCAGTCGGCGATGGTATCGCACAGGAGAAGAAGCGCAGAATCATACGACTCGGACGCAGAGTCGGTATGAAGCACATCTGAGATGGCCTCTACAATAGCCATCTTGAGGGGAAGCCCGCTCTCCTCTCGCAGACTCTCAGCGAAGAACGAGAGCATGCGGTCGTGCTTAGCAGGGAATCGCTTGGCGAGGCTACGGATGGCGTCCACAACAGTGACGCGGAAGTCATCAGGGATGTCACCCATGAACGATGAGATCTGGTCGATGAGCTTGTCGACGCTCGACTCAGAGCCAGTCTTGAGAAGCGCGGTGATGGCATAGGTTGCCGTGGACAAGTTTGCGTCCGAAATGAGCTCCTCAATCTCAGCATTGCATTGAGAGACCATCGATGGGTTTATCGTAGCAAAACGGTTCAGAATACGAATGGCACTGAAACGCGACGTTGTTCGTGGAGAGCCGAGATACATCTGGAGAGCCACCACGGCCTCCTGTTGCATGGACTCGGGGATTGCGGAGCTGTTCAGTACAAGCTTGCAAGCCTCCATATTCACGAAGTCCCAGCGAGTTCGCATGTTGTTCTGTAGAATAATGAGGAGCGCGGAGCGCTGCGGATCGTCCTTGGGGAGCTCAGCCAGAAGCTGGCCCGAGTAGCGGAGAAGAAGAACCACAGCGTT
The DNA here is from genome assembly GCA_004125185.1 of Entelexis vaccinii. Lineage (NCBI taxonomy): Eukaryota > Fungi > Ascomycota > Dipodascomycetes > Dipodascales > Trichomonascaceae > Entelexis > Entelexis vaccinii. The sequence goes on along the minus strand of NRDX01000005.1, from coordinate 331,957 downwards.
GGGGTTACGCAGAACTCCTTGGCCGCCGTATTGCTTGATCAGCTTGATGAGAGCCATGCGGTCATGCGAACGCATGTGGTAAAGCAAGCCCAGGGCGTGGTACTGAGACACTGAGCCCGTGGACTGGCCCAGCACCTCCTGGACCTCGGTCGTCCAGCGGCGCACAGTGTCCTTAGCAATGCCAAGCAAGTGATATGCAGACACCAACGCAGCGCTCGCGCATGCTTCGTTTTTGTCGACGATGGCCGAGCGCATGAGACGGTCCATGCCCTCGACGGCGCCGGCGTCAAGAATGCGGCACAGCGCACGCAGGGCCTGTGGTCGGTACTTGTTCGACTTGGGCTTGGCCTGAGCCTGCTGCACGTCGCGCATGAGCACGGACGTGCCCATGATGACGTTGTCCGTGAACGGGACAAGCTCCTTGATCGCAAGGTAGACCATCTGCTTGAGGCCCACGTTCTCCTTCTGGAACAGCTTTGTGATTGTGAAGAAGAGCTGCGTGGCCTCGGCCTCTGGGAAGGTGTCGCCGAGATAGAACAGACGCACCAGCTGCGTTAGCAGATCGCGCGCCTCCTGCGCAGACAGCGTCGACGCGTTGAAGCTGTTCACGCACCGCTGGAACACGGTCATTTTGTCGGGGAGCCCGACGCCGACCTCCTCGCTAGACATTTGCCGGCCAAAAACACGCTGCGATCAACAAAGGGTCCAACAACGTGTTCGCTGGTGGCCGCCGCCAACATCGGGTCGTGTCACGTGTATACGCCGTAACCCGTAACCTGACGCGTCGCGAGACGCAGCTCTCAGCAGTAGTAGTAGTAGTAGCAGCAGCAGCAGCAGCAGCAGCAGCAGCAGCATCTCTCTCGCGTGGAGATGGAAAATATAAAATACAATAAAAATAAAAGGCAAGCAGACCTGTACCCGAGCCAGTTTAGTCGGTCTACAACGTTCTTAGTTTTGCTGCAAAGCCCAAAGTCTACAGTCCATTCATTAGAAGCAATCGTATATGTATCTATATATATAAGACACGAGCTTTCAATGGCTTTAGTTCGTGGGATCCCAATCCGCTTCCTTCAAAGTGTCGAGGAACTTGGTTGGGTTCACGACGCCGGTGCCGCCGAGCACGATTTGCGGGCCCTTGCCGAGCTTGTTGAACTCGGCAACGACGCGCGCCTCCTCGAACGTGACTCCGCCAATAACAAATACAAGCGCCTGGGCCGGCTCAGGCTTGTCAATGCGCGGCGCCTTCGCCACGTACGGATATTTTTCTCTAGGCAGCCGGCCGCGGCTGAGCTGGGCCAGAATGGACTCCAGAAGCGGCTTGTGTTGCGTATATACATTCTCCACTCCTTTCAGTCCCTTAAGTCCCTGCTGCGCCCGCATGAATATGGAGCCCTGATTGAATAAGTCCTCTTGCGGGAAGTTCGAGTTCGACGAGTACACCTTCAGCAGGTTACGCGTTGCTCTGTACAGCCCGAAGTCCTCCTCACTAACGCGCAGCGACTGGAGGAGCTGTTCTGTAGCCGAGTGTGGGTGGTTGCGATACCTTAAGCCGTACAGCGCGACAAGACGGTATTTGCCATAGGCGCTCAAAGCCGGGGAGGAAATGAACTCCTGGATCTGTTGCAGGTCATTCGAGTGGTTTTCGCTACACGCGAGGCTCTGCTCGAGCTCGCTAACGGCAAGAAGGTGCTGCACCTCTACCTGGCGGCTCAGCTCGCCCACCAGCGTAACATGCTTTGAGACGTTTCCCGCCTCCTTACGGAACTCAGGAAGCTCCTCCACAAACTTTTTCATATCGGCTACGCCCTCGAACTGGTTTGTGCGCTCGGATCGGATTTGGTACTGCTGTACATACTCGCGCACCGCCGCGCCAAGGTCTCCGAAGTTCAGGAACATGCTTTTGGCGAAAAACGGGTCTTGGTCCTGGGCCAGAACAATCTGCTTATGATCGTCGCGCACTTCTGGGGCGTCGGTGAGGTCAACTCTGTTATTTGTGATTCCCAAAACTTCGTCAACCATGGCTTGGTATGTCCAGTGAGAAATAAGAGGCGTGACGGGGTCATTGAGACGGTCCAGAATGAGAACAAGGCCCGGCTTCTGGGGCTGTGGCAGTGTAGCTGTCTGCTGCGAGAGTTGCTGCTCGACCCGCGACGCAAACTCGCGACTCAACCGGCTGTTTCCGTCCACGCGGATAGGCGGAAAGCCAAGTCGAAGGCTGCCGATTGCAGCAAACACTGCCTCGACACTGCGCTCTAGCGCCAAGGGGTCGAACGCAGACCACTTCTGACTTGACCACGCGTTCAGGATGCCGCAGCTGAATAGATCGTTGTTAATCTTGAGATAGTCGAGGAACATCTCTTGCACGCGAGTGCACGCCTCATGGTCGTCGGCCTGCGCCAGGCGCTCGAGCTGGCTCTTGCGCACTTGGTTTGTGAATACAAGCGCGTACTTTCCGTACCGAGGCGCGCGCAGCTCCTCTATGAGGTCGCCAATGGACGCACTGCTGGGCCGCAGAAAACATATGCATTCGAGGTGGCGCATGCGCTGGCGCGCCGGATTCTCGATCTTATCCATGAGAAACACGTCGTTCTTTAGCAGATGCGACTGCGTGGACGCCAGCGACAGGATGGCCGTAGTGTCATTGTCCAGCAGCAACACTTTCGGCTTGCCATTGCTTTCCACCAGCCGGTCCACGTATGCTGCGGACACCTTGTTGAGGTCCATTGATTCACAGCGAGCACGCTAGCTTCGGGCTATTTGATAACTATGTGCGTATATATATATGCACACACAACGATGTGTCCAAAGGGATCTGCTGTGTCAGCAGAGAAGGGAGGAGGCACGGGGGAGGAGGAGCTCAACGAGCACGAGGAGGAGGACACAAGCACAAGAAGATTAAGGACGTGGAGGAGGGACGGTGGATGCCGCTATGCAGCGGCTGGTTTGGCCGTTTCGTGTGCCGATCGGAAGCCGCGCACGTGCCGGCCGGCGTCGGGCCACGCATACTAGTCGCTTTTTTTGTCTCGATGATTAAGACTGCCGATGCGGTGGTGTATCTATTTCTCGGCAGCAGCCCACTCACGTCCCAATGTGGTGGTCACCGGTTCGGCCGGAACGAAGATCCACATGCCAGTGGTGTTAGTACATAAGATTGATATACTGAGATTACCCCAACACGGAGCAGCCTTTACGCTAAGGACCGTGCAGCCCATGTTTAGCATGCACGCACGGGCGTTCGGCCGCCCCAACGTGCGCGCACGCCTGGGCGCTGCGCCTTTTTTCCCCTTTCTGGCCAGTGATCGATTTCGTAGGTAATGCGATGATGACACTGCTGAGCCTGCACGCAGGCAGGGCAAGGTGTCGATGATTCAGACATAAGACCTGCCAAGCAGGCACGACAAGAATAACCCCACACACAGCATCATCGTGCGGCAATGAGACCCATGAACTTGTGCGTTTCCGCGCGATAGTTCGCGTCAGTCGTGGAGTTTTTTTCGAAAATTGGCAATGCCGGTCTACTGGCCGTCCATATTTGGGGCCATAGCCGCGCAGCCTCACCATCGTCCTTACCCGCAAGACGGCACTTGGCGGCGCTATAACCTTTGTCATTTTGCAGTTGTACCCTAACCTTGTATGTATCACCCTTCGACCTAACGCAGGGGTGCTGGTCGAAAAATCACCAGTGATCCTGATCTGGCCAACGCCATTTCAGTATTCTGGGGAATCGGCAATGGACTATCGGCCGCCGCCGAGCAACGAGACCCCCGTCCCGCTCCCGCTGCAGCAGCAGCCCACTGCGCAGCACCCTGCACGATTGACGGCGGCGACGGGGATCCCCGAGTGGACTGCTGTGCAGCACGCACATCACGCCTTCGTTGCTACTACAGACATGCATGTCCCCTTCGTCGTACCACATATGGGATTTGTGCTTCCGCAGGGGTTTCCTGCCTACCCGCATCTACTCTCACAACACCACTATATGCCTCTGCCTCTCATGGCGCCAACAATACGAGCGCCCCTCATGGATGCTGCTCGCACCGTCATAGCAGACGCTTCACCGCCGTGTTTGTGCGATAAAATCCAAGCTCCCATAGGTCAACGCGTGGTTGCAGTCCAGCAGGAGGCGGAGCGGCCTGTTCATGAGCCCGAGGCGGGAAAGCTCGTCTGTCCACTCTGTCGTCACCAGTTTACAACCTCCGAGTTCTTAGAAAATCACATCCGCTTGCACCATGAGTCCAACGAAGTAAGTTATGAGGTCCCCAAACTGAGAGGCCGCAAGTACTTTCGCGACGGCGAGATTAACACGCCGGCCGAGAGCGAGTCTTCGGATTCATACGCGTGTTTGTTTTGCGACCTCAAGTTTGCCCATAAGAAAAACCGAGAGATTCATATGCTTGCTCACACGAGCGAGCGCCCATACGCCTGCGACCGGTGCCCCTGGGCATTCACAGATAAATGGAAGCTGGCTGCCCATCAAAGAACTCACTCTGGGCTGAGGCCATATATCTGCCCCCGGTGCAATGAATCTTTCACTCAAAAGCCTACTTTGACTAGGCACTTGCGGACCCATACGGGCGAACGGCCCTATGTGTGCCGACATTGCCCCGCTACATTCCTGGATAGCAAAAACCTCAGCAGGCATAATCGCGTCCATGGTGGGAAACGCGGGCCGTATGCCTGTACCGAATGCAACGCATCCTTCAAGCGCAAACAGATGTTGACTGCGCACCGCCGCGTCCATAACGGTTCAGTGAGCGGCGGTCTTTCTACCGATGGCGCCGCCGCCTCTGCCGCAGCAACCGCAGCACCAGCCGAAAGGCCTGCGCAACCGTGATCAGGCCCCCCTTAAACGCGGTTTAAAAGGCTCCTATTTATAATTGTTTATTGATCTAGCACTCAACAAGGCTCTTTTTTTTTCGTAGCATGCGCGATGCAAGTTAACCTGCACTTCGGCTAGCTTTCCGCGTTCGGCGCCCGATGAAACTGATCCGATATGGGTCGAGGGTCGACAGATATGCGAATTATTGCATGCACGCATGACACGGCGCTGCGCAACTAAGCAACACAAATCCCTCTACTTCGACTTCGAAAGCCATGAGCGATTTTTTTCTGCAGGACCGCAGCCCCGCCTCGAACCAGGGGGGATGAGTGTTAAATTTGAATCCGTATCTTATCTGCCTTAGCGAGTGGAACGAATCGACCGCCGACTACCGCCCTCAACGGCGGATTGGTCCGCACCTAACCCAAGGTTTACATACATACATACATACATACATACCCTCGCCAAGCGGCGGTGATGACATCAACCCACCGTCGGCAAAGCGACTCAATGCAAAAACTTAGAGATTACCTGATTACTGGCCACACCGGCCTGGATTCTGTGAGTGGGACGCTTAACTTTATATTCTAAACGTTTAGCCACCTCACATAGCCTCCTTTATGTTCATCTGCGGGGCTGACGAGCCCCCATTCCGCTTTGCGGTGTAGCACGCCCGAATCTCGAACGGAAGTCGCGTTTGGGCAGTCCGCAGCAACGCCCTGCGAGTGCAAAACCGGTAATGGCACGCAGCGCGTAGTGTATTATCATAACTGCACCTTCGCATTAGCTTAGCGTTTACTATGTGGTTACCTTGTCTACGTTTACGGGTTGCTCCTCGCGAACAGGTTTCCGTTTTGAACCGCCCTTCATTGGCTTTCCAAAAATAAACTTAGTCTGTAGCCGAAACGTCCGTACGGAGCATTTGTCACAAAAGTCTCTCCGGGAGTCTGACGCCGCTCACTCGCTTACGTGAGTGACTAGCACGCGACACAAGGCTCTGTTCAGGTGGATCGACACACAGTTAGGGTTCGTGTGCGCCTAACGGCGCTACGCAAAAAAAAAGCCCAATAAGAACTCTGGGCACATTGGGAGTAGTTGAACACAACAAGCGGCGATCGCAGAAGCCCAGCTTTCCTGTTCAAATTTGGTGACTGAATTCCGCCGGCGCCTGGTTACTAAAACGGCGCTCTAAAGGCACTCGTTATCATGCGGGCGAATGAGCCCAAGCGGCATACCCTTGCCCGCCTCGTGCATGCCACGGCACTGGTCTCGGTATTTAGCGTCCAAGTATTTTCCAAGCGGGCCGCACAATGTTTCGACGTTGCCGTTTATCCAACTTATAGATTTGGGTCCCAATTAGGCTTGTTACCAGATGTTCACAGCGCGAGAGTCATTCCTAGCAACATACGCTTCCGAGATGGCGCACGGGCCTAAAGATTTGCCGTCTAAGGATGTCGCACCGGCTCATCATCCCTGTATTCACGATGCAATGGGTCGCGTGCGAGTGCGCTGTGGTGCGTCGTGCGATTGCTACCTAGGCTCTCTTCATATAAATAGTCCTGATGCTGTGACCAGTACTGAACATCGCCCAGCCAACAAGTTTTTAGTTGGCACTGACTCCGACAGCGCTACGAGCGAGCCTGCTTCACCATCAAGTTCTCATGCAGTTTTGGGGAGCCCAGAACGCGGACGCATACCCATCAGCATGCTTTTAAATGCGCCTGCGGATGATCAGAAACCACCTCCTTTAGAATGTGACTGCAGCATGCGGGCATCGGACCGTAAGCACCACTGCGAGATGTGCGACCAATCCTTCAAGCTCAAGAACGACCTTGATCGGCACGTTCTGAAGCACACGGGCGAGAAACCGTTTGAGTGCGAGATCTGCTCCGCTCGATTTGCTCGCAAGAACACCTTGACGAAACATCATTCGGTGCATATGAACAGCAAACCATATACTTGCCCCCACTGCGAGAAGCGATTTAGTAGGACGGACAGTTTGGGCTCACACTTGCTGCAGCACACAAGCTCGATGAAATTCCCCTGCCGCTATTGCTCAGAGTTATTTAACCTTCGGTCTCACCGTGACAAGCACATGCGTACCCACACTGCGAACCGTCAATGCGAGTGTGAGGTGTGTGGAAGAAAGTTCGCCAATTCCTCAGGGCTCGAAGTCCACATGAGGACCCACACAGGAGAGAAGCCATTCAAATGTGAGCGCTGTACATGGGCGTTCACAACGAAGCAGCGCCTTGCTTATCACCTTCGTACCCACACGGGGGAGACGCCTTATAGATGCCCTCAGTGCTCGGGTGCTTTTTCGCAGAAACAGCAGCTGAGTCGACACTTGCGCATTCACCTGAGTGAACGTCCTTTCGCTTGCCACCTTTGCCCGGCAACTTTCACGCAGAACAGCAACTTGAGTCGCCATAAGCATGAGCATGAGGGCCATCGCGAATTCGCGTGCCCGCATTGCACTGCCTCGTACGACAAGCAGAAGCAATTGGCAACCCATATCAAAGTGCATACCGCGAAGATTCAAACGGTCTCCGCCCCGAATTCCTCGGCAGTAGGTTCCGCATGAACTTGTCGCGCTCGCACTGGAGCCGACTCCAATCTAGATGCAATGAGTCCAGCCCAAGCAGAATACGCATCTTTCATTGCAAGCAGACTAAACCTCCGCTTTGCCTTCCAGCCCCCAATAGAGTAAAACAGCGACTCTTGATAGAGCTGCCCCTCAATCATTTCCTGCTTGTCCTCGAGACTAGCTGGTGCCTCCAAAGTTTAAACTTGTTTATACTTCGAAGCATTTTGGCCGAGATCCCTGTTACTCGACATATTTTTTTTATTTAACATTTTAACGACATTTAACCAAATGAGCTTCGCCGTAGAAATATATCTGCTTGGCGAACAATTGAGAAACAGCGACATGCTTGTACGAAAGTCTCCTCAGTCACTACGACGAACCTTTGTTAGGGTCGTTATCATTTATTATCGGGTAGTTAGATAGTCGCGCATCACGTTCATATGCGAACCGTATTGCATTCAATCTATCACAAATTCCAGTTTTATCAATCTCTGTTATTCGAACTAATCAGCGACCATGCACGGCCGGCTAAACGGCTATAACTTTGCCGAGATTCAAGATACCTTGCATGCAGGACACGGCGCTTCTCGCAGCGGGACCTCCGTGAATTTGTCCCGCCCGAGAGTAACTGTAAACGGTGCTTACAAAGATCGGAGGTTTAGTAATTACAGATCGGCTTCGCGTATTTTTGTCCTTTTCGACAAGCTCCCGTGACGCACCCACCTACAATCGGGGCATGGTTTTTCACGCCTATGCAACTTGTGGCCTCTGCAAACTCGTGGTTAGTAATCGTTTAGTCGCGTGTGATAGCCGATCCAGGGCCGTGCATGCAGGGGCCTGTTTATAGCAGTATGAATTTAAGGGGTGAGAGCCTTGGTCAATACTTGATTAGAGCTGTCCTTTTTCTGTCTGCGCCTTGTCTAGAGGAATTTAAAGGCGACAGCTATCTTCCTTGAGAATTTTTATACCTATGCATAGTCAGGCTGATACGGAGTTTTCTTAAATATACATCGGTTTATAACTTAACGTACCAGGTTTAAAACTTACGAGCAGGTTCATGAATATGAGCTTCCTTTGAGGCGTATATACGGGCGATTGACAATAGGTTTAGTTGTGTAAAATACCTATTTATATGGTTTAAAACGAGACGCTTGACACTTCTAATAGTGTGCACTTGCAATATAGTACATTCAACAACAAAAATGTCATGGCGTATCACTTTTTTGCTGAGAGCAACTGCTCGAACGCGGTTCTTTCTTTGCGACAGCATCACTAAGGTTTGTGATAGATGAGCTGATGCAGGTGGTGCATGGCTTGGATGTCGAAGTCTTCTATTAATATATGGGTGTACATATGTTTCTTTTGCTTTTAGAAACTAATAGCTTCAGGCATACGGTTGAGGCTTCTATGCTATGTGCATGTGAGCGGATCCATAAATATTACCTGCTAACATTGGGCGGTTGTTTTGTAGTGGCGAGTCCTTCTGACCATGATCGTTCATAAGTCAATCAACTTCATTGTGTACAACCTGTCGCTCGTGAGCCTTTTTTTTTGGCGTCGTACAGACATGGCTTGCATCTACTATAGCATACCCGTTGCTCATGGGTCCTGTGTAGGTGCCAAATAGCTTGCGGCGAGTGAGGACCAACGCCGGGCAAAATAGAACTTACCCTCGATCAATTGCCTCATATGTTGCGAGACTATAAATCTGGAGGCCCTTTGGACTTCAAACAATTGCTGAAGTTCATAACGATTCTCGTATTGATATAAATAACACCTTAAAAATATCGAATCTATAAGTATGAGTAAGTTCCCGTATACGTGGCAAAACGCATCAACATAAACCTGTAAATTTTGATGATGGCTCGTTCTGGGGTGCTAGCTTTGATTTGGAGATGCACGCCCTCCGCAACGCTTTAACCGTCGCGCTGATGCGCATCGTGGAGTCACTAAAATAGTATACTATATACTTCGTGAGGGTGAGTTCAACTGGCTAAATGTCGCTCTCCCTTTCGAAACTGAGTCCGCCACCACTAAAAAGCGGTGATGGGCTGCCAGAATTGTGAAATTCTAGTCACTCCTCTCTAATCAACAAGTATAGGGTAATACCCCACTTTTGACAAAGGCGGCATAATTGATTTTCCGTAGGTTAGTATTTCTTTTAGAGCCGATGTTAATATGCCAGTTACCTTTTATGTTTTTTTTCTTTGCGCAACGGCGTTGAGGCTGTTTGTGTGGGCCGTCCCCCGCACACGCTACACTAGCTCTTAGCATATAAATTCGCGCGCGGACGGTAGTTTGTCATCATTGCCAATGATCAAGCACAAGCTGGTATTTCTGGGGGACCAGAGCGTCGGCAAGACGTCGCTGCTGTCGCGATTCATGTACGACAAGTTTGACACACAGTACAAGGCGACAGTGGGCATCGATTTCATGTCGAAAACAATGTATCTCCCCGACCGCACGATCCGGCTGCAGTTATGGGACACGGCCGGTCAGGAACGGTTCCGTACGCTTGTTCCGTCCTATATTCGCGACTCCAACGTTGCTGTCGTGGTCTACGATGTGACCGACGCGAAGACGTTTGAGGCCGCATCGAAATGGATCGACGACGTACAGGCTGAGAGGCAAGGACAGGCGCTGATTGTTCTTGTCGGAAACAAGTGTGATTTGGAGAATGAGCGAGTTGTTTCGAAGGAAGAAGGTGAGGAAAAGGCTCGCCAAGTGGGCGCCATCTTCAAGGAGACCAGCGCCAAGCAGGGTCAGAATGTAAAACCACTTTTCAAAACCATCGCGACCGAGCTCGCGGGAATGGAGATTCCGCAGGGCGCGGACAAGCAACAGGAGGCAGAAGTAGTTGATGTCACTGTCGAGCCCAGTCAGGAGCAGGCCTCCTGCGCATGCTGAGCTAGCTCCCCATTTGCACTGCCTTGGTTGCTCGCATCTCTATGTCGTATGTAAATGTCGGCATTCTTTCCCCCCTCTGCAAAGATACAATAGCGGTCGTTTCAAACTAACTAATGCGGTTGTGTTTCAAAGGTTCACGGAAGTTTCTAATGCACTAGTTGTTAGGACTGCGGGGCGGGACGAGTGGTACACACGTACTTGCTATAGCGGTTCGCGTTCTTTCAAATCCTGTTCGGTTCCTGCGAGCTTCTTGTGCCCTGGCTTCAAGAGCGGGCAGTATATAGAATTCTTTGCACGATATACCGACCGCGAAGATGATGCTTGTGGATCCACTCATGCATGGTTACGGATCAAAGCTGCTGCAGCAGCTCCGAGCTGTCCGTAATGCCTGCTTCATGTGGGACGACGGGGCACATTATGTCCTTAGTCCTGGCACTGGCAGGGCGTTAATCAGTACTGTTTAACTATGAGGCCATATGTCTTGTCGTGTCGCGTGCCGCGGAAAAAGGTACTGACAGCGCTCTAGTAAATAGCGGCGGGCCGGGCAGTGAGATTGGCGCTGATCCATTCATTCGTAAAGATTAGTGCTCAGGAAAAGCAAAGCAGCTCACAAAACAAGGATTTGAATATTATCCCCCGAGCAAATACTACGGAAACAGAGATACATAAACACGTCATATACTAACTACTTCATATATAACCGAGCTTCATAGAGTCAAATGTGCGCTTCAATGCGCTTCAAGGCGCTCCACGGCGCTTCAAGGCGCTTCAAGGCTGTATGGGGCTTGTTCACACGGTCGGGAAATTAGATTACCCCGCTCCGCTCGTTTGCAGGAAACGCTCTTAATTACAGAGGCTAACGGCGCGGCAGCTTTCACATGCGCGGCTAATTTCTAAGGTTGGGCGTTCATGCATGCACTTTAAGCCTGCAGGTTGTTGGCGTTAGCTGCAGGTCACACTTCTTGAGCAGGACACAGATAGGGCTAAGAGACGCCGCGGTGACGATGGCACTGCTTGTAAAGCGAAGCGAAGTGGAGTAATTTTTAGACTCTCGGGAAAACAGGCCTAACGATAAATCGCATGGCAAGCACGAGAATCTACCGGCCCGAACCGCGCGTGATCTCGTGCGGCATCAGGTTTATCCCGAGGCTGTGGGGCGTATGTAGCTGATAGCCACTGCCAATGCACCGTGAAGGGAAGGCCATGCGCCACATCAGTCGGCAATAGATATGCGTGACGTCATCACGTGTACGTCACGGTAATAATATCTGTCTCGATCCCCCATCACTGCAAATCAAGGGTAAGGCGGGTTCCTGAGGAGTCATAAATGCTGGGGCTGAGTTTTCAGAGGTACTGAGATGTCTGAGGCACGCCGTCGGTCAAATTCGACGGTATGCATGACCTTGCGCTGTTTACAAGGGTGAGTGCGGGCATCTAGTCACGAGAATCACGGCACGTTCCGGTTCTCTTAGGTCTCTGCTGCTGAACCGCAACCCTGCACCCCTTGCGGCCCAGGGACCCAGGCATAGAGGCGGGCATGGGCAAAGCACGTGTGTGCCTGCCGCGCCGGTATGAGACAGACAGGCCCGTTGCGCGCCGTAAATCGCGGTCGTTAGAACACAAAAAAGGCTTCGGTAAATACCATTTGCGATGGTGCGGGGCCCTAAGCCCCACTAGCATGGACCTAGGTTGCGTATGATCAGGACTAGAGCGTTTTGTCGCGTGCGCTTACTTTGACCGTGATTATTATGCGCATAAGAGTCCTCGTCTACTCGGGCCTCATTTCCTCGCGTACGGTACCCCAGGGCAAGGGTAGGTTTTAAAATAAGTGGCGGCAAGGGCTGGTACCTTGACCGTTACCCAGAACAAGAACGCATGAGCGAAAGCCTAAGGGGCTGAACGAGCCGGCGCAGGGAGAATGCCAGCGCCGCGCAGTGACAGGCTAGACCCCACCCATCTCTATCAGCCGATTTTACCGAACGCACGGGCTCGTCGACAAGACTTGATTTACCGAGACTCGGCAACCCGGACCCTACTCAGCGACGCCTTCATACCCCGTCCCCTCTTCCTCCACTTTCTGTGCCTTGCGTGCAAACGAGAGGCATACACATCTCCCATGCGGAGTACACGCCGCCCTGTTGGCTGTTGGGTTCCTTACCCTTATCACATGTATGTTTGGCCGTCATCCGCCCAGTGGTAGCGAAGTACAAATCGCCGCCCGTACCCACGACGCGCAGCTACGTGCTGATCGGCGCGGCAACCAGGTCCGGGTTCTGGCGGACAACGAACCCTTTCGCCCTAGGGCAGTCAAGTTCGACGACAACGACAACATCTAAAAGCTCAGCTGCCACGCTTCCGCCCACCTCTGTTTCGGTTACCCCAGTGCCGCTAGTCGAGGGGTTTTGCCTTCTGTTGTATGCTCCATGTCTCAAGCGACGTCTCTCGTAACCGCTGTTTCTCTGCCCCCTCCTGTCCAGCCAGCCACTCCTACTCGCGATCAAGATTCGCTTTCCATGGTGAAACAAGAGCTCGGCGACGAAACGAAGGACCTTCAGGCCAAGCGTGAGCGCCCTCCTGTCTCTCTGACGCTCGCGAATTCTCCGGTCCACTTCGGCACCTCTGAACTAGCCACTCCGCCGGCAACCGCCACGTCCGAGACGATGGAGATACCCGCCCCGGGCAAGCAAGTCTACGAGGTAGCCAGCCCCAGCACGAGCACGGCCGCAACTGCCAGCCCAGCCGAAAATCCCGAGGAGTCCGGCATCAAATCCCCGCCTTCCACCGACGAGCAGAGCGATGCCTCGGCTAAATCATACGCCTCCTCAACGGTACGGATTGCCCCGGCACCCAGCCTCAAGCGCACTCTGTCAGAGGCATCGTTCGATGAGGACGCCAATTCTGCCGAGAACGCGAAGAAGGGCCGCCGTAACGGTAAGATGTTCCAGTGCACAGGCTTCGGCGACTGCAAGATGTGCTTCACTAGATCCGAGCACCTTGCCAGACACATCCGCAAGCACACCGGCGAACGCCCCTTCGAATGCAAATGTGGCCGCGCTTTCTCTCGGCTTGACAACCTCCGCCAGCATATCTATACCGTTCACGCATCCGAGCCGCAGAACTACCAGACAATCAAGCAGTGCTTGCCCGTGCATATCCCGAAGAAGAAGGAGAATAAGTCCGCCGTGTCGATTGCTCCTCCCCAGCCAGTCGCTGTATTGCCTGGCATGTCCCAAGTCTTTCAAATGGGCCCAGGCATGGCGCCGGGCATGGCGCCGATGATGATGCCGGCGCCGAATGGCATGGGGACTCAGACTGCGCCTATGGTACATACACCGCCAACCATGCAGGGGCAGCAAGCGATGGTGCAGCTTCCGTGCCAGCCGCATACCCAACAACAGATCCAGCCAATGACCGTGCCCGTTGGCTATCAGATGCCAGCCGGCGTGAAGCCCGGCGCAGAAGCCGCCACGCATCTCCCAGAAACTCCGGCGGCCGCGCCCAGCAACGCGCAAAGCTCGCAAAGCTCGCCCTCACAAAGCGCTCAGCTGCCAGTCGTGCACTACTACCCTCAACATGCTGCGGCCCAGCCCCCGGCGCTCGTATACATGGGCGACGTGCCGCAGATGTACTACCTACCCCAGCAGCAAATGCAGCAAATGCAACAAGTACCGCTCATGCCACAGTACATGACGCATTACGGCTGCCCCATGCATGTTGGCTATCCCCAAGCATCTCCGGGCCTTGTCATGAAAGGTGCCCAGCCGCTTTCTCCTCCAATCTCTCATACTACATCGCCTCAGGTTCACATGGCGCCCTTGCCTCAGTAAGCGCACCTTTTTTCTAGCATTCATTATACAAGAACCTAAAGCATTTGTAGAATTTATTTATTCATGACTTACACCACCGCTGGGTGCTGCTGTTCTGTGGCATTCGACGACGTTGACTCGAAACCCAAATTAGCATAAGCCTCGGTGGTACGAAACACTTTCTTCACGTTCATAAACGCTGGCACGTGTCAATACTCGGTGGCAGCAGTCCATTCCATCGAGTCATAACCCTTGGGCAACTCACTTTAATCGCATCGAATACGCACATGCGAGGCCAGCACTGCCTCTGAACCTGTAAACAAACTGACGTCAGGCCCGAACCACACTTGTGAGTCAACACGCTTCGGGGTCCGGTCACGCACGGCTGCCTAGCCGCACCGCCCGGACCGGGATTGGGGAACCAGCCTTCTTGCTGCGGGCCGATTGACTGTGCGCTATCGCCTCGCATACCAATGCGTCGAGCAAAAGCCACAGCGCTCTCGAGATCGGAGCCCCCAGCGAGGCAGGAGCTCTAGTTCTGGTAGTTGGGGCAAGTTTCGCTAGGACACAAACGACGTCATCGAACCGCTACCTGCTTTTTCCGGAGAACTGAGCCCAAAATTGCGAATTCACCAGCGCAAACGACAAGTACCGCAACCGGCGCACGCTTGCCCCAACATCACGTGGGTCAGGTGGCGGGTGGCTCCCCGTGCCCCACGTGATGTGACTAATCCGGCTTACATGAAAAGAGATCTACCGGGGTCATAGCGTCCGGAATCCACCTCTCACAACCATAACCGACACAGTGTTTTCTTCGACAAAGCTCCTCAGCTTGCAATTGCCTGCCCCCTGGCCATGAATTACTATACCTCCTCGCCCGATTCGTCGTCCTCGGGTTCGTTTTTCGCCGACTCCGCATTCGGTTCGCGCCCGGAGTCGACGTCGCCGCTGCTCTCGGCATACCCGGCCCTGGCAAAGCTGCGACACGACGCCTCGCGCGGGTTCGACCCCGAAGACGACCATGAGTTCTGCCCGGCGCTTGCCGCCTACCCGGGTACCTCGCATCAGTTCGGCATGTTCACTCCCGGACTGCTGACGCCCACGTCGCCGCAACAGCCGGCGCCGCAGCATGCGTCGGCGACTGCATCGGCATCAGCGTCGGACGGAATTCCTACGCTCGTGCCGCGCGCGCGCCAGACCGTCGAGGTCATCGACCCCGCCACCGGTCTGCGCGTGCAACGCCGCTAACCTATTTATTTCCTAATTTATTGTGTACGACTATAGTTGAAGACATTTTAAGCTTTTGCCTAGAATAAAGAACTCGCGCAAGGCCTCGAGCAGGGCTCGAGCAGGGCCTCGAACAAGGCCGCCGGTGCAGGTGCTTCTTGAGTTGTTGCGCCACTGACACGAACTCAGTTTACGGGTGTTCACGAATTATTTCACTAATGATATGAAAAAAAAAATCATTTTGTTAAAGTAACATTAAAAACACTATGTTACAGCTCACCGTTCACGTTTACTCTTTTAAGGCATCTCGAAAAATTCGATACATGTGCACATGCTAATCGGGTAGCATAACCTAACATTCTCACAAAATCAAGTCAGTCCAAGGACAAGTTGTCAGGGAGCAACGAGGTCGAGCTCAGAAAAGGAGCTGACTCTCTCTTGCTATTGGTTAATCCATGTATATTTAAACAGCAAATCTAAAGGTTTGAAGAGCCTCTTTTGTTTCGTGATAAGGGGCACAAAAGGCATCTTAGTAGAGGCCTCCATCGGACTGTTACCACAAGAACTCATTCATCAACTTTAGCTTAACGAACTCCATATAGCTCATACAATGGACCTATGCGCATCTTTCATTAGGACTACTTAGTACAAGACCGATATTCGCCGCATCTAAGAAGCCCCGCTCCGCCGTGGAATACAAACAAACAAAGCAAGTAACGAAACAAAAAAAAAGAAAAGAAAGAGCTCTGCTAAATAGCGCTTTCGACAGAGAAAACCAAACTTACATTAAATATCACCTGCTCGAACAATCTGTGTCGTCGTAAGATTCATATAGCGAGCAGCTCACCGATCAGTCAGCAGCATGGCTGAGGCCAGCAGCGTTTACGGCCCGGCCTTTCGGGCCTGTGTCGTCTCTGCGATCCCTTACAAGGTGTATGCTGTTCGTGCCGAGCATGAAGAGGCCAACAGCGGCGATCTGCTGCAGCGGGCCGAAGTCTCGCTGCGCAAATCAGGCCAGTCCGTATTTGTCGCCCTTTCAGCATCGCGGCGCGAGCTCTGGGCGTTTCGGCTCGTCACCAAGGAGAAAATAGGCCCCGGCGCCCCAATGTCGGACCCCGGCTATTCGGAGCTCGCGGGCGAGCGCATGAACGAGTCTGATACTAGCAAAAACCAAAACGGTATGCCAGACTTCGAGATATCGTTGGATCTGCCGATCCAGACAGTCGCACAGGGCGTGTTTCTGCCCCCCTTTGCCATGACGCCTGACGTCGGCACAGAGGAAAGCCATCCCCGATCGTTCCGTAGGCTACTTCGAGCCATTGAGTCGAAGTGCCTCGATGCATTGATGAGCCAGGGCGACCGGGAAATATGCGAGGCATTCGGGCCGTCGGCGGTCTTGAATACCACGAATAACTCGCTCATGCGTGTGACGCCCGTGCTGCAGTACGACGGCACACTCCTCATCCGGATCACGAGCCAACAGTGTCGGCTGCGTAGACTGCTCTTGCACTCAACCAAGCTGGCCACCCCTCACGTATGGCTTCTACCTCATGGCGTCCCGGGCCGAGTTTTTCAGTCTCAAAAGTATGAGGACTTTGTCGAACGCCCAAATAAGCAACTTGCCCGTGCACTTTACAACATACTAATGAGCCATTTCGTGGCTAACGTGACCCTCGACAGCCTGGAGCGTAGTACATGGCTTCGTGTAAGCACTCACGACGTCCAGGACCTGCTATGGCCTTCAGTATTAGTCGCAGAGATTGCCCCCAGCACTAGCGGACCGTCTCTGAATGGCGATGCGGACGATGGCTACCGACCTTTGGCCCACATAGAGAAACCGGATCCGTACACGGCTCTCTCAGAGGCTATGGCAGCTACGCGCCGTCAGGGAAATGTCACGCAAGAGGCTGATCCCCAAGTTGGCGTAGCATCTTTACACCAAACCATGCATCCGCCTCTTGCACCACCGCCGTCTCCGCGACTAGGTCAAAACTCGACGTCTGTTCCTTCATCGGCAGCATCGAACCAGAATCCGGCGAACCCTGGATTTATCACTGCCGCAGCTTCGCTTGCACCCTCTGCTGCCGTCACGGCTGCTCCGACACCAACAGCAACTGGAACTCACCACCAGGGAGGTCCTATGCAAATGCCAGCCGTTTACCCAACACCCATGTATCACACACCATCCATGGCTACTCCGCTAGGCCCAGCAGATAATTGGATGGACGTAGACGAGGACGAAGTTGGCGATGCAGACTTCAATTATTTCGACCTCCCTGTGCCATCACACACGTCGCCATTGTTTAGGCAACAAGAGCAGCAACCCAAAATAGAAGTGAAAGTCGAACCATTCGAACGCCACGAGTTGGAACTTGCCGCGGACCCCTCAGATGCGCCATTCCTACAGCAAACTAGGCCTGAATCGAGCAACCGTGCGCAGTTCAGTACATTGGACCTCAATACATCTACATTGGATGCGAAATACAGCAGCGGTGGCCAGTTTTTCATGCCTGCACCGCACACTTCAGACGATAGCAGCAGTGAAGACGGCGGCGTCGCTGGTGGAAATGAAGACGACGACGATGATGATGATGACGACGACGAAGATGACGATGATAATGATGAAAATGGTAACGAGAATGATGATATGGAACTTGAAAGTGTTTACAGTGACGATCTAGACCTTGGTATGGATTCTATACCAGCACTCTTGAGCAAGAACCTCATAATGGAAGACACTATTGAACTATGGCTTAAGTCACTGCGAAACACACCACCTCTACCAATACCAGCGGACGCAACAAGGCTTGCAAGCTTCAGACAGCTCATTCCTCAGTTAGTTTACGATGGTGGACTCTTAGGCGAGTTACTAGATGCTCCAATGGCTACAGGTCAGGTTGAATTGGTCGGATCCACGGCGCTCACGCGGATCAAATCTGTATTCCCGAACTTGCACCACTGCTCTTTGTTGGAAATGTCTGGAACCGCGAGCGAAGACTCACTCCAGCTCTTAAGCCCGCCACTAGTAGCCTTCAAACGTGACGGAGTACCCCTGAAGGCGCGTATTTCGATCATCAACTTCTGGAGGGTCATGGGCCTCTCACCTTTGACAGATGGTGACGGAGATGATATCTCAGTCATTCTCATAACGCTGGCATCGCCGACCGTGATTGCTGGGGCCCAGACACTTCTCACGTCATTGAAGACCATGTATGAGGGAGGAAACCTTGGGAAGCTAGACCTCCCAACTTTTGGCGATGTTCACGACGGACTGTTGACAATTTCGGCCGATTTGCGTCATACTTCCGGCGATGCTGTTGGTGATCTTTACGAGACTGCGTGTGCGCAACTAAAGCATCAGCTACAGCACCACTTCAGAGGCAAAAACTTGGTGCTCATTACTGCCTGCCCAACATCACGAAGGGGTGGAATGCTGACGTCTGGTGTTGCATTTCAACTTGCTTTAGGTTATGGAGCTGTGCGTACTGCCTGCCCTGATGCCCAATGGCTGCTGTGCTCGCTTGGAACGATTGTGTCTCGATATAATCACGACATTGTACCGTCGGAAAGTGATGCAATGCAGCTAGCATTGCTGGCACATTCACGGTTCCCCAATTTCAAGCCGACTTTCCAACTTGCAGGACTCGCACCACAGTCAGTAGGCTTGCAATTCAGCGCATTGCCACCTACATACTTGCTCGATGACGAGCCCGTCATGCAGATTGCATATCTTGTCTGTAAAAACCGGTGGGTTTTCGTGGCTTGGTCGGATCAATGGGCACGCACGACGCAGATAGATGTTCTTAGGATGGCTGATCACCACGACAAGAGCGACAAGACAGACAGAGCTCTTCACAGCGTTTTCAGTGAGATTTGGGCCCGATCCAAGACACTCACGGAGCCCACAAGGCCCAAGTGGCGGGTATGCATAGTGAAGTGCGGACCGATGAATGTGTCTGAAATGCTCGTGTGGCGGCGTGTAGTTGCGCCTAAGCGTGACTCCGATACTGCGCACTGCCTCATGGATTTACCGTATCCTCGGGGCCTGGCAGTTAATGATGGCCGACCCATACGCCATTCTACGCATTCTCAAGCCTCCTCTGCCGAGATGGTGGACTCTGTCATCGTAGACAGCACGAATGAAACGTATGGGGTTTCTATAAGCCGCAGCAAACCTGGGGTTAGCAGGGCGGCGGACCATATAACAACTGGCTACCTTGTTCAGCCAACACCCGGTGGCCATATGCAGCTTGAGATCCGGCTTTTGTTGACACACGCACTTCCTGGAACGCCTCAGAAGGTAATGACGAGAATACTAGGACAGTTCCGACGGTTGGCCAGCCTTGCACAGAGCCGTGGAGTGTCTGTTGAGAATACCATTGTACCTTGGCATGTTCTAGCTGTGACAAAGCTTGAGGCAGCCGCCATTGAAATGGGGCTCTAGTCTAACTAGCATCCACAAAAGTGCGACACTGATAAATGATTTGACGATTTGCATTACGGGATATATATATATATATATATATATATGCCCGACAGGAAGGAGGGTTCAGCAAACGCGGACGCTCAAAAAAAACCAAAACACTGTGGTGGGATCATAAATACAAAAGAGCTTAACATAAGAGCCTAAATATATACTTTGTACATAGTTTACTGTTCATTGAGTTCGGGAGTGTTATCATTGTACAACGTCACAAAAACGACCATATCACACTCCCCGTCGCTGAACGCTGAACTTAAGGGTATGCGAGTGGGGGAGAAGATCGGTCAGTATCCGTGACGGACACCGCCTCATGCTTGTTGTCTTTATCAGAATAAGGCGACCACTTGAGGTCCTTGGCTTCGAGTGCTGTAGGAGTTTCTGCGCTCCATTGCAGGAGCATGTTGGTTATGAATTGAGAGGGCTCGGGTGACATGCCTCTTAGTATGCAATCGTGCGTGCCATTCTTTTCGACGAAGTAGTTTTCAATGCCTACTGCGTGTACCCATTCATCACATTGGTCCGCCAGACACTCATCCTCGCCCCATACAACCACGGTATTGCGGGGCAGCAGTCGTTGCCACACAGCAGGATCAGCTCTGATAGGGCTAACAAGAGGATTCGAGTATTGCTCTGGGCTAACGAAGTTTCTTGTCATTTCGTTGAGACGCTCTTTTGACAAAATGTCTCTTGATGAGTCCATTGATCCAGACTGGGCCGCCGGGTCGACCCATGGAGACACAAGCATGAGCCCCCAAATGCTTTTAGGTTTCAAGAGCTCTTCGTCCAGAAGCATACTTAAGGCGAGATTACCACCGCACGAGTCGCCCATCAGTACAATGCGGTCGGATTCGGCGGCGAGCGCCCGTATGCAGGCAAGGCCCTCGTTTCTTTGCGTCGGGAACCGGTAGAACGGGGTAATCGTGTAGTCCAACGCAAGAATACTGATTCTGTGAGGTAGCAGCACCTTTGCCAGCATGCAAATGTACTGGATCTGGGGCTGGCACATTTTGAGAGCGTAGCCGCCACCATGGAGGTAAAGCAGGACGCGGTCCTCCTTCTGGCGGTCCGGGATCTCGCTTATCCAGCGCGCATTGAACCCATCGCCCTCAAAGAGCTTGTTGTAGTTTGGCAGGCCCGAGGCCACGCATCTGTAGATGATGTTATTGAGCTCGACACGCAGCGGCTTGACGAGGGTCAGAATGCGCAATTGGCGCAGCGTTGAGGACTTATAGCAGTGCCCCATGACGGACTCGGCCATCACATCTTGATAGCGCTTACGGCGCGAGCCTGCGAATACGTTACGCACGACGGCGACGCCCACAGCTACGGGAATCAAACAAACAGTTCGTGTCACGGCGAGGTAGTCCGATATCGGCTTCCGATCGCGGAACTGGCCCTCCGGAAACTCGTTGGCGCCCTTCCGCTTACAGTGCGCTGCAACCATGCTCCAATCGCCGTTTGCAAAAATCGTCTGTTGCCCGTCAATCTCGAGTCTACGTTCAGCTAGAACGCGCGTCCTAGGGAGCAGCTTTTATTACGTTTCAAGGCATGGTCTCCCGGGCTAGGGTAAAATGGCACGCGGATAAGACGTGCTTATGGATTATGGGCGGTCTATGCAGCAAATGTGTGCAATGAGACCGCCAATTCCAGTGAAATATGTATCGTCAGCGGTTAAGCTAGCGCATACAGCCCCCCCCAGCTTGCAATGCGTAGTTCAGACTGCGTGCCGCGGCTCGGTTCGACGGTCTCGTTTAGTTAACAAACAGGCTTAGGGTTAGCCACCATGTACATTCGGCTAGTGGTCTGTACTAATCCGCACGATCAATCGGGAACCCAACGGGGCGGCAGCCCCCAATTAACGGCCCATGCACACGAACCCCACGTGTCTTGGCACGACGGCTTTCTCCCAATCGCCCGTCAATTTTTGGCTGTCGACAACGGCGTTTTGCGGCAATCAGGGGGGTCCACCGATCAGGCGCGAGGCTAAAAAGTCGGCTATGCCTGGGCTCGGCAGTCACTTGACCGGGCGCACATTCTCAGACGCATATGGCGAAGCCGCGGGGAACGGGACCCCTCACGTCGACCTAGTTGCTTCTTTTTTTTCTTTTCTTTTCGTTTGAGTAAACGTGGCCTGGTCTGAATTGTATGGACGGCCAGCAATGCATTGAGTATGCCCCATTATTGAATCCTCGTGCCCTGGGGCTGGGCTGCGTGAGCGCTACTTACTGCTGGTAACTAACTATTTATTTATCCAAGGTGCGAATTTGTCATCATCCTCACCGAATGGCCTCTGCATCGAAACAGGACCCGCTCGTGGACGCGTTTGGGGCTGTGTGCAGCAGTGGAGAGCAGGACTCTGCCACGCTGGCCTCTGCGTTCCACGAGGCGGCGCGAGCGCAGGCCGTCGAGGCCTTTAGCAGCTCGGACGCGCAGACGTTCGAGCCACTGGAGCTCGAGACGCGGCTCTGGGACCTTGTTGTGCGCTCGCAGGTGCCCGACGGACAGGACGTGCGCGAGGTGATGCTCAAATGGGCCCAAGCAAATCTGAAGGAGCCCGAGGAGCCCGCGAATATGCGCAGCATCAAATGGATGCACACGAAGTCCCAGAAGCGCGGCGATTTCGTGGTTTCTGAGCTGGACTTGGATGCTCCGCTGCGCCAGGCGCGGCCCCTAGCGGCCGAAGATGTTGAGGCTGACGAGGCCTTCTTCCGCTACGTGTTTGAGCTGCTGCTCGCCGGCGACGCTGACCAGGCGAAAAGCGCCTGCGCAGAGACTAACAACTGGCTCGTCAAGTCCGCCATATCCGCGCGCCCGCAGCCGCTGTTCACAAAGGCGGCGAAGGGCCTCACAAAGGCCAAGATCGGCAAATACGAGGCCGGCGTGTACGGGCTGCTCAGCCGGGATCTTGATGCCGTCTTACCGCTCTGTGACAGTTGGGAGTCGTTGTTGCTCGCCCACATGAATGCAGGGGCTTCCCTCGAATCGTTCGAACGCGCCGTGAAGCGCGATCATACACTGGCCCTGCAGGCGTCTGACTGGCGGCGGCAACTAGCCCTGGCGCTGGCTCAGAAGACGTTTGGCGAGCTCGCCTCGCAGCTTATCAGCGAAACGCGCACAATGGTGGAAGCTGGGCTCGCCGAGGATGCGCCGCTGGTGCGCCTGCCCTGGCTGGCCCGCATCGTTCTGCATCTGCTGCTTGTTCTAGACCTCCCAATCGATGAGTTCCTCGTCCAACTTTACGTCGAGTACTTGTGTCTTGACCCCGAACTATTGGCCGAGCGCCTGGCTTATGTTCCTGCCTATGTGCGTCTACTGGGGCCCGAGGGACAAGCCAAGGTATATGGCCACGTTCTGGCCCAAATAACGTCGGAGGAGGAGCGTCAGCGCCAGCTCCAGCTGGCGATAGACTTCGGCATCGAGATCCGACCCGTGCTACTGCGCTGCGTCGACCTCAACTTCCTCGCATACACAGAGACCGGAGACTCGAGTCGCGTCTTGGCTGCCATGCAGTGGCTTGTGGATGCCGAGCTCTGGGACGACGCTTGCGACTCGCTGGTGACTGCGTACGAAAGGCTTCTGGATGCCGGCGACCGCCTGGGCGCGTCTATGCTGTGCACTCAAATCAGTGCCGACTACGTGATCCGCAAGACCCTGGCTCGCAACCGCCACAAGCTGTACCAGTTTGCAAGATTGGCATCGGCGTTTGTGGCCCTTGATGCGTGGTGGGCGTTCGAGCGGCAGGGCCCAAGCTGGCGCACCCAGGCGGCCAAGATCGTGGGCCAAGCCATTGAGGCGGTGCAGGCAGCCCTCTCTTTCGACGTGCCGGGCCTGCGACAACAGTATGTGCCTACGATCGTTTACGACCTGCTAAGAGTTCTTTCCGAAGCCGAAAGTGTGAACCGTGGCTACGCAAAGACGGCGTTGGGTCTGGCGGTAAGAATAGCGGACGAGAACGAGAAGCTTTATGAACTGTTCGACGGCCAGCGGCTAATGGTAGAACTGTCTGGCCCGTTCTTGGCTACGGTGGAATGAAAAGGAAAAAAACAAACAAACAAATAGAAGGTCGTAAGCGCCCACCAAAAGTGCTGGAATCATAGCCTAATGAGTATCTGAACCCTATGACAATTTGAACCGTATGACAGGCTTCAGGGTGTTTAATTTTTAATTTTCTTCTAGAACGATATTCAGTTGGCAGAGTTTGTACTCGGTATATTTTTTAATGTTTTTCTTTTGTGTGTTGCAATTAGTGGGCGCCATTGTGCAACGCCGCTGTGGCGCTTTAGCTCTCTTTATATGGCCTGAAGTTCAGAATGGCGGCGGCGGCGGCGGTCCGCTGACTAACGCATGACAGCACGACAAACCGCCTGCTTAGCAGTGCGCCTCCGTAAAGGTGGTTTCCGACAACGATGGCAACAACCCAGGCATTGGTGGCTGATGCCCAGCAAAAGGGCTTCCCGCAGGCGGAGGCGATCTATACACAGGTCGTGAACGCCGACACAACCGAGGGCGGTGCGGCGCGCAAGGAGCGCGTGGCCCAAGACCAGGAGACGGCGCTGCTTGCCCTTGGCGACCACTATGCCGCTGAGAAGAACATTGCCAAGCTCGAGGAGCTTGTGGCAATCTCGCGGCGCGTCACAACGAGCCACGCCAAGTCCAAGTCGGCCAAAATCATCAAGGCGCTGATTGACGACATTGCCAAAATCCCCGACTCCACAAACGACCAGATCCGCGTCATCAACGACTGCGTGGACTGGGCCATCAAGTCCAACCGAAGCTTTCTCCGACAGGGCCTGCAGATCCGGCTGCTTGCCCTGCTGTACAAGAAGCAGCAGTACCAAGCAGCGATCGATCTTGCGAACCAGCTTCTCAAAGAGCTGAAGAAGCTCGACGACAAAATGATGCTTGTGGAGGTCCAGCTCCACGAGTCCCACGTGTATCACGCGCTAAGGAACCTCCCCAAGGCGCGCGCTAGCCTCACAAGCGCGCGCACGAGCGCAAACTCCGTGTACACACCCACACTAATGCAGGCGCAGCTCGATATGATGAGCGGCGTACTGCAAGCAGAGGAGGGTGACTATAAAACAGCATTCTCGTACTTCTACGAAGCCTTTGAGGGCTACTCATCCCTGGACGACAGTCATAGCGTGCAGGCTCTGAAGTATCTGCTTTTGGTTAAGATCATGCTGAACCTCACTGATGATATTGAGCAGCTGCTGCACCATAAAACGGTGAAGCAGTACCAGGGCCGCGACATCGACGCAATGACTGCCATGTCTCGGGCCAATAGTGACCGAAGCCTCCGCGAGTTCGAGCTCGTGCTCAAGCAGTACGCCGCAGAGCTTAATGAAGACCCGTTTATTCGTGCCCATTTCTCGGCTCTCTACGACAAGCTGTTCCAAGAGAACCTGATGAAGGTAATCGAGCCGTACGAGTGCGTCGAAATCTCGCATCTAGCGAAGCTACTTGGTCTCGACGCCCAGCAAATCGAAGGCAAGCTGAGCCAGATGATCCTCGATAAGGTGTTTAGCGGTGTGCTAGACCAAGGAAAGGGGTGGCTCTACGTATATCCGCCACCAAAGGCCGATGAGACGTACGAGCTCAGTCTCGAAACGATGAAGCATATGTCTTCAGTTGTTGATCTTCTGTACGAGAAGGCGGCATCCATTAACTAGTCACGCAAACTAAGCTAGCTAGTGATTTAAAAGTCGCGCGCGTCTTTTGCAGATGACAAGCATGTGTAGAATGGATTTTGCAATTGTTTAACACGAAAGTCCCACAGTCTAGTCTGACGTGGAGATGCCTGCTGTCTAGATGACGACGCCTTTATATATGAAATTGGCCCCCTCACTCTGGGCTTTCTTTCTCCAAAGCCCATCTGAATAAAGCATGGAGCAACACAGTATAGACTGTTTAATACCGAGGTTTTCGTAAACACCAAAATATAGCTGTGAGATTAACATGGGCCTAATTGCAAGCAGCTTTCGAAACAAATCACGCGAAGTGACGACGATTATGTGCGATAAAGCGTATGCACGCTAAAGGGCAAGGGCCTATGTAGACCCCAGCAATACATGCTCGCATGTTTCGTACGCACGTCAATCTTTTTTGTTTCATATAGGAATATAGTTGCACATTTGTTGGGCATTCTGAAGCCGGTATTGGACGATCGCCTTTGAGGTACATGAATTAAGCTGTATGAGAGACTCATTAAGGTGATTGATGGCCGCGCATTGCAACCAATTTGCATCCCAAGGCTCACATCACCGAGACACAGTGGCTAATTACTATACAGAAGCTGGCAGTATAAAAAAACACACACACTCAAATTGTAACTTTCAGCTTCCATAAATACGTATCTTCATGGAGCGCTTTGTTTGTCAGCGCCTCGATCTACCGATGAGCCGCGTGTTTAGATACCGCCGCTCCGTAATTGGTTCCTTTTTGATCACCCTCGCCATGAATAAATAGACGTAATGCCATAGGTAAACACACTAGAATTGAATTCAGTGCCGACTGAACTATTTTACATGCATAGATATTGACTTCATTCACAAAGCATTCTTACTGTTTTTAGTCACTCGATAAGCTCAGTCATCATCTCTGCATCATAAACATGAGCGAGCCGGCATGGACGTCGCCGGGCCGTCAGTTCGTCCCGATGCATTTGCAGCCGGGGACAACGCGCAGTTCTTTCGCAAAGCCGGACACATATAAGCTGCATCGAGACTCGCTGCCTGCGGCGGTTTCCGCGCCACCGCCGGGCAAGCAGCGGCCGAGCAGAGCCGGATTTGCTACAAAACCGCGGTCGAAGCAGCGCCATGTGGGTACAGGAGACATCGATGACGAGCTTCCGCCCACGCAGAGCATCCGCGCTCCGCAGACAGAGACCTCGGACGCGGGAGAGGCTGATCAGACGCATCTTGCCCCGTCAGCCACGGGAACCCCGGTGATTGTATTCGGCTTCCCGCCGGGGGCCACGCAAACAGTGTTGCAGCATTTTGGACACCTCGGAGAGATCACTGAGAACTTCGCCGGCAGCAGCGAGACGCCTCCCATGGCGGCGTCTGCCATTGAGTGCGGCCGCAACTGGCTGCGCATCACGTACCGCGACGTTGAGGGTGCCCAACGCGCGCTTGCTCAAAACGGACATGTTATGCCGGGTCAATACGTTATAGGCTGTGTACCAGCTGAGCATGGCGAGTCTTCAACCACACGGCAGAGCACTACGAACTCGCTACTTGTGGACGACTCGGATGCTAGCATGCTTCAAGAAACGTCCCTGGCCAGCATATTAGATGATGATGCCGATGCAAGTTTCGCGAGCCGACGAGCAAGTGACCGCCGTGCCAGTGACCGCCGTACCAGTGACCGCCGTACCAGTGATCGGCGTGTGAGCACATCGTCGCAGGCTCTTTTGCCAGACCGTCTCAATGTACGAGCACCATCAGCGTCTATATTCCGATCGGAGCCGCCAAAGCCGGCAAAAACATTCAGCGAAGTCACAAGCACGAAGCTGCCAGAAAAGACGGATGCATCGGGGCTGCGTGGCCTTCTGAGAAAGATTGGTGATGCTGTATTCAGCTGGGATTTGTAGAGGCTGCAGGTAGGGTATTCGTTCGTGCATTCAGACGGCTGCACATAATGGGAAGCATCTCTACTGTTTATCGTTGACGTAGTGCTAAAGCTTGCAGTTCGTGGCGCCCGGAGGGTATTTGATCGAACAAAGTGCGTTGATGTATTTCTATGGAGCACCTGAATCAGATGGACCTAAAAATGGGCAGGATGGAAATCCCGCTTTGATGCTTCCGCTACTGAGGTAGCACAATATGGAGTCGCTGCTGCTTGCCGCCGTTCTTAAATGAACTTAATTTGCAGGATCATGGGCGGTGGTGATAAGAAAGTGATAGTTATGTCGACTTGTGAAGCTTAAAATAATAAGGCGCCTCCTGCTTAAGCAGCAGTAAAAGCGTCAAAAAAAGCTTATTGGAAGTCAGTCTTGTCCTTTTGAAACTGGACGTTAAAAGTTTCAAATGTAGATGAGAAATTGTGAAGAAGAGCCTAGGCTGCTGTTATAATAATGTCTGTGACCGTCCAACCATCTACGGGGCAAGCCCTCTATGGAGCTGTCACTGATGCCCCTAGAGCATAATTGTACAAGTACGAGTATAACTAACATCGTAGAGGATGAATTAAGTAGGGAACAAAACTTCCTGCTAACGACATGGCTATATAATAGGCCTTTAGTTTAAGTGAAGGTAACAAAGCAACGCAAGGGATGCAATTCAACCCAGCCAGGACGATACATTCATGATAATAGTGATGCCGTAATTTCAGTAATCAATGGCATGGTCTGGTGTTTTAACCTGCGCAGGGGCACCACCGTTTACTTTCCGCATACTAGGCCAAATATAATGGTTTATGAAATTTGTGGCCAGGGAGCAGCACGTGACAATAGAAAGCCGCTGCAGAGGGACGTGCGTTTCCCGATCTGGAACGCATCTGGTCCAAAGTATCTGAGGTATTTTTTTACAATGTCTCAAACTTTGGTTGCTCAACACGAGCTCGAGGCATCTTGCTTGCCTCTGCTTGGAGCGCCAGCCCATACGCTTGCCTCATTGCGAGAAAGGCATACAGAGTTTCTTAAATTCGTGCTGGGGCTGGATAACACGCTTCCCACTGGGTTTGTATCGCTTGATGCAAGCCACCCATGGATAATATTCTGGTCTGTGAACGCCCTGAAGCTGCTGGACTCTGCTCTTCCGGCTGATGCTCTCGAGCGGGTCGCGGAAACCATCTTGGCGTGTCAAAGTGACGCCGGCGGGTTCGGCGGTGGTCCGGGCCAACCTGGGCATTTGGCCGCAACATATGCGGCAATAATGGCTCTTACACATGTGCCACGCCGCTATTTGTCGCGCATTCGCACTGCAGAAATGTACAAGTGGCTCATCTCACTCAAAAACGATGACGGATCAATTCGTGTCTGTGCCAGCGGCGAAGCTGATCCGCGAGCAACTTATTGCGCCCTTGCAGTAGCAACAATTTTGGGAATTGACACACCGGATTTACGAGCAGGTATTGGCGCCTATCTTTCACGTTGTCAAACTTATGAGGGCGGTTTTGCGAACATGCCATGGGGTGAGGCGCACGGAGGTTATGCCTTCTGCAGTGTTGCTTCGCTTTTCATGCTGTACCCAGAAGATCCTAAACGAGGATTGCTCGAGTTCTGTGATGTCACAGCTCTGAAACGTTGGTTGATGGCACGTCAGGATCTACTAGTGCCTGGTTTCTCTGGACGGACAAACAAGCTTGTGGACGGCTGCTACTCTCACTGGGTTGGAGGATGCTGGCCACTTTTAGCCCAAGCGGACACTTTGGGGTCCGAAGTGTGGAGCCGAAAGGGATTGAGGGATTATATACTCCACTGCTGCCAGTCACCTAATGGCGGACTCAGGGACAAGCCCGGGACGCGACCTGATGGATACCATACGAACTACTGCTTGTGCGGTCTTTCGTGCGCGGAATATCGCTATGCGATGGCAGCAAGCGTTTTTGAGTGGGATGCGGAAGTCGTGAGCGACACTGGA
Source organism: Entelexis vaccinii (assembly GCA_004125185.1). Taxonomy (NCBI): domain Eukaryota; kingdom Fungi; phylum Ascomycota; class Dipodascomycetes; order Dipodascales; family Trichomonascaceae; genus Entelexis; species Entelexis vaccinii. The sequence continues at coordinate 302,544 of NRDX01000005.1, read as the reverse complement.
ACTGCGCTCCTCGAGCCTATCAACCCAGTGTTCGGCGTGCCAATTGGGTTCGCCGACGCAATGCACGAGTATTTCGCGCTCAAGAAGCAGTCATATGGTCAGTTGCCGTCATCTAAGGAGTACCAAGGCTTTGCACTCTACCTTTCCGCCACAGCCGTGCTTATCGTATACGTTTTGTGGGCATTCCTGCCACGACAGTATTTACAAGCGGTTCGAATCGAGTACTATCCGTCGCGATGGTGGGCGATTGCTTTGCCAGCGTTCGTGCTCATGCTGATGCTCTACACTTACATTGCACTAAGTGCATATAACGTTGAGCGCCTCACTTATCCACCTAAAAGTTTTGAGACGGTTGCAGACCCAGATACGACTGTGCATGATGTTCCGCTCACTACTGTCAATGAGCGACTCTATGGCAAAACCGATGACGCAAAGAAGTGAGCATTATGGGCCAACTATACTACACAGGAATAGCAATGAGCCAGCGATGAGCCAGCAATGAGCTAGCAGTGGGCTAGCAGTGGGCTAGCAGCATATTTGCAGAAAGAAGTTATGGAAAGAAGACATACATGAGTACCCACTTCTGAGTTGATAGCTTTATATGACGAGGTCAACTCGCTTAAGCATCTAGTTTGGTTGATGCGTGGAATGATATTTAGTTTATGAATGAAACTCAAACAACCAGTCAGTTAAATCACATCATTCCCCGACTAATGCCATGCAGACTACCTACTACCCTACATTATCAGAGCAGCTAAATACGTACTCTAGTAGCAGCGCCTTAAGCCAAAATCGACTTCAACGCCTGTCTCGGAGCATCACATGATCAGTAACCTGAGCTGAAATATTGTTGTAAACAACATTTGTGGTTGTTTGTGGCCAAGAATCCGGCTACAGTTCACTGGCGACGCTCCGAAAAAAATGCAAGTCGGTAGGAAAATCGCCGCCGAAGGTTGGGCGAGTCAACTACCGCAGTTGCTCTCAAGGTCCTTCGGATCCACTAGCGTAAGATGCGGTAGTGAGGACTTCGAGCATGTACAGGATATGATGGAAACAAATCATGCACCAGCGGACAATATTATCGAGAAACGAGACTATGTTATACCACGCTCATTGCTTGCGTCGTGGCGCCAACAGCGCAGACTCGGCGGTAGCGGGCAGCCCGGAGCACGGTTCAAGGACGTAGCGGTTGTGAAGCTGTGTAGCGGAGATGGTGGCGATGGCAAAATATCGTTTTTTCGCGATGCAGGAAGATCCGTAGGTCCACCTGATGGTGGCGATGGCGGCTCAGGTGGCAACGTCATGATCCAGGCGGTCCCGCATCTAACAAGTCTGCAACATATCAGGCATATTTACAAAGCGCAGTCTGGGCGCGGCGGCGGATCGGCGCAGCTGAATGGCAAAAGAGGTGAGAATGTCGTTTTGCAGGTCCCTGTGGGCACTCAAATTAGATGGTCTCCACCTCTAACCGAGCTGAGGGATCACAATGAGCGTGCAGATGCCGTCGTGCCAGTCGACGTTGTGACGAACTGGAGCCGATTTGGAGGAGATATGGCCATTCAGCTGCCAAGGCCAACCTTCAAGGATGGCGAGGGCGGCTGGCTATTTAAGGAACAAGAAGAAGAGAAGTGGGCAATCAACCCTGTGTTTAAGCGGGTTGCTAGCAAGGTTCGCCAGTTTGACTTCATCAACCGGCGTTATGAAAGACAAAACGATCTCTTCCCATTGAACGGCTACGACCTAGATAAGCCGGGCGAGCCCATTGTGTTGCTTAAAGGTGGAGTAGGCGGCTTGGGAAATATACATTTCCAGGCACCAGACCTACGGAGCCCATCATTCGCCAAGCGTGGAAGATCAGGTGCTGAGCTCACACTCATATTAGAGCTTCGGCTCCTGGCTGATCTAGCTCTAGTCGGGCTCCCCAATGCTGGCAAGTCCACATTGTTGAAATCAATCTCGCGTGCCAGGCCTGAGATTGGTGACTATGAGTTCACGACCTTAGTGCCATCACTGGGGACTATCAACATGGGTATCGATGGTACGCGGTTCACAGTAGCAGACATTCCTGGCATCATCAAAGATGCGCATCTAGACAAGGGCCTAGGCTTGGGATTTTTGAGGCATATTGAACGTTGCCGAGGTCTTGTTTTTGTCGCAGGATTAGACCGCGCTGACCCGGTTGCCGACGTCAAGCTACTTTTAGAAGAACTAGGACCTGAACGTTTGGCGAACAAAAACGTGCTCATAATCGCCACAAAGGCCGACCTTGAAGATACTCAAGACAGGTACACAAAACTTGCTGAGTTTGCACATATGAAAAAGTGGGGCATCATTCCTTGTAGTGCGCTGTCTGGTAGCACTGAAGGAGTTGTGCGAAAAATGGCAGAGACTGCCGAGAAAGTCTAAACATTATTTTTATTTATTGATGTGGAAAGAAAACAGATAGAAGAACATGAATGCAAGCTCCTTGTGAAGGTGCCAATACTTAAGGCGGCGCGTGTCTAATGTTTTGGACCATCTGCCTCTATTTTCTTGCGGCGGGGCATAGAGCTAAGTCTTTGCTTCCAGTACGCCTTTTCAGCAAGATCCAGCATATAATGCGAATCATCATCATCGTCATCGTCGAACTGCGGAAGTTCGAGCTTCAGCTTGCCGTCCTTAAAAATATAGCTGCCGTTCGCACGGCCTCCGCCGCCGCCTAGATCTTTCAACACAATCTCGCGCGTGCGGCCAAGACTCTCGATATCGTCGATACGGTCAAGCGTATTTTCGAGCAGTTCCTCGAACCCAGGCATGTTTACGATTTCACGGAAAGCATGCATCATTACGACAGAGTCGGGTTTCACCCTTGAGTATGAGTCAAGTGTGAATATATTAAGATTGTCGAACTGTTGCATGAAATCCGGCCGAGTCATAAGCTGCCGTGCCCTCCAAAGCGGCATGCGTGGCAGCGAGTAAGTGCCATCGGCCTCCACAAGAGCCGGCCCCTCAGCCTCATGCATTCGCACAAACTCACGGGCGAGCACCATAGCGGCGGCAGAGAACTTTCCGCTGTCCATGACGTCGTCATCCATAGTGGCCCCCAAAAGGCCACAACTATTCAGGAACCATTGTTTTTCTCGATCAACAAGTTTTTGGCAGGCTGAAACCATGTCCGCGTGCCCAGCAACAGTGGCGAGGTGCTGTGGGCGGCCTCCCACGAGCGAGTACACGGTGTTGGCAACCGAGTCATCCACCGTGTCACCAACTCGTTCGCGACGGAGTAGACGCAGCGCCTGAACGCTCTCTGGCTTCGTGAAGTCTGAGACCGAAATCATGTCCATTCTAGTCTGCAGCTTCTTCAGACGTTCATAAAGCCAGTAATCATCACTGTTGAAAATGATGGTAGCCAGACCCGAGCCGCTGAAAGCCTCAGCCTTTTGTTGCAGCAGCTCCACAAGATTAGTGCCAGCCTCATCGTCGCGGATTAGGTGCGCGTTATTGATTACAAGCGTGAGCGGCTTGTGGACCTTTTGGATGCGTCGCACGGCAACCTCTTCTAGTACGTTAAAGGCACGTTCGATGTCTAGGATTGCAGTGTTTTCTCGCGGGCCCCGTAGCGAAAACAGGCCGCCAAGGTAATCTTCATGGAACTGGAAATTGAGGGCCTTTCCTAGCCGGATTCGGAAGATTTCCGGGTCAGCGTGGGCGTCAACAACAACGACGTTCTTGCTCCTAACGCGCTGGATGGCCTGGAGAAGCATCGAGGTTTTTCCCGTACCTTTCTCGCCAAACAGAATGTAGTACCGGCCAACGGAGTCGCCGGCAATGATGTCGTTGAGCAGCTGCTGTTGCGAGCGGTGCACCCACTCCGAGTCGGTTGCAATCCTTTTGTGCTCGATGCTCATGCGAAGAACAGGGTCCCAGTTGTCGATGGCAGACTCCATTTTGTTCAGCGTATGCTCGGTGTAGCCGCGGTGGTACACGAGGCCAGCAACGCCCAGCATGCTCAAGCTTGTTAGCAACAGGATCCCCGTCTCGCCGGCTTTGCGTAGAACCATCCACAGCTTACCCGGTTTCTTCTCGTCTTTCGGCGGCTTGTTGCCTGCGCCGTTTGACGACCGTCGCCGCGATTGCGAGCGCTTGCCTTTGCCCTTCTGGCCGCCCTCCTCTACTTCATCCGCGGCCTTTTCCACAGCATCAGCAACCATACCCAAGGCCTCTAACTGTCTTGTTCTTGGCGATGTCGTGAAATAGCGCGCGCTCTGCAGCGCAAGGGGCCGCAAAGAGAGAGTGCCTCTGAGGTGCGGATGCCATGCGTGCTTGAGAGTCCCTATGCGCACGCTAAGCTGACTCGGCCGCATCAGGAGTCCGCACTTAATTAGTTAGCCCTTCAATTCAGCTGCGAGCGCCTCGAACAATCCAGTTTTGGCAACGATTAAGCTGGCAGGCTGCCCCCCCCCTGTCGAAAAGCGTGGGCGTATTTCAGCAGCGACTCCAAGCTCTGCTTACGCGTACGCGCCCACCACCTCCACTGGTGCCGCGTGCAATAATAAGAACACTAGCATTGGTGGGTTGTAGTCGCAGTTCGGCCACACATACTTAGAAAAATAACACAATTCGTGTAACCTTTAGCCGATATTTATTTCGAATCTGCAAGAGATGCGCAGAGCTCAGTGAGTTGCATGCCAAATCCAAATCATGATAAAAATTAAACCGGTTCAATTAGTTAGTTAGTATGACATTTCATTAAGATAAACAGAATAGGGAAAAGCTGCGCCAGCGCTAGCGATTCCATGAATGAAACAAGACTCTCTCAACAAGCAGTCCATTAGTAGGCGACCCGAGGCATCCCTGAGGGCCGCGGGTCAAAGCGCGACGGCTGTGTGAGGTAGTCAGAGCCCTCGATCTGGACCTGGTTGTGATGGTTCGCAATCTCCTGCGGCTTCCACAGCCGCGTGAAGTTTGGCTGCCGCTTCCTCTCGCGCGGTGTAGCGATGTAGTCGGAGCTTATGCTCGACAGGCTATCCAGCGACGATGAGGCAGACAGACCAGGGTCCTGGAGCTCTGGGGGAGTTGTGTCGCGCGCACGCGTACGCAGCGGCTGCACGGATATGGGCTGCGTAGCGTGGATGGGGTGCGAATGGGACATCGCAGCATGCGCGTGCGGCACGACTGATGATGGCACGGCCCGCGGCACAGAGTGGGCGCCATATACATGGTGGCTGTCGTTGTTCGCGTGGCTTTGATAGTAGTGGGACGACGCATGTCGAACCGCGTGGTTCGACGCGATCATTTTGTCCTTGATAGGAGCCAAGAACGGGCTAAGGTGGATGTAGAGATCCGTGTTCGTCACGCGCAGGTCCCAGTCGAGCAAATAGAGCATTTGCATCTCCATGAGGTTCACATCTGCGAGTGTGAACAGGCCCATCGTGTACTTCGCCCAGTACTTATTCTTCGGGCTCGAGTCGTTCAAGTTTTTGGCGGCGAGGATGAGCGCCGCAAGGAAAATGCGGTGGCAGGTGCACGACATGCCCATGGCCGACTCCGGCAGACGGTCTCGGAGCCGGGCGAGGTACACGAGCGCAGTCATAAGCGTGGGAACCTGCACATTCGAGCGTGTAACGAGCGTGCGGATGAACGCGGCCAGCGACGCCTGCGTCGGCTCGGCTGCGAGGTATGAACCACCCGAGGAGGGGCTGCTCTCAGGCGTCAGCGGGCCGTCGTACTGCATGGGGTCGCACCGGATAATCATTAGGGTGACCTGTGCAAGGTAGTTGATCATCGGCTTGCTCACGGACTGGCGGATAAACACATCGAGCGCCGCTGCGTCGAGTGTCTGCTTCGGCGGGTTCTGCATTGTGTACGAGGAAGACATGCTGTGAGTGAGTGAGTGAGTGAGTAGTACTTGGCTTTTGCGTTGCTCGATGGCGTGGCGGTTTGCTGCTGCTGCGTAAGGTGGTTCGATCAAGCTAAGGACGAGAGCAAGATCAAAGTTTAAGGGGCCTTGCGGTAGAAGTCTGGCTCAAAGAACTAGACGCGTGATGCCAGGCTGTGTAGGGAGAGAGAGAGGGAGAGTGGTTCGAGTTTAGATCCACAAAGAATAAGACCTTTTTGTCGGGCACAGTAAAAGCTTTGCTGAGGCTCGTACTTAAATTTGTGGTTTGGCGACAGACTGTGTCGAGACTCTCGTCGATTTCTTCGCGTCTGCTGGAAATGTGTGAAACGAGCGGTTGGGAGAGGCGATCCGGTTTTTATCCCCTGGCCGGCTCAAGTGGCTCTTTCCCGAAAGGGAGGAAGGGGTGGGTCGTGGATAAATTGGCTGCATGCATATATTGATGAGGTTGGGTTTAGGATAATTAGAGCACATGACAAAATTCAAGGGGTTGGGAGGCAGTCCTTAGATTCGGAACAACTCATTGATGAGCACTCCGAAGTATATGGGCATACCACGTCCCGTGGGCGCTCTGCATGAACGCACCGCGAGGTCCTTTTTCGGCAAAACTTTAACCTTAGTTGCACGAGCTCATTTAGTTGACGCGACAGCGCATATCTCTGGGCGGTGGCCATCGCGTCGAGGGGCACTGCATATGGGCTAGGGTACACGCATGTCGTGGTTGGCGGTCAGCCGTTCTATTTAGGAAGCGTGCTTAATCATTGGTGCCAGCCGCTCCGGGGAAGCTAAGGCTGCAGATGAGAGAATGACGCAAAAAAAAATAAAGGTGAAACAGAATGATCTCCGAGCAGATGAATCCTTTTCATAATTTAAACTAGACACAGCCAAGCTCTGGAACACGTTCATTTCCGAGCCATTTCTTTTTCGGTGCCCATCTTCTTCGCGAAACGAAGAAAGGGCGGAGCGCGCATCGACCGCCGCGTTCGCCGCGTTCGCCGCGTTCGACGGGGGTGCCCAGCCGACCGTCATTGCATTGAGAGTCGCGTCGCACCCCTAACCCTTACAGGAGTAGCATCGATATCGTCACCTAAATTGGCAGTGCGTGCAGGCCTCTCCATGTGATCGATCATTAGGGGTTGGCGGCGCCACGGCTAATTTGGTGACGCGTTTGCGCGTCTCGGACCCATGCCCATACGTCGAGTGTGTTGTAATTCTGGCGTTGGCGGCGTAATAGACGCGAGCGATGCCGCACCGAACCCGACGATTCTGATGAGTATATCATTCAAAATCTATGGGGCTTGAAAGCCGTCTTTGGCTGGCCGCACTGGCAAAACCATCAAAGCGCGGTAGGTTGTGCTATGCGCGTCAAACCAAAATTCATTGGCTGGGCTATTTCGTCATGGCTGCATACCCTAACCGGTGGACTAATTCGCGTATGCTGCCGTCCACCTCACAATCTCGTTGCAACACGCATCCTGACCTTGCCCCTCTTACGGCGGCGTGCGATAATTCTGTTTGGATGTAATGCCGTCGTTGTTTTTATCTCCGCTACGTCATGATTCGGATGCATTGCATGAGGCGCGCGCGAATTGCTGTTGCGCCAAATAATCATCCCGTCTCATGAAACATTAACCAACCGCGCAGATCTACTTGCGGAATAATAATATCAGCTAGTAGAAACGACTCGAAGAACTATAAATAATTTAAGCTATAAGCAACGTAGACGTGCATGCGATCAGAAATTTGCAAGTTTTTGTTGGCTTCATCGCTTCGCCCACCATAGCGCTTGAGAACAAATCAGCGGCGGGTTCCACTAAGACTGGTGCCATACAGAACGATAAGTGTCTCCTCATGTCGCAGAGCCATGCTTCCTGAGATTATCAGCAAAACCCTTTGCTGATCCACTCAGTGAACTTAGCTCTTTACATTGCTAATTAGGAAGGAAGAAGAATTTTAGCAGTTAAAAAAAGGTGGGTTATAAGGAACTTTTCCCATGCATCCTCACGTGACACATGCTACGAGCATGTCCTTGTCCACCACGTCCACCATCCCCACGACGACCTTTAGTTTTAGTGCACTAAACGCTGTGATCGTTTGGCGCATGATAAGCAGCCGATCAAATAAAAAAAAACATATAAGCTGTTCTATGAACAGCTACGCTAAGTACGAAGATAAATAAGTAGTTTTTTTTTCTCTCGAAGGGGTTGTTGGGGTCTATTTGCTCTCAGCTGTGCTGAACCAGAACGTAGATCCAATGACCAGGGTTGCACCAACGAGGAAACCATTCGACACTGCGGTTCCCCACAGCAGAAAGCTCGCAACTGCGGAGAGGATGATCGAAAGGGAAGTCGCGAAGTTCTTCATGATGTTGTCGGCATATTTCACTACCAACGCGACCAGAATACCACCAAGTGCCTGCAGAATGATAACTGCAACGGTGGTTGCATTGTAACCGTAGAAGAACCCATATTCGGCAATGTTGCGACCGTCCTGAGCGAGCACACCCAAAAACAGCGCCGGGAACAATGAGTAAAAGCCGAGCTGAATGTTACGCAGCCACAACGAGACAGACTGCGTGTGCTTAAGGACCTTCTCGAAGTAGACGCCAGCGAGGCCACTGATGAAGCAAGCAATAATCACGGCAGTAAAGCCAATGAGGCGGGCGTGGCCGCTCTGAGTCTCGCTCTCGGGCTCGGGCTCCGCCAGCAGCTCATCGTCCAAATCCAAAGCATGCGTCCAGAACGAGTCGGGGAGCTGCACAAGGGCGACGCCCACCGTCAAGAAGAACAGTGCTGCCCACTGCTGCCATTTCAGGCTGCGCTTCAGCAGTCCGACCGAGAAAAAGGCTGTGGTCAGGATCTTGAGCTGGTACGTCACCTGGAAAGATCCTGCGTCGAGATTCGATGCAGCGACGTATTGCAAGTTGTTCTGCAGAACATACAGAGCGGCCGGAATCGCCAGCTTCCAGTGGTCCTTGCCAAACACTTCGCGTAGGGTCTGCCCCACGCCAATGTCTATACTGCTCTTTGTGAAGCAGACGAGGATTTTGAGCACCTCGTTCAAGAGCACGGCCGTCGACGCAAAATACTGTTTATCCGAGTCGCCCATGCGCGAGTAGCGCATGGTCAAAATGAGCAGCGACGACTGGAACATGAGAATGAGGAGCGCGGCATACCGGCGGTAGTTCGTCGTGCCGGACCGCTGCGAGCCGGCGTCCTGCGGCGACACCGCCTTCTCAGCGTCCTTGGATGCCTGCGCAGACATTGAACGGTATGGCGGGAGATAAGGTTCGAGGAGATCCGATCTGGCCTGCCAAAGTCGCGGTTCAAAAAAGTCTGTAGGTGTTTTTGACGAATTGGGTTTCCACTCAAGGCACGGGTCGGATGACATAAGCACGCCTGCGCGCGGCTGAAGGCCGCGATTGCGGGAAGGGCGGGTATGCGCAGTGGTATATCTGCGGCGCGTCATAATTGTGCGTTAATCGGGCGTTGCGAAACCCCCCTGTGTTTTTTTTTTTTTACACTGCCTCCGCCGCGCCACGCTCAACGCCCCGAAGCGCTTGGCCCCGACGGGCCGATGAGCCACGTCATGCCGCACACGCGTCATCTCCTCGATCCCTGCGCCTACGTCGCGCGCGGCCAGTACTCAGGCGTGCACGGCGTGCACGGCATGCATAACCCTGGCCACCGGATCAATGTTCCAAAAGATCAACAGGAACCACCACACCGGCGTTCTAAAATTAGCAAAATACATAGGTTCGTAGGAGAGTATTTACGTTCGCACGAGGATACTTTGTTTCGCACGAGAATATATAGGTTTGGGCCGGAACAAAAACAGCGCACACGCTTTGCAGTCAAGAAGTTTTGCTTCTTCTCGATCTCCCGCAACAGCGCTAAAGGATTTCTACATTCTCCATCTCCATGTCGTCGCTATCATGCTCCTGGTCCTGATCTCCGGCGCCCTCGCCCTCGTGCTCAGGGGCCGCCGGCGCGCGCTCGACCAAGCTCTCCACCGTCGCGCCGGAGTTCTGTAGTGCCTTGTACTCCTCACGGAGGCCGTACTTCATGGCATAGGGCCCGCGCTTGTTGAGTACGGCAATTGAGTCTAATACAGACCGCAGGTATACTTCTGGCTGTCTTGTGTATTCGCGCAGGCTTCGGATTGTCCAGTACGGCGTCTCCTCGAAGCAGCGGAACAGGATATCGAGGAGATCGTTGCGCGGCATGCGCGTGGCCTTGCCCTCTGCGGTCTGGCGCGCCAATTGGCGCCGCTGCACGGGCTTGCGCCACATCTCCTTCTGTTGCCGCAGCGTTGCGCCGTACTTCGCACCGCCGACGCCGGCCATGCTGTCGAGGAGCGTGGTCTGGCGCTCGGCGCTGGGCAGCTCCATGAGCTTGCGCCGCTGCATCACGTAGCTGTAGTTCGGGTCGCTCATGTCGGCCACCATTGTACACTCGTTCATGGCGTGGCCCGTTAAGGCCGTCTTCTTCGCCCGCCGGTAGCCACCACCTTCTGCCTCGCTGCGCTTCCGCTTCTGGTCCTGCTCCTTCAGCACATACACATTGTCGACCTTCGAGTGCACAACGTTCATGTCGTAGCGGTGTGGCAACGGCCGCAGCAGCTCTATTTGTGGGTTCAGCAGCACGCGCATTTTATTTCGGTCCGCGCCCGGGCCCTCCGGAATAAGAACCTTGCCGAGGTCGGCGCCGCTGAGCGAGCCGTCGGACTCCCGCAGCTTGGCCATGAGGTACTCTGGCAGGCGCACCAGCATCACGCGCTGGTGCTGCTGGCTTGTGTCGAGGTCGAGCGAGTCCTCGTAGATATCGTCGTCGCCCGCGTCCACCTCGTCGGCAGGCGCCGTCACCACGGGCTTGACGTCCTCCTCGGCGTCCTTCATGGGCGGCGGTGACGGCGAAAGGCTCACGTCGTCCTCGAATCCGCCGCCTTCCATTATGGGGGAGTCGGTCAGTCCGCTTAGCGACTGCTGCTGCTAAGCTCTCTGAGGTGAATAATCGATTTCGCGCACCGCCATAAGGCTAGCAACGCAGACAGGCCCCATCATCGCCGGCAGCCCAAAAAAAGCGGTTCGGGGCCCATGCAGAGAGCCGGTGTGTAAATAGCACTTTTTTTTTCTCAAATAAATAAAACCACAATTATCTGTACGAGCACGAATTAAAAGAAAATCGGTGGCGCGGGGCTGTCACGAGGCGCAATGCTTCAAGAGGCACTACTTGGCAATGCATGATCTGAAGCTTAGTTCCAGCTGCGCGCCTCCATATCCTTCGGCGGCTGAGTCTCGACCTTCCCCTTCTTGACCTCGTCCCAATTCGTCGACAGCGCCGTGCCGTTGCTCTCGACGTAGCTCTTCATCATGGCCCTTTGCACTTCTGGGGTCGCCGTTTTGTAGAGCTCCTGGAAAAACGCATTCGGGTCACTGTCCTTCTTCTCCTTTTCGTCGTCATCATCGGCATCAATGTGCTCCCATTTCGAGTACGACGTTTGCGGCGTTGGCCTTGAGGCCGCTGGCTTTTGCGCCGTGTCTTCGGCACTGGACTCGAGTGACCCCCACCGCACATCCGTGGCCTTCTTGAGCGTGAACTCTACCTTGTAAGGTGTTATTTCGTACGTTGACGCATCTGCAAGAATGCTGTGTCCCAATGACAGGGTCCAGCTGAACTCGTTCACGGTGCTTCGCACCGCCAATTCAGTATCACCGATCTTGACGTCCGTACTGGCGTCCTGTAAACCTTTGCGGTACAGCGTGACGTGGACAACATCGCCGCTTTGGTACCAGTCAACACGAGGTGATTGCGGAGCAGATACAGCCCCAGAAACGGTAGGCGGCTGTGGCGGTTGCTGGGGCGGCACCGTGGCAGCAGCCCCAGTGCCAGTAGAGGTTGTGAGGGTCTCGGGCTTATCATCAACTGCCTCAGGAATGGCGGCGACTGCTTCCTCGGGTTCAGGCCGCGCCGCAATCATGCTCTTCCACATAGTTGCCGCCTGCGAATCATCGAGAAACTTGGCCACATGCTTCGCCTTCCCGTACTCTTGCGTGCGCCAGAGGGCGATTGCTCGACGTAACTGCGATTCCGCCGAGCCTTTGCTCAGGCGAACTGCCGCTTCGGCATCGGAAAGCGAGCCGGCGAGCTCACCCGTGCGCGTGCGCAGCGTCGAGCGCAGAAGCAGCGCATTCACGTCGCGCGGGTCCCGGCTCAGCACGCCGTTTATGAGGCTGCGCGCCTCCTCCAACTTTCCCTGAGCCAGCAGTTCTTTCGCCTTTTCCATGTGTGTGTGTGTGTGGGTGTCGTTGACAGCTTCCGCTTCCGCTTCAAGCCCGCGCGGTTCACAGATGGCGAGGTCAAGGGTTTATGCTGGGGCAGGCCGATCTGGATATTTTTTTTGCAACCAGCGGTTTTAACGAGAATGCATGGCCCGAAGCTAGTTCTGGACGCGGGGCCGCTCATCAATCTCACGCGCGAGGAGATCCTCAGCCGTGCTGAACAATTGTATGCGACGCCAGCCGTCATCCGCGAGATCAGGGACGAGGACGCGCGACGACGACTTGAGCTAATCAAGAACGATATTACGGTGCAGCAGCCCTCGGCAGCATCCATAGCGTTTGCCCGCAGCTTTGCCAAGCTCACTGGCGATGCTGCTGTGCTCAGCACCCAAGATATTGAGGTAATCGCTTTGGCATATGAGCTCGTAGACGACAAGACGCAGCTCAAGCAGCGGCCAGTCGTGGCCAAGCCGGACGTGAAGCATGCAATTGTAGAAGAGTATGGGGCTGGGCCCGCAGAGGCAGAGGCAGAGCCCGAAAATAAAGACGGTGACGATGATGAGGAGGACGAGGACGATGATGACGGGTTCACGGTCGTGGCTCCGAAGGGCCGCCGCAAGAAGCCCGTCAAGCCGCGGGCAAAGGCCCCCCAACCGCCAGCAGAACAGGTCGCGGGCTTACAGCTTGACGACAAGAACGCTAAGGAAGACGATGATAGCGACTGGTCTGATGATGGCTGGATCAAACCCGAAAACCTGGAGGAGAAGATGCACGACGACAACAAGGATGTTGGCGAGATGGCCCCGACTGTGGGCGTCGCCATCGCGTCCCGCGACTTTGCTGTACAGAACACGGGCATGCAAATGGGGCTGGCGCTTGTGAACGAGCGCGGCCTGCAGATCAAGACGCTGCGCAGTTACATGCAGAGGTGCTACGCGTGCTTCAAGCTGCTCCCCGTGGCGTCGGATAAGCTGCGCCAATTCTGCCCGCAGTGCGGCCAGCCAACATTGACGCGCGTCTCGACCAGCATTGACGACGAGGGCCGCGTGCATGTGCACCTCAAATCCAAAATGCAGTGGATAACGCGGGGCAGCCGATACACGCTTCCGAATCCACAGAGCCAGCGGGCTCGCCGCGTGCGGCACGACAAGGCCAAGGAGTATTACGCCGAGGACCAGCCCGAATACGTAAAGGCAGTGCAGCAGAAGGAGCGCACGGAGAGGATGAACGAGAAGCTCGTGAATGACTATGTTGGTCCGACTACCGTCGACTCTGCTGTGTCGCCGTTTGCTCAGAAGCGGGAACTCACGGGCCAAATCCGCATTGGCCGGGGCCGTCATGCCAATGCTACGGGACGCAAGACAAGAATAGATTAAGCCGGTCCCTACTACAGGGCGGCGGCGGCGGCTAGCATAAAGAAGAACTTCTATTTCAAAAAAAATAATAATAATAATGAGCGGAGAATCACTGCTCGTAGACATATTATTATGGGTTACTGGAGTGTGAATAAATAAGGAACACAGCCTCTTCGTATACAACAATTTATATTCGTTTCAACCGCTTCAGGTGTGCGGCTAAATGAAGCATGCTCGCCGTGCGTCGTGGGTGACGTCATTGTACGCTGGTGTGCGCCGGATGTGCACAAAAGCGGCAATCTCGAATCCGCTTACTACTCAGGTCGTTCTCCCGCTGCTGCAAAAAGCCCGTTCTTGTTATAACTAACTGCAAACCAGAATGACTGCCGCGCCAGAGCAATTTGACTTTGGAGATTGGGACGAGTTCTGTAGCAAGGCACTGCAGTTCCACGAGGCCACGCGCCCTGGTGACCAGCTAGTGGTGCAGCGCATCGAGACCTTCCGGGGTCTCATGTCGGAGAAGGTGCTCCTCTACCTCGGCAGCTTCGTGAATTCACACCCACGGTTTTATACTGTGAAGGGATGGGATAAATGGACTGAAGATGTCTCGCGGATGCTGGCTGTGCGTAGCCGAGGACCGGCTGGGTATGAAGGCACTCCGGTGACGTCTGAAACGCCCGAGGACGCCATTGCCGGCTACAAACATTGGCGGTTATCGTTGAGGCTGCTGTGGCATGAACTTGATACGCACGTTGTTGCTGGCCGCTTGTCGAGTCGAGATCAGCGCCAGCTATTTTGGGACGCGCTCCCGAGTCAACGGCGAGCTCAACTTGCCGAGCAGTGTCCGCTCATAGAGGCGGACGAGGTCTGGGAAAAGCCCGACTCAGATGCGTGCAAAGTTGCGGAACAGGCTCTTGCCCGCGCCGCCGAATTCACAATTGTGGACGAGCTTTGGCGTTACTTGTCCGTTTTGAGGGCTATAGTTGGTGCTATTGTGGGCCGTTCGCTGCTCACAAACTTCATAGAGGGGCTTGAGCTCGCCAAGGCCGGTGAGATGGAACTATGCGCGGCCAAGACTATTACCGTCCTTTTCACGCTCATGGTCGGCGCATGGCTGGTGCTACGCTGGCTGCGTCCAAAGTTCAGAGAGCTGCGGGCTTTAAGAGCCGAGATGTCGCGTGCTGCGACCTCGTAAACCCGTGCATAATTCCTCTTCTAATTTAATTTCTATTTATTTTTGTCTACTGCTATTTTTGGTATGGCGGGTTTGTGCGGCACTTCTAGCGAAAAAAAACCGCCGTTAGTCGCGACATAGGCGTGCGTACCGGTTAGGGTAACTCGCGTGCGCGACTCGGCCGTGAATCATTTATGCACTTTATGCCCGGGCCCGATCCTGTGTTTGCGACCCCAGCTGTGCGCTTCTAGTATTTGTTAGGCAGCACTAGTAAAGAGGCGCCAAAGTATTGTATTAGTTCGCGCGTCATAAACGGGGCCACATGTGTTGTGCAGGGTCGAACGAAATAAGCCCCGACTGCAGTTGCTGCACACGTGACGCACAATTAAAGATTGGGCCGCGCGCGGCCTGGCATTAGCAGCAGCCCAGCCCAGCAGCAGCCCAGCAGCAGCAGCCCAGCATAATCGCGCGCTTGTGACCTTGCACTTTATTGCCCCACACAAATAATCGCAAAATAATAGCAAGATGGCGCAGGTCCTGAGCCAGTTCAACAACCAGGTCCAGAACATCCCGTTCTACAACCAGGTCACTGGGCTGTACGAGAACCAAATGGGGGAGCGGTTCTCGACGAAGGACCCGTTTTATGAGAAGATTCCCGCGAAGGACAAGCGCGAGCTGAAGCCGGGCGAGAAAATGGAGTACAAACAGATCCGCCGCAAGCCGCCAACGAACATCAGCGAGAAGCAGCGCAAGCTCTGGAAGAAGATCATGAAGCGCGCGTGGTACCACGACCGCAACTTCTGCGGATGCATGCCCATCGACCTCGGCTGCGGCATGATCTCAATTGTGTCCATCTTTCCCCTCATTGGGTCCGCCATTGCGTACAAAATGCACTACAAGATGATCAAGATGTGTAACGAGGCGGGCTGCCCCAAGAAGATCCAGGCCGAAATGGTGGCCAACATTGGGCTCGACTTCGCCATGACGCTCGTCCCCTTGCTTGGAGTCGTTCTCAGCTGGATGAAGGCCAGCTCCACTCGCAACGCCGCGCTCTTCGACACTTGGATTCGCCAGGAGTCGAACGAGAAGGACGCATTGGTGCAGCGCCAGAACCACCAGCAATCGCGCCTGCAACGGCCCTCGCCAGGTCCAGGCGGGGCTCCAGCGCCGCCCGCGCCGAGCGCAGCTCAAGCACCGGCCACGCAGTCCCAGCAACAGACCCATGCACGAGCCCCAAGATCAACAGGACCAAGAGACGCTGGAGGTTCGAGTCGGGCCAACAGCCCGGGCCAGTCGCGGCCTCAGGGCTCCGCATCTGGGCAGACTCGGGCCCCACCTGCGCAACAGCGCGCAGCGCCACAGCGGCGTCCAGTGCCAAATAGTGCCGCAGGACGGACTGCTCAGAGCCAACCGCCTAGCACCCAGAATCCGTCGTCGCGTGTGTCCCCAGGGCCACAACCAGTGCCGGCGCCTTCTAGCCCACCACCCCCACCGTACCAGCATCCACCGGCGCCGAACCAGCCGGCCGCGCGTGCTCCTCCTCCTCCTGCACAGTCCGCACCAACAGCTGCGCCGCCTCAGCCGCCGGCGCATACCACGCGCGCACCGCAAGCAAGACCGCCAGTGCCACCCAAGATTCCTGCCAGCTCTCCTGGACCACGACGAATCCCGCCAGCGGGCTCCTACGATTTCAGTAACCGGTCTCATAATGAGGCCTCGCATAGCTCTGCATATGATCAGACGTCGCCATACGGATCCCCCTACGGATCGCCCAGCAGAACGCCTAGTGATTCACCATACGCATCGCCATATGGATCACCGTACGGCCCGTCATCGTACGACAATGCGTACCGCGCCTCGTATGGCATGCCATCCGCCTCTACCGCCGCCTCACCTCCGTTTGGACAGCCTACATACGGCGGTGCACCGCCGCGAGCGGCCTACAAGAGCCAAAGATACTTCATGCAGCCGGCGGTCCACGCACAGCCTGAAGTTGTTGAGCGCTGAAGCATGCGTTCTGCCGCAACATTCCGCCTCACTAAACATATTATTTGTTCTCATAGTACTACGACTACGACTACTACAACCACTACTGCCACTACCAGACTCATTTTGATCGCATGTATTTTATTTCCTTCTTCTTTATCTCTTACGAGTGTGTGGTTCAGAAAAGTAAATTTATTGTTATAAAGAAAAGTGGTTAGCTTGTTTGTGTGTGCGCTGCCGCTGCCGCTGCCGCTGCCGCCTGCCGCGCTCATGCGAGCGAAACTGACAGACAAGCAAAGGCAAAGGCAAAGGCAAAGGCACAGACACGGACACGGACACGGAGGCCAAACATCACGTTCACGAAAAACGGTGCTCGCGCGGGATTTAAACCACTCTTGACACTACATACATGGCGCAAATAACTGAAGATGGCCAGTAGTCTATTTTTACGATGCGCCGAGCAGCTTAAGGGCAGCGGCGGTGCACGATCTCCGGTCCAGTCTCGTCGTACTCCTGCTTCGTGATCCACATCTGCTGGAAGGTTCCCAGGGCAGACAGGATGGAGCCACCCATCCAGACCATCCACTTGCGCTCGGGCAGAGCAATCAGCTTGACCTTCATGGACGAAGGAGCCATGGCGGTGATCTCCTTCTGCAGACGCTCAGCAATGCCCGGGTACATGGTGGTACCACCGGAGACAACGATGTTGCCGTAGAGCTCCTTACGCACGTCGATGTCGCACTTCATGATGCTCTGGAACGTCGTCTCGTGGATACCGGCAGCCTCGAGTCCGAGGGCGTCGGGGTGGAACAGGGCCTCCGGGCACCGGAAGCGCTCGTTGCCGATGGTGATGACGTGGCCATCAGGAAGCTCGTAGTTCTTCTCCAGCGACGACGACTGCGCGGCGGTCTGCATCTCCTGCTCGAAGTCGAGGGCGACGTAGCACAGCTTCTCCTTGATCTCACGGACAATCTCGCGCTCGGCGGTCGTCGTGAAGCCGAAGCCACGCTCCGTGAGCAGCTTCATGAGGTACTCGGTGAGGTCACGGCCAGCAAGGTCGATACGCTTGATGGCGTGGTTCATCGAGTAACCGGAGTAGATGGGGACAACGTGCGTGACACCATCACCGGAGTCGAGCACAATACCGGTGACACGACCCGTCGCGTAAAGGGACAGGACGGCCTGGATGGCGACGTAGAACGCGGGAGCGTTGAATGTCTCGAAGATGATCTGCGTCATCTTCTTACGGTTGCTCTTCGGGTTCATGGGAGCCTCCGTCATGAGGATCTGGTGCTCCTCGGGAAGACGGCGCAGCTCGTTGTAGAACGTGTGGTGCCAGATCTTCTCCATATCGTCCCAGTTCGTGACGATACCGTGCTCGATGGGGTAACGCAGGTTCAGGATACCACGCTTGCTCTGGGCGTCGTCTCCGACGTAAGCGTCCTTCTGGTTCATACCGACCATCATGCCAGGGTGGCGCGGACGGCCGACGACCGACGGAAACACCGCAGCGGGAGCCTCCTCACCGCCGAATCCGGCCTTGCACATACCGGAGCCGTTGTCCACAACCAACGCGTACTGATCGTCCTGCATTATTCTGCTGTTAGCCTACCAAAGCTGAGTTGCTGGGGTGTCGGGAAGGAAGATAAGGTGGAAGTTCGAGGGGGGCTGGGCGCAGGGTGTGCCGGCGACGCGACTAAAACGCACATCGGCTTTAATTGGGACGAGGGGGGGGCAGGCATCGCCGTACCGCGTACCGCAAGCGTGGCTGATTGGCTGTGAGAGGCCCTCGACTGACACGACAGGGCTAGGGCCCCCAGCAAAAACCGTGGCGCGCGCGCAGAAACTGGCTTCAGGGCGCCCGGTTTTGCCGGGTGTGGCAGCTCTCGTCGTGGAACCGCCGAGCCGCGCCATGTTGGCAGCGACCTTTTTTGGCGCCAGATTACACGGCGGCAGTACTACTGGCTATGCCTCGGCGTTTGCCCCGAACTGCCGCGCCGGCGCGCTAATATGCCACGCGTTATAACGTACATATATACTAGCTCTAGAACAAGCCTGAGCCGATCCCACGCGTGGGTGTGTGTGTTTTTGTTCAATTTGCTACTACTAACACTCGACTAGTAACTACTTACAAAAATAGATTTTTCTTCGGCGCCGCAGCAGCATAATCACAGACCCTTAGCACCGAGCGGTGCGTGCGGCGTTCATTCGTACTCGCGTTTCTGAGTCAATCTCAAGTCGCGGCATGCGCCTCGCGTCCGCATCGAAGGTCTCGCGTCTCGCGTGTCAGCTTATCTTGGCACAGGGCTTACGTTTTATGCGGCGCTTCGCTTCCTAGGCGCCCGGGTTCCTCGACCGTTGTTGTAGTAGGGTTTCGCGAGCTCTCGCACCCCTGCCCTGCCCTGCCCAGATCCCCCCCCAGCGTCGCTTTACGCCCACAGGGCTGCTCGTCGTCGTTCAAGCGGCAGCAGGACCCGGCCCCACGTGAGAACAATTCCACACGTGGGCGGTTTTCTGGGCCTGCACGTGGTGATCAAGGGCCGCCCCTCTAAAGCTGCTGCCCTCATAACATCGGCGCTGGGGACCTTAGAAACGTGGGGGTGGACGTTTTCGTTTTGCTAAATTCCGCCACTCGCACACGCAGCGCCCGGCCATGTCTACTCCTGGGGCCTCAAAAACGCCCGGCTTCGGCAATTCGTTCCAGGATCACGACCGAACGGCGTCTCCACAGCTGAACGGTCTGCAGTCTGGCACGGCGCCATCAAACTTGCATCCCGTGCCCCCAAGCCCGACGAGCGATAACTCCATGGGCTCGATTCCTGACGATACCGACACAGACGAATTGCCAGATGTGCATGCGGCCGATGACATGGACAACTTCTCCTCATCGCATGCATTCCAGAACAAGCACATTTCAGAGCTTGCCACGCAAGTGGCCACCTTACTTAAAGGCATTGTAGAGCAGAACGACCGCATTCCGTTCAGCTCCGAGCGGCTCACGCGCTTCCACTCGCGCGCCCCGCCGGGCATCAGCATTCGCGACTACCTCGTGCGAATCATCAAGTACTGTTCTTTGGACAAGGCCATCCTGCTCGTGCTCCTCTACTTCGTCGACCTGTTCTCCCAATCGTATGCACACTTTAATTTGAACACCCTGACCGTACACCGCTTCATCATCACGGCGGCCACCGTCGCTTCGAAGGGCTTGTGTGACCAGTTCTGCAGCAACACTCATTACGCAAAAGTCGGCGGCGTATCTGTAGTCGAGCTTAATTTGCTGGAGGTAGAGTTCCTCACTCGCGTGCACTACCGCATCATTGCGCCTACGGCGCTTTTGTGGCAGTACTTCGTGAAGTGCGAGGAGAAGTCCACGACGTTGCCCTCGCCCCAGATCGAGGCGTCGCCGTCTCGAAAACACTCAAGAGAAGACAGTGGTGCCACTTTGCCTACCCAGCAAACCCCAGCGTACAACCCGCCGCCACAACCCAAAGCTAAGGGGCTCAAAGCCGTGCGCGACACCTTCCGGTTTTTGCATCCAACCAAGAAGAAAAAAGAAGAGGACCTGGCCAACGTATAATGCGAGGGAAAGGGACAGCCTTCTTCTGTTTTAGCATCGCCAGCTGGTCTGGCCTTCTTGAATGGACTCCTACGGTCTTTTCACTAGAGTCATGTAGACTTCATTCCTGTATTTATTTTAAACCTCAAGACTCTCACCATTCATACCGCCTGCCGCCACGCCTAGGCTTCCTACGAGTCAACTTTTCTTATACTGTTTTCTCATTCATTTCAAACGGATAGGTAATTGAGGAATAAATTGTCGCCGCCTACGCTAGCCGCCCATGCACGCGCGCCCCATGCCATGTGTGGCGAAGGGTGGACATGGCTATGACTATGTATGGCTACGTGGTGGGAACCGTTTTTAACAGCGCTCCTTACTCGGGGAATATCGGGAATGCGCACATACCCGGTGACCTCGGCACCGAGTAACGGGTTATTTTTCCCCGAGTCACGCTACTCGGTCCCCTCTCCTGCAGATAGATAAACCACTCTATCAGCATCGCCATTTTTTTTAGCCCGAGGTTGTACTAAAGTAGCATGATCAAGTGTATCGGCTTCCGTGCGCTCAGGCGTGCCGCTGATGCTCCGTACATATGCCTCAATGGAGCTACTCGCTCCTACCACACAGCTTTGGACTCCTATCAGCGTCGGCACGTTGGCCCCTCCGACGAGGATGTGGAGGCAATGCTCAAAACTGTGGGCAGCACTTCCCTTGAGGAATTCGTCGGCACCACGATGCCTCCTAAGGTTCTTGTGGGCCGGCCATTGAGTATCGAGCCCTCTCAGGGCTTTTCTGAGAGTGAGCTTCTTGCTCGGCTACGAGAGATCGCTAGCAAGAACGTCGTTCTCAAGAGCTTGATTGGCAGAGGCTACTACGGCACTATTATGCCCACAATTCTTCAGCGCAGTGTTCTCGAGAATCCCAATTGGTATACGAGTTACACGCCTTATCAGCCCGAAATCTCTCAGGGACGTTTGGAGAGCTTGCTCAATTTTCAAACTGTGATTTCCGATCTTACTGGAATGGATATCGCGAATGCCTCGTTGCTGGATGAAGCAACCGCAGCCTCCGAAGCGATGGTTCTTAGCTTTGGCCATTCGAAACGTAAGAAGCACCGGTTCCTTGTAGATTCCAACGTCTTTGAGCAAACTGTTGAGGTCCTCTCCTCGCGTGCAGAGGGCCTGGGAATTGCTGTTGAGCAGATTGATCTCAAGAGCCTTGATTCCATAGACGAGGATGTTTGTGGTGTGCTCGTATCTTACCCGGGTGCAAATGGTGCCATTGAAGACTGGGAGCCTCTCGCCACCAAGGCTAAAGAATCAGGCGCTTTGGTGACTGCTACTTCTGACCTGTTGGCTCTGACTGTTTTGGAGCCTCCGAAGTACGCCGATATTGTCGTCGGCAGCGCTCAGCGATTTGGTGTTCCTATGGGCTATGGAGGACCTCATGCGGGTTTCTTTGCCACCAAAGATGAGTTCAAACGCAAACTTCCTGGGCGTGTTATTGGCGTCACTAAAGATCGGTTGGGGGACCCCACCATGCGCTTGGCACTCCAGACTCGTGAACAACATATCCGCAGGGACAAGGCTACTTCGAATATTTGCACTGCACAGGCCCTTTTGGCGAACATTTCGGCTATGTATGCTGTCTATCATGGCCCGCAGGGTTTGCGTGAGATCGCTTTGCGTGTGCACAATCTAACTCGTGCCCTAGCGACGGTTGCTGCAGACAAATTGGTCAACAAAACGTTCTTCGATACATTGACCATTGAAGTGGGCGATGCTGATGCTTTTGTGAAGCAGGCTTTGGATGCTGGTTTCAATATTTGGCGTGCGAGCGCCTCAACGGTAGGTGTCTCACTCGACGAGACTGTTACTCAATCTGACCTGGAGAAGCTGTGTGCGCTGTTTGGTGGTAACGCCCCTCAATCGCTAAGTGAATCCACAGACAGTATTTCTTTCCCGCGCAGCACCCCGTACCTGACCCAGCAAGTTTTCAACACACATCACTCGGAGACCGAACTGCTGCGGTACATCACAAGCTTGCAAGCTAAGGACTTGAGTCTTGCTCAAGCCATGATTCCGCTGGGAAGCTGTACTATGAAGTTGAATGCTGCAACTGCAATGGTCGCCATCACTTGGCCTGAGTTCACCGAGATACATCCTTTCGTGCCCAGCAACCAAGCTCAGGGTTACCACGAACTCATTGGGGAACTGGAGCACGATCTTGCTGATATCACCGGTTTCGCAGCCACGTCGCTACAGCCTAACAGTGGTGCACAGGGCGAATACACTGGACTACGCGCCATTCGCGCCTACTTGGATTCTCAGGGTGAAGGCCACCGTGATGTGTGCCTGATTCCTGTGAGTGCTCACGGCACCAATCCTGCATCAGCCGCAGTTTGCGGAATGCGCATTGTTCCTGTGAAATGCTTGAGCAACGGAGAGCTGGACCTCGAAGATATCAAGGCTAAGGCCACGAAGCATGCGGCGAATTTGGCTGCTTTCATGGTTACCTACCCGTCGACCTATGGTGTATACGAGCCAGGTATTCGTGATGCGATTGACATTGTTCACGAGAATGGCGGCCAGGTCTACATGGACGGCGCCAACATGAACGCTCAGGTAGGCCTTACTAGTCCTGGAGACCTAGGTGCTGATGTCTGTCACTTGAATCTGCACAAAACATTCTGCATCCCGCATGGTGGTGGTGGACCTGGCGTTGGTCCCATCTGTGTGAAAGAGCACTTGGCCCCATTTTTGCCAGGCCACAACATTATTGCTCAGGAAGGACGCCGCAATGGCGCAGTTTCGGCTGCTCCTTACGGCTCAGCCCTCATCTTGCCCATACCGTGGGCATATATTAAGATGATGGGCCCGGAGGGCCTGCGTCACGCCTCTGAAATCGCCATGCTAAATGCGAATTACATGATGAAGCGCCTTGAAGAGCACTACAAGGTTGCGTTCACCAACGCCGAGGGTCGCTGTGCGCACGAGTTCATTCTCGATATTCGACCTTTCAAGAAGGTCGGTGTGGAAGCAATTGACATTGCGAAACGTCTGCAGGATTACGGATTCCACGCTCCTACCATGTCTTGGCCTGTTCCCAACACCCTTATGATCGAACCCACCGAGTCCGAAGGCAAGGGCGAGCTCGACCGATTTGTGGAAGCTCTCATTTCCATTCGTCAAGAAATTCGCGACATTGAAGATGGTGCTAAGCCTTACGAGAACGGCATCCTTGCTAACGCGCCTCACTCGGCAAAGGACTTGATCATTTCGGAGTGGGACAGGCCTTATACCCGGGCCGAAGCTGCGTACCCTGTACCAGAACTAAAGCGGAACAAATTCTGGCCATCGGTAACCCGCGTCGACGATTCATACGGAGACACGCATCTTGTTTGCAGCTGCGGTGAGGTCGAAAACTATGTATGAGCATAATTATTTGCCAATAAATACTAAAAGCAAAAATTTTATTTTAATGTTGTTCATGTGTGAGACTGGTTTTAGCAGAAAGGCCCACTCCGGGGCAAAACAATCTGTATAGGAACGAGCCTCCTTACGTTTAGCCGTCTACTCTGAGGCTATCCTAGCACGGTAGGAGGTGAGATTCAACCTTTCGTGACTCTGGATGCCTTCAAGACATTGTTGAAGAAAAAAAAGAAACTTGTAGGCATGAGCAGTCATCTTATAGTTCGTTGTGTCATGTGACTTGTGACTTGAATTACCCACACCGCCGTTGGGTGCCGGAGACCTACTACGTAGTAATCGTTGTTATTATGTGTGACAAGCGCGCAGCTGCAAATGGGTGACTTTAATTGTCCTCAATGCGAAATTTTCAATGCTCCAAATATGTTATGCAGTTATAAACAAATAGCCTAACATATTAATGCTTGTTAAGGGGAGGAAAAAAAGAAGGGGCGCATCATGAAACGACATAGCCTACTTAAGGAAGCACAGTAGGGTCCCACTCGGCCGCAACCAAGAAGTACTCGTCGGGGTTTCCTAGAGCCTCGAAGTCTTCTTTCTTCAATTCGAAGTCAAAGACGTCGATGTTCTCCTTCATCCGCTCTGGGGAGGTGGACTTCACAACTGGAACAACGCCATACTGCAGCGCCCAGCGTAGCAGGATCTGCGCCGGGGTCTTGTTGTATTTCTTGCTCAATGTCACAACCTCAGGGTCATTGAGACGCAGTCCACGAGTGAGTGGCGACCACGACTCAACAATGATACCGTGTTTGTCACAGTACTCCTTGATGTCGCGGCGCTGCAGCCATGGGCTCAATTCAACCTGGTTGAGGAAAGGCTTCACTTTCTGAGATGCCTCCAGCTGCTCAAAGTGCTTTACGCCCCAGTTCGACACGCCGATGTGGGTTACAAGTCCCTCAGCCTGAGCTTCCTCGAGCGCTCGCCAAGTCTCCTTGCGAACCTCGGGGCCACCGTGGCTGGCGTGGAGAAGGATGAGGTCGATTTTTCCGAGAGCTTTGGCGGTCTCATAAGATTCGCGCACAGCCTTCTTAGTGTTCTCATAACCAAACTCAGTCGGTGGAATCTTCGTAGTGTAGAAGATCTCCTCGCGCTTCTTGCTTGGGTTGCTCTTCAGAAAAGAGAGAATTCCAGCAACGGTCTCGCGCTCGTTCTCATAGAAGCGGGCGGAGTCAATGCCGGTATAGCCCAGCTCGAGAGCTGACACAACCGCTTTGGTGGTCTCCTTGGGAGGGATGAGATAGACGCCGAAGTGAAACTTAGGGAAGAAAACCATTGAGGGGATTGAGTGACTTATTGCTTGCTTGCTGCTTCAAATTCCTAGCGATTTGAAGACGTTTATATACCTTCGCGGTCCTCAATTCCGGGGTCAGGTCATTTGTAATGTGGTAAGGGATATAACCGGCGAGATCGCGACTTCACTGGTCGCACCGCCATTAAAATCTCAAGAACTAGTTCAGCAAAACTTACCATTTTTTGGGCAGCTGGAGAGAGCGTTTGTCCATTTTCCTGTTGCTGTGAATTTTGTAGACCCTTTTTTTCTTTCGGCTTGTGCATGTGGCGGTGGAAAACCGGAGGCTGAATCTCTTGATCTACTCAGTAACCGTACCCTTTGCCGATGGCTACTACACATCATGCGTATGCAACAACCAAGTCTTGGCCGCCCCCCAAAAAGTGGCAAGTATGATCCCGATGATGTTGCTGCTGAAGGCCTCTCGCATTTAGAAAAATATAATTAACAAAAATACGGATAAATGACATATCTTAGCGAATGCACAACAATGTTTTGCCTAACATCATCACATCACGCGTGCGCGATTGTTCCTGTCTCTGGATCGCGAGGCAGCGGCATCCAGCCACCCACAGCACCACTAACAACAAACGGGGCCATGAAAGCGGCAAGTGTGCTTGCATTCGAGCCACGTGAAAGCATCGAGCGGCGGTCTGCGGACTCTCGTCTCCTCATTATGCTCGGCTGAGCGACCTTTTTGAACTTGAGCTGCCGCGAGCGACCGCCCCGTACCTTTTGCAAAAAGCTGAGATCAGCAATGGACTGCTCGATACCAGGCATCCATTTATAATGCGAAGGGTCCACAAGGGCCTGCGTGTCTTCAGGCTGATTGTGATCAAACCGCCTAGTCGTGATATGTCGATCGACTTGGTGTTTCTCCTCTTCCTCGATTGTATCGTCGTTGTGCGGCTCCTGCTTGATTCCGAACATCCGTTTGATCCCGATAACGATTTTACCATAAAGCCATGTAACCGGGAACATACACCAAAGGAAAGCATTCTCCACAGCGTCCAGGCAATACATGAACCAGTGCCACAGCCGTCGCGGGAAAAGTTTCATAACCCAAGCATCTGGCACCAAACGTAGTAACATGCCCATAGGAATGGACACTACACCACATATTATAGCGGTTGCCCACATTGCACCTGAATTACGCTTAATCGAGAATGCAGCGCCACCAACAAACATGATGAGCACTTGGAACCCGCCAATTATGGCTATGATGAGCGGGAAGAACGGGTTCCGCGTGAGGCCCACCAGCACATTCTGCTTGTTGTCAAGGCGGCGGTTAACAAACATGTTGAAGAATTGCATCCACACAAAGGCATTGAACACCATAGCGCCGAGCTCCTCCTCGTCGTATCCGTTGTAATACGGATCATTGTCATATCCAAAAAGTTGTTTTCCAGCAAAATGAAGCACAAAAGTTACGCCCAATTGGTAGGCAGCTTGTCCAAAAATCATCTTCCACATAGTAGGCGTGATAAGCGACACGCGGCGGTTATCAGGAGGACGATCAAGTACGGCATCCGTCGGTGCATCTGTTGCCAACGCCAACGCCGCAAGCGTATCCATAATCAAATTAACCCAAAGTAGTTGAACGGCCGTCAAAACTGATTGGTTATCGCTTGATGCAACTGCACTGACAAATGTTAGCAACACGGCAGTAACGTTGACGGTCAACTGGAACTGCAAGAACTTTTTGACCGCATCGTTAACTGTGCGACCCCACTTCAATGCATTAACAATGCTGGCGAAATTGTCGTCCATGATAATAATGTCTGAAGCTTCTTTGGCCACTTCTGTGCCAGAAATTCCCATCGAAAACCCAACATCTGCCAGCCGAAGAGCAGGGGCATCATTAGTACCATCACCTGTAACAGCAACGGTTTCCCCCTGGGCCTTCAAAAATTCAACGAGTTTTCGTTTGTCTTGCGGAGAAGATCGTGCCAGAACGCGTAGACGAGGCACAATCTTTTCAAGCTCATCGTCACTAAGCTCACGGAATGCGGGTCCCTCCATAATAACAACATCTTCGTCAGGGTCGCCTGATAATATATTGGCATTAACGGCTATCGCGCGAGCAGTGCGCAGATTGTCACCTGTTACCATACGCACGATAACACCAGCGCGTTGACATTGCTCTACGGCATTGCGCACACCTGGTCGAAGCGGATCCTGAATACCAAAAAGCCCGATGAATGTAAGCCCCTCAACATCGAGCTCATCAGGTTTGAGGCTCGACCAATCAACATCGTTTTGAATTTGGAAGTCCTTGTATGCAATGGCAATACAGCGCAGTGCTGCATCAGCGTATGTGTCTATATTGTTCGACATAAAACCTTGCGCGTTCTTGTCGAATTGAACAACCTCATTCTTTTCGCCTACCACAGTAGAAGCGTGACTCATGACAATCTCAGCCGCGCCCTTCACGAACATGCGGAATCCCTTCTCGGTCTTCACGATTGTAAGCATGTATTTGCGGGAGCTGTCAAACGGTAGCACGTACACAATCGGTCGCGACTCACGATATGATTGCAGTGAGCCAACTGGGACATCCAATTGGGTGCGGCTATAATTCACCATCGCGATCTCCGTCTTTGATCCAATCAATTCGATAGGATTTGTATGATCTTCATAAACGGTCGAATTCAAACAAATCGAATCCTTGAGCAACTGAGCTTGTGGGTCCGCGGTCTCATCGTCGCTATTTCTCGAAGAGGACTTGTCGCCCTGTAGAGCAATTTCTACCTCTTCTTCTGCGTCTTCCCCACTCTTTATTGGCAAGGTCCATTCTTGTTTTCCTATGGTGGACCTAACAACAGTCATTTGGTTTTGGGTCAAAGTGCCCGTTTTGTCTGAGCAAACGGTTGTTGCACCGCCCATCGTTTCGCAAGATTTCAAAACGCGCACCAAACAATTGTCTTTGACCATACGGGTCGTTGCGAAGGCCAAGGCTAAAGTCACAGCCAAAGGCAGCCCTTCAGGCACTGCGACCACAACAATAGTCACGGACACAATGAAAATGTCCATGAAATGGTTACCCTTTTGCGAGCTTTGCAGATCAGCATACCGGCCATTTCCGGAGATCTCGACACAAAACCTAATGAAGAGGACAATGAATAGAATTAGCGCAGACCAAACGCCGAATTTGGCAATTCCGTCAGCGATGCGATTCAGCTTCTCTTGCAAAGGGGTCACTTCTGTACCCTCATGTAAACTGAGCATAGTACGGCCCCACATAGAGTTTTCACCTACACCAGTGACGACGTACCTGCCGGTTCCTTGCAATACCTTGGCGCCAGATATCATGAAACAGTCGCTCTTCTTTTTGTTCTCTGTCTGTGAATATACATCTGCGGCTGGGAACTTCATCACAGTATCCGACTCACCCGTAACTGAGCTCTCGTCGCACTCCACATCATTGGAAAGTAGGACAATGCCATCAACGGCAAGTACATCTCCAGGTTGCACAAAGACTATGTCGCCTACAACAACATCATCGACAGGGATTTGCTGTTGACTTCCATTGCGCAACACCTCAATGAAGCGCTGCTCGTTCTTCTTGTTCAGCTTCACAAACTGGCGCTCTTTCTGCCAGTCGTTCACACTGCCCACGACAGTAACAATAGCCACAGCTACCAAGATGGCGACACCTTCTACCCAGTCTACTTTGGGCATTTTGTTGCCTTCAGCATCGTACTCTGGGGGCTCGCCAAATGTTTCGTAAAGGCCCAGTGCCAAAGAGATCAATGCGGCTATGATAAGAATGATGAGAACCTTGTCGTCCAGCGTCATAAGCATGATTTTGAACAGGCCCTGTTGCTTCTTTTCCCGAATTACATTGCGGCCGTAAACGCTTGTGCGCTGTTCCAGCTCAGTATCGGTCAATTGCTTGTCAACCAGGCCAGTTTGGAAATTCGTGACCAGCACCTTCTCGAGCTGTGAAGGGCCACCAACCGCCCTGAGCACGGCAGGACTCTTGGGGTCTATAAAGGTCATCAGCTGCTCCGGGTTCAGCCCAAATGGGCGCGGCTGCTCGTCATCCACGGGCTCGCCCTTGGCGGCCAACAGAGCGCGCGCATCCGCAACCTCGTCAGAGAGCGCCATTTATACGAAATACGTTGCTGGTGGTCAAAAGACCCAAATACAAACCCGCTTTGGCTTGGATTTCGTGAAGTCCTGATTTGCAGAGGAGATGCTAGTTAAGGTGGCTGATAATTTAATCTGTGGCCCCCGATTGTGCAGAGCATGGTTGCTAGGGTTAGTGTAACGATTCAGCCTGCAGGTGGGAGGAGGGGGGCAGAGTTGGGTGCGGCGACGAGTAGGTAAGGTCGCGTCATCCTCCGGCGGCGCCCTCCCAGGGAAGGCGTAAAAAACAAGGCTTGAACCCGGTGGGGTATCCGGGGCTCTATAGGTAATGATCCGCTGAACTAGCATATGTGGGTAGTCGAGCACAATAATAATATTAAAAAAAATAAACCCGGTTATCGTGGCAGTGGCCTAGAGTAATGCGAGCGCGTTCGCTTGCATGTTTAAGATAAGATAGGTAGTGCCGTTCGGCGCTGGTGATGATGGTTTTTATCTGCTTAAGATCGTGCCGAATACGCATCTGGGTACCCTGCATGGCTAGCAGCCATGACTTCCAAGGCGCTAAGCCTCCCTCCCTCCTGCATGCTGCGGTTTCTCACATCTCGCCCAAGTCACGTGTATTGTTCACGGTGACTTCGCCTGTTTCTAATGTGGTGGTGGCTCAGTTAGCAGCACCTCGCTCGCCACGCATGTGACGCCTATGCCGATGCGACCGCTTTAGCTCGACCAGGCGTGAGAGCGATCACGTTTTATACATGATGCGCGAGCCACTGGGTTCTTGTTTATTTTCCGCGTTGTTACATGGCCCGGAATGGCCTGCGTTTAATAGCTCGTTTTCCCCAAACTTCATATCAAACACTGAAAATGCAGATCACACACACAGCCTTGACGTAATGCTATAATTAGGCAATATTCACGATAGTTTTCATCACGCGTCGCATAGCAGGTCTTGAGCTCGCTTCTCTAAACCGATCCGTGTTGGCGCAATTGTTTATTTATTGCGTCACTGCACAAGTAGGTCAGTATCAGCTCGTCACAAAAGACCAGGCCGAGACTCAGTGCCTCAATTGAGACATTCGCTTATCTGTCTGTTGTTTCAAATACTGCAAAGAACTGCTAGTAAACTTGTTTAATAGTGAGATCTTAAGCTCTGGTCTAGATACTTGTAATGGTAACCTGCCACTTCTCTGGCTTCATACATACACATATGAGTCCATTTTACCCCAGTGCAATGTTAGCGGCAATTGCGAGGTGGTCGCTAGGATATCCCCGTCCATCAATAGACCTTGGGAGCGAGTTTGGCTCCGGACCGAGCTCGGATTCTGTAGGCACTGCAAGCACCGCTTTCGGCTTGAGCGGGTCCGACACGAATATGTAGTCGATAGTCTCGCGAAAGTCGTCTCTCCGGTTAGTAAACTCCGGCTCTCCGATGAGTTCGGCATACGCGCTCATGAATCGCGGCTGTCTCGCCTCTTTGGTAGCACGAACTAATCTTTCAACCGCATAACGAGGCTTTCTAATTCGTGTGGGAAATCCCGTTCCAGGCTGAGCGCCCACAAGGCCGAAGTTACGGACGTTCGCACTGCGCCGTAGTTTGGCTATGGCTCTGTCGCTAAGAATCTGCTTTTTCATGAATTCATAAGCGGGGCTTTCCAGTGTTGAATTGAAATCACCGCCGAGAATAATGCCTGAGGCTTCATACTGGCCGCATAGCTTATTTGCCTCTTCGACAAAAATCACAAGTTCCCTCAGTCTCTCAAAGTCAGCATCAGGGTGCCAATATAAGTGCGTTGTTCCAAGAACCAGCCGTTTGCGCATAGATACGATTTCGACAACTTGTAGCGCGGCTCCACTCTTAGATACGATTTGCCGAGGCAGGCTAGCCATGTCATACTCCAAGGTTTTTTCTGTGATGACACGGATCTGTTGGCTCTTATAAGCGAGAACAACACCATGACGTTTACGCGACACTCCAAAGAATTTCATCTCCATTTTCAAAGGCTCTGACATGAGAAATTGTTCCCATTCGTGTAGCTTCGCTTCATCAACTTCCTGCAGGAACAAAATGTCGGGGTTATACGCCACTAGCTCTTCCTTTAGTGCTTCAAATCGTTCTCCCCATAGGGTCGCACTACCGTTGGTAGGGAACCATTCTGGGTGGATGAGACACTGTGCCAGCACATTGTAAGTGAGAACACGAAGCTCGTGCTCTGATGTGTCTTCTATGCTCCTCAGTTTGGCCCGCATCGTCTTGTTGATAGTGGGTAGGGGTAGTATGCAGCTGGAGGGTACAGGGCTGCTGCTTCAAGTCGCTCTAGTTCACGAGGGTGACCGTAGTGATCAGGACTGAATAGAAGTTAGTTTATGAACCCTTCTTATATATTCTTTTTCTGGAACTGTATGTTTTCGCGCAATGATTTTGGGGTCTTGCGGAATTATGTTACACATGTTTGTGCGCTGTTTTATTTGTGTTTCATCTTTACGGAAATCAAAATATGCCAAAACTTACCTGTTTATCATGAACAAAGTGCGAATTTTTATCCATTGCTGTTCCAAGTAATGATAATATCCCAATAATAAGAAGAAAATATATACACAGCAGTGTCAGGCTTCGGAATTTATTATTTTGATTATTTCTCCTCTTGTCACAGTAATAATAGCCACATGAACGGCCAATAGACTTCGGAGCAGGGAACCAAAGTTCCAACAACATTGCTTCACTAAGGTTGTCGAGATCCATTTCGTGGCTCAAGTAGAAAAAGTGAATACTTGCGCAGTAACGAAACCAACATAGTTATGATCCGCTAAATTACCCCTCTGCGATATCCCAGTCGTAGGATGTTATGAGTCGGAGCATTTTTATTTAGATTCAACGAGTTTGTCGATGCAGCGGTTTTCAATTCAACATTCGTTGCTACAGGGAAATGATCGCTGGGATATCTTTGGCGTCTCCAAAATCTCATATTCTTAGTTAGTGGCCTAGCTGGATATATAGCTTTTTGGGTTTATATCATTGGAAACGAAAATATGAGCTGTAGTCGCACGAAAGCTTTCCTGCACGACATTAGGCTGCTCGCAGATCATCTTGGAATAGCAGCTTGATAGCTCGACTAGATCTGCATCATTCACATAACTGTTCATAGTTGGCACGGCATAGTCAGGGTCGACAAGCTTGCATTCCGTATTAGAAAAATGTTCAAAGCTCTCTTCTAATGCTTTCAAAGCTTCTGGGTTGATTGGTTGGTGCTCCAAAAGTTTGCGAGCTGGACTATCATGTGTGGAGCAGAAGTCACCTCCAAGTATAACGCTCGTTATTCCAAGTGTTTTCTCCAAACTACTAACTTTTTCAAGCTCTTTGAATACTTGAGATTTCTTAGCCCCACTTAATATTTAGCGTCGCCAAATTCTATAGCCAGAGAAATAAAATGTTTATAGCGTGAAGCTTCGCACGATGCCCATGTGTTGTGTTTCATGCAAGGATAATAACAAAATAGCCAGCAAGTGCTCCGCGTGATTGCATAATTACATCTTCCATCAGGCATATTTTATGACTAGGGAAGATCAATATCTGCCAAAATTGGGAAATGATCGCTAGGATAGCCGAAGTCTTCCCACGCTCTAGGGAGCGAATTCGGTTCCGGCCCAAGGTCAGACTCTTTCGGCAAAGGCAGCACGGATCTCGGTCTCAGATTGTTTGAAACGAATATGTAGTCTATCGTCTCACGGAATGTTTCAGTCCAGTTCGTGAATTTAGGTTCGCCCGTGAGCATTGCGTAACAGCTGGCTAAATGCGGCGGTTCGTGGTTCACTAAAAATTCACGTAGTTTCGCAACAGCACCAATAGCATCATCAATCATCGTTGGGTGACCTTCACCAGGCTTTGCGTTGAACGGGCCAAACACTGGTGTCTCCGCGCTCTGTTTCAGTGCCTCGACGGCTTCAGCACTGAGTTGTCTGTTTTTTAGTAAAAGGTATGCAGGACTGTCAGGGGTAGAGTTGAAATCACCACCAATCACAAGGCCCATAGCACTGTACTCTTTTTTGAGAATCGACACAGCGTCTAACAGTATGATAAGTTGACGCAGCCTCTCATAGTCCGCATTGGGGTGCCAGTAGAGGTGAGTGGTTCCAATCACGAGCCGCTCGCGGCTCTCCAAGACCTCAACAACCATTGCTGCGCCGGTTCCTCGCGTTGCTACCTGCAGTGGTGGCCCTGCTACGGCATCAAAGTGTGGATGCTTATGAGCGACATGGCGCAGTCTCGAGCGTTTATATGCAATAACGATGCCGTGATTTTTGTTGGGTCCACAAAAGAAACGGAAGTCCATGTCCAAGGGCTCTGACTCTAGGAGCGGGCCCCAGTTCTTCAGCTTGGCCTCGTCGACCTCCTGCAAAAACAAGATATCCGGGTCGTACGCGCGCAGTTCTTCACTGAGTGCCGGGAACCGCTGCGCCCATTTCAGAGCATTTCCATTCGTGGGATAGAAATCGCGGCGGATAAGGCTCTGAGCTAATACGTTGTAGCTCAGCACCCGCAGCCCGTGCAGTGGCTTGTCGCCAATTGATCTTAATTTGGCCCTCATTTGTTGTGCACTGGGGTAGGGGGTAGAAAAGCGCTGCGGTGTTGGTGGTGCTGGTGGTGGTGTGGGTTCGACTTAAAGGCACGTTATTGGCACCACCAGGCTGGTGGTGGTGGTGGCTTCGGCGAGAAGCAGCGTAGCATTTTGCGCTAAAACAAATATTGTGTACTCTAGAAACGGAGGGGGGTGTATGCTTCACACAGTGACATTAGGCGGTCTTAAAATGAGATAGGGTGTCTAATTACTGGATTTGTGTGTGGGTACGCTAAAGCGTCGTCGTAACTAATTAAAAAAGAGAATGAAGCTTATACGTGCTCACGCCAGCCGAGAGGCAACGGCTTGTTCAGCATGTTATACCATCTGTTCGTGCATGAGTAGCCCCTAAACGTGAAGATGTTGCGCTGGTCCTGTTCAAGAGATTCGTCCTGAGGGCATGTGCACTTCAAACGGAGCCGGTCAGCCGCGTTCACAGGGCAACTCTGGAACGGAACGTGCCAGTATCCCACATCCTCGAAGAAGTGGATTTGCTGCTTGTCCATGAGCAAAGCCGCGCCAATCGAGTGGACGGGAGCATCGCCCCAACGCTCATAGAAGAATCCGCCGGCCTTGTCGAGGTAGTCGAAGAACGCGCGGTACTCCTTGGACCTCCAGAAGTCGAGATCACCGATTTCGAAGTTCGACCAGAAGTGGCACAAGTTGTACGAGTCACCATCGTCGTCACTGATGAACTTCATTGCGTTGTTTGGATGCAGGTACTGCGGGAATTGCTTCATGAATCCCTTCACCGTGTCCCAGAGAGTGGCGATTGTGGCCTCGTACTCGTAGAGCGAGATAGTGAAACCGTATTTTTTGTCATTCTCGCGCATGAATTTGAACAGGTCATAATCAATATCACACATGAGCTTGATATGAGGCTCCACTCGCCAGTAGTACTTGTAATTATCCAGAGCCGGATTCTGCCAGAAGAAGCCAGACTCGAAGCGGCACATGTGGCGGTAGCTCTCGGACCAGCCATAAATGATCTGGTTCTTCGTCATCTCCTGTCGCGCAAGAGCTGCCTTGTCCTGGTCAATCCACTCCGGGTAAGACCAGTGCTGAGGAGGGATCTTGCCATAGTGAGTTGTGCCGCTCACAAACTTCGAAGTCACGGCCTTGAACTCCTCAGTGAAGTCCGCGTCATTCAAAAACACCCAGTCGTAGTGGTACTTGTTGTTGAACCGGTCCTCGACTTCGCGAATCGAGCCCACGAGTCCCCACAAGTCCTCATTGCGCGCTAGTGTTACAAATGTCGCATTTTCGCGCACATAGTTCGTACTTGCAACTGAACTGCTGTCAGCCACAGCCTGCGGACTAGCGCTCTCCGAGGAGCTGGGGAAGTGGAGTGACTTTCCGTAGTCCTTCAGGTCTGTATAGTTCACGTTCACGCTGTTGCTGCTCACCTTGTATATAACAACGATGAGCACTAGCGCCAAAATGACGTTTCGCAGCACACGCAGACCGCGAATCATGAATGCTACGATCAGAAACGCCAGGTGAACGCGCGGTTCTTTAGTTGCACACGCCCAAAGGGGTGCTGACACGGTAACCTTCTGTCCCCCTGACTGCGTATGTAAGCAATTTTCCCGTCTCGCGTCTCACCCTAACCTTGGCCGCGCATCGGAAGACCTAAATTTATTACATGCGGCACGTCCCACACGAATCCGAGACTAGAGACGGGCGGGGGCCGCCTATGAATTACATGCGTGTTCGGTGGATTCCGTCATTTTGATTAGTTCTCAATGCTTTTTTTTCATAATGATTTGGCGCGATATGGGCCGAATAGTTAGACTAATTTTCGGTGATATCAATGTAGCGCCTTTTGTATGCTAATGATTTTGGATGCAAATGCCTGTAATTTTCTTTTTTTATGAGCGGGGGTCAACCGCTCCGAACTCTAGCCGCACTGCTCGGTCTGCCGCACCGATCCACCCTTCCGGTAATGCAAGGCCCTGCATTGCCAGGAACTTTGGTGTGCACGACTGATCCCGAAATGTGAAAATGTTCTGGCTGTGCTTCTTCAGTTGCTTGTCGTGGGGACAGGTGCACCGACGCTGAAGCCGCTCTTCTTTGGTGATCGGACAATTCATGTTCGATCCATGGAACGTACCAATGTCTCCAAAATAGTGAAGCTCATTGCGATCCACAAACATAGACATGGCTAGAGAGTGGACCGGAGCGTCCCCCCAGCGGTTATAGAAGAATCCGCCAGTGGAGTCCAAATAGGTGAAGAAGTCCTGAAATTGCGGTGACCGAAACACATTAAGATCTGCCACTTCGAAATTCGACCAGAAGTGGCAGAACCCGCTGGGTCCATCGACAAAGTCGTGTAGACAATTGTTGGGGTGAAGAATCGCCTCAGTTCGGTTTTCCAGATATTGCGTGGTGACGTCCCATAAGTTCTCCACCGCATATGGGACCTCTTTAAGGCTTACCGTGAACCCGTACTTCTTCTTGTGTCTCCACATGTATTCGAATATGTTGTAGTCCATATCGCAGTAAAGCTTCACGTCAGGATCAATGCGCATATAATACCGGTACTCGGGAAGGTACTCGGCAAAAATGCCTGCTTGGAATCTGCACATCATGCGGTACGAGTTTGAGCCCCCGTACGGAACACCAAGGTCGCTGAGTCGCTGCAAGTCTGCGCTAAGCTTGTCGCGATTAATGGACTGGGGTATAGACCAGTGCCGTTTTCGGTTTATTGTGCGAAATACAGCCTTACCACTCGTGAATGCACTGGCCGTCTCGACAAACGATGGCGCGAAATCCTCCTCACTCAGGAACACCCAATCGTGATGAAATTTGCTGTTATATCGGTCCTCGACATTGCGGATCATTTCCACAACTTCATATATATCTCGGTTACGAACGAGAGACACAAGAGCGGATCGAGGGACGCGGCACGGAGTTACAAGGTAGCTTGCAATGCTCGCCAAAACGAATAAACATGCAACAACAGAAATAACACGTCGCCGAGTGAGTGGCCTCGAGAATAACATCATTTCGAATAAATCGAGGCAAGCCTGACGATCAGCCGGCGCGGTCTTTTCCGTTTTTTCAAACCAAATTACAGCAAGACGAGACGTCGAACCCTGTCCGCCCCGGGGGAGTCACGGATGATCTTTTTATGCAAGATACTGCCCCAACCCTTTGCTTTACGCAGGAGATCAGGAGGCTTTGCAGGGACTAATAAGTCTCAGAAAAAACGCGATTTACTGAGTCGTGTGTGGTACGTGGACGCGCCATCGAAGTCGATACACACACACACGTAAATATAGCCATTAATTATTTGACTCGCGGTAGTGTATGTTATGTTGCCAGGGAGCCCTGAATTCAGATATCGTGACAGGAGTGCATTATCGGCCAAGTAAACTGCATTTACTAGGTTGTATTTAGATCCTTTTCACGCTAAATACATCACCATACTTATTCGCTCTCTTTCAGCCTTTATTATTGATCGTGCCTCATATTTGGTCCATGGTCATACTTGTGACCACTAATCAAGTGCCACATCCCGCCATCTCATTTGCGTTGTTGATAAAAGGACTGCGTTTTCGTTTGTAAATACACAAAGTAAAAAAATGTGATCATTATTTATGGTCATCGAATGATATATATACACTAGTACTCAAGTACTTCCGCAACATCCTGTTGTGGCACGTACTCAAACTTAGAAAAGGACATTTCGAATGTCCCACGGCCCTGGGTCATACTGCGGAGAGAGGAAAGATACCCGATCATCTTGCGAAGAGGCACGACGGCTTTCAGGTATGCTCGAGGCCCCTCATGGTCCTCATGCTTCGACAAATACATTGTGTGATCTACAGGTGTCCAGAGAGAAGAGGCGATCTCAGCGAATTCAGTATTGGCATCTTCATCAGTCGAGTCACCAAGTCCTAGAATTGTACCTCTGCGAGTTGTTGACAAGTCTGTCATCACAGTGCCGACATGACCTTGAGGAACAGAAAGCTGCACATTCATTACAGGCTCAAGCAATGCGAAATCGCTGGAAACTAGGTTTGAAAGGGCTTCTGATGCTGCTTCACGAACGAGCGGCGCCACCAATTGCTCGGAGTCGGTTTCAGGGCTGATCTTGACATTTACGTCAAACTCCATGTCAAACAATGCATAGCGCCCAAGATGACCACCTTGGGCAAGCACAGGCGTCAGACCAATCACACCCTGCTCATGTATAACTTCACGCGTGAGGACAGGATGCTTGTGTGCATACATTTTGATGCTGTTGTTATCATGCATGTTAGCCACTGCGTTCTCTCGAGGAGAAACACTGACCGTAACGGTTGTAGTACCACCCTTTTCATCCTTACCAGACTTAGTGACCGCCTGCGAATGAGAAGTGATGGTTTCCTTGTAAGTGATCATGATTTCTCCAATGTCAACACGCGCCTTAAGTTCATCAACGAGTCGTCCACATGCAATTTCCAAGTGCAATTCACCCATGCCTGAGAGCATGTACTGTCCTGTTTCTTCGTCATAGCCTAGATGGAGGGATGGGTCTTCTTTCAGCAGAACTTCCAATGCTGATTTCATGCCACGTACATCACCAGGTCCCTTCGGTGTGATGCGAGACATAAACACCGGCGGTGGAACAGGTATGGGAAGAAGCGTGGTCTCCTTGTCAGCTCGCTTTAGCGTTGAGATACCGTCGCGTTTTGTGGCATGTGCGACCAAAGTATCACCTGTGCGAATATTTGTAGTGCCACCAATCACAGCAATGTCACCTTCTCGAACTTGATCAATTTCAACGGGCTCGTCGGCCTGCATTCTCAAAAGGCGAGATACTCTTTCCTTGGTTTTCGTCGTGGTATTGTAGATCACGGAATTCTTATGCAGGGTGCCGCTGTATACCCGTACAAATACAAGGGCGCCGCGTTGAGGATCTTGACGCACTTTGAACGCGAGCATGCGTACCATATCAGGTGGAAAGTCCTGTTTTGGCTCAGGGAGGTATTGCACAACACCATCGAGCAAAGATTGGATTCCCATGTTGCGAAAACTGGCACCACACATCACAGGGACGATCTTGTTCGCCCTTGTAGCGCGCTGCAATGCTCCAACCAGTGTCTCAGTCGACACGGTATCTTTCTCCACGAACTCTGAAACTACGTCTTCATCGAGCTCGCTTAACTGCTCCACAAGTGCTTGACGGGCTTGCTCTGCCTCGTCTTTTTGAGGTGTTTCCTCACAGGAAACGATTTCGACCTGTTTCCCATCATCGGACTTATAAACGACACGATTCCCGTTGAGAACGTCAATGACACCAACAAACTTATCATCAGAAAAGTAAGGTATAGTGAGAAGCGCGGTTCGTGTCTTTAGTTTGCTAACGACTTCTCGTACGGTGCGGCCGAAGCCTGCACCGGCGCGATCCATTTTGTTGATATAAACAATGCGAGGAATTCCAAGCTGGGCGGCTGTGGACCACACTTTCTCCGTCAGTGCTTCTACGCCGGCCACGGCATCCAGAATTGTGATGGCCCCATCAAGGACGCGCAGAGACCTTACCACCTCAAAGTTAAAGTCTGCGTGTCCTGGTGTGTCTATGAGATTGATCTGGTGGTTATTCCAGTCAAACGTGATCGCGGCCGATTGAATTGTGATACCGCGCTCGCGCTCAGCAGCCAAGAAGTCTGTAATTGTATCTCCCGAGTCGACATTTCCTAGTCTCTGAGTGTACCCTGCATAGTACAACATGCGCTCCGTAGTGGTTGTTTTTCCGGCATCGATATGTGCAATGATACCTAGATTGCGTATTCTCGGTACGGTTGCGTAGCAGCGTCGAGACAGAGCCCTCAGCATTGAATGCCCGAGCCGACCCATCAAAGACAGAATTTCAAAATCACAGGATACGATGATGAAAACGGGCCTGGTAGTAAATGCGCGGAATTCACAACGGTTTCGAACAACGCCCATTCGTACTATAATCCAATTGAAATAGGATTCATGAAT
This sequence comes from Entelexis vaccinii, assembly GCA_004125185.1. Lineage (NCBI taxonomy): Eukaryota > Fungi > Ascomycota > Dipodascomycetes > Dipodascales > Trichomonascaceae > Entelexis > Entelexis vaccinii. The sequence continues at coordinate 262,858 of NRDX01000005.1, read as the reverse complement.
GACAGAAATTCACGGAAGCCTTTTTATTTGGATAAGTCTCTCAGCGTCGACTAACGTATACGGTAACGCTCACTTCAGATGATGAAGCCTTTACGCTTTCTACGACCGGCACTACCAGTCAGGCACTCCCTAAGCAATTCCTATTATTGCATTTCGACGAATGTGTGCTACAAATACATATTTTGTGAAGCCTGAGCGGTGGATCAAGTCATGGTCGAAAACGGAAATTGCCCCCTTGCCCCACGAACCGCCGATAACAACCGCCGCTAGAGCTTTAATATGTGGGCTATTGCCCGAACTCTAAAAACCTCAGTCAATTGAGAAATCGCAAATTACATTATGAAATTCCACGGCTTCTCACAGAACAAGCGGCTCAAAGCTAAAGCGGAATATGACTTGTACGAGGACTTCAAGACAGACCTAAAGATCATTGAGCAGGCCCTTGATGCATTGGAGGAAGCAAACAAGCGGTTCACAGAGGACTTTGCAGCGTGGCGCGAAGACTGGCGCACCAAGCTTGGTATGCTGGACATTTCAGGAGCCAAGGACGCGATATTTGCGAAGTGGACCGATCCTGAGACAACAGCGGTTGAACATGAAATCAACGAAGCCGGCACAGAAGAGGATGCACCAGATGAAGGTGTATCAAACACTGCTCACATTGAGGATTATACGGCATACTTGAATGGTAAGGGGTCTACGAACGTCCGAGGCTCGGAAAGCCCAATTGTGCCCCAGCTGCACTAAACTTCATTTTTAAAGTTGTCATTTTTTCAAACCAACCAAATCATCTTCATTAATCTATTTTATAAGTATTCATACAACTTCTTCTCGTTTCAGTTCTGGCTTCTGGCACTCCAGCCTTTTTAGAGCTTATATTCGTTGTGGGCCTTAATCTTCTAAATTTCCATGCTCGATATCAAGGAAACGTATCTGCGGTTCCTGGCCGAGGACCCGGAACTCACAATGCCCGTGGCGGCTATTCAGTCGCTCGTGGCATTGCTTGGTGAGGTTCAGCCCAACACATCGGCGGAGCTCATTGATGTGTTGCAGGAGGCTGCCAACACGCTGAAGCGCAGCGTTGCAAACTCGATCTCGTTGAGCGCTGGATGCGACCTCTTCTTGCGATTTGTGACGAGAAACATAAACGAATACCGTGATTGGGATGCCTGCCGCCGCAACCTTGTCGCCAACGGACAGCTGTTCGCCGACAGAGCGAAAGAGTCACGATCCAAGATTGCTCACATCGGCCTTCCGTTTGTGCGCGATCATGACACAATTCTGGTTCACGGCCGTTCGCGTGCCGTCATCTCGCTTTTGCAACTAGCCGCGGCGTCTAATTCGGTTCGATTCAAGGTATATCTCACCGAGGCGCGCGTATGCGACGAGGGCGCGTACACAGCTAACATTCTCAAGAAATTCGGCATTCCCGTTTGTGTGGTACCAGACTGTGCCGTGGGATATATTATTGACAGTACGGACAAGGTATTTATTGGCGCTGAGGGTGTTGCTGAGTCTGGCGGTGTGATCAACCAGATCGGTAGTTACCAGGTCGCTTTATTAGCCAAGACGGCAAATAAGCCAGTTTATGTGTTCTCAGAAAGCCATAAATTTGTGCGAATGTTCCCCGTGAGCCCTAGTGATCTGCCAGTGAACCAGAAGCTTGACTTTTCACTATCCTCAGACGCTGAGCCGGTAGCAATCAACCAAGAGTCTTGGCCGCAGGTCGACTTCACACCGCATCAATATATCACAGCACTAATTACAGACCTCGGAGTGCTCACACCGAGCGGTGTTTCTGAGGAGCTGATCAAAATCTGGTTTGACTAGTATGTAAATAGGTCGAGATGGCTAAGCTCAAGACCAAGTAAATAAAAAATATAGGCTCGTTTGCGCTCATAACAAGAGTTTTTTTTATTTCATAGACTGTCTTTAAAAGTACAGACGTGCTTCTTTAAAAGCGCCATATTATAGCTTTGTTCCCAACACCGTACGTAGTGCAGTGAAGCTTCTAAGGGAGGATGGAATTATGCTCAAGTGCCCAAGGCTACAGGAAAGACATTTCTGAAGCAATATCTATTCCGAGATCAACAGTATCCTGGTTTCGGGCACTCAGAACTGCTGATTTTGTGTCGTTGTCAACCTCTCCAGCCTCATATTCTTCAAAGCTTTCTTTGTTCGCTTGTCTCCAGAACTCAAGAACCCCAGTATGCTTGGGCTGCTCTGATGATGAAGACTTGACACTAAGCTGAACACTGCGAAGACCCGCCCCGCCAGGCTGCTGGCCTTGAGCTTGAGTTTGTTGCATCGCTGGCGGTGGGATCGGCGTAGCTGGCGGTTCGAATTTGGGCCGTAACTGCCCGCTACGAGGTACAAGCGAAAAGTGAACTGCTCCATTCGAAGCATAGGCCAATGCAAAGTGGCCCTCGTTTCTGTTCAGAACACCACTGAATGTTTGATTGAGTCCTAATCCCGCACTCCCACGCGAGCTGTTTATATACACTGATGGCATCTGGCTCTCCACCTCTGTCTCCATTACCTGGCTATTAGGCTTTAGTCTTACCGCCTTGGTGCGATTGTGACTAGGAGCCTTGCGGGTCGGATACTGTAACAACACTAACCGGTCTCCTGCCTGTGAGCTCAGGAATACAGGGGTCTCCGAAACAACGGGATCTTCCACGAACTCGTTGGAGACAAAAAGCTCCTCATCAGCCATTGGCTCGTCCATGACAGCTCACGATCTAAAAAAAAAGGCGCCCACAGAGCCGCCGCAGTGTCCCAAGGCCGGTTTCCGAGACGACGAGACGATACTCACGTTTAGGTTTTCCAAACGCGGACCAAAAAAAATTAGGTAAGTAGATCGATACTGCTGCGAACAGGCAGAAATAATTAATTAACCAGGCTTTTTTCGCATGGAGGACGACGGCCTGCTGCTCAATTTCACCACCTCCTCAGGCCCCGTCAAGCCAAAGGTCAAGGCCCCGAGGCCTAATTGGCGCAATGAGGAGCGGCCCATGAAACGCAGCCGCGACGAGCGTCCGGCACCTGCAACAGCGTCAACAAACAGACCACAGAAACGATCGAAAGTGCAGCAGAAGGGCCACTCAGAGCGCGACACCATGAAGGAGACCGGTGTTGTCTCGTCATTGTTCAGTTTCAACCCCGAGGTAGTAGCGCAGGAGTCGCGCTCCTCAAATAACCTAAACGAAGTTACGAATGCTCCCTTGACGGACTCGAGCTCTTTTAGCGTGAATGACCACATGGCCGAGTTCCTGAAAACAAAAATGGGCCTCGAGACTCCTACAGAGATTCAGGCACGGGCCGTTCCAGCAATAGCCGAGGCGCGCAAAACGAAGAAAGACGTGATTATGGTTGCCCAAACAGGCTCGGGCAAAACTTTCGCATACCTGCTCCCTATCTTGAACGACCTCATGACTAGTGGTGAGCGAATTGACCGCACTTCGGGCGTCTCGGCCGTCATTTTGGCTCCGACGCGAGAGCTGGCCTCACAGATCTTCCAGGTTTGCGAAGCATTGTGTCGCTGTTGCCATTACATTGTACCTGGCCTTGTAATTGGTGGAGAGAAGAAGAAAAGCGAGAAGGCTAGGTTGCGAAAGGGTGTCAATATCTTAATTGGAACTCCAGGCCGTCTGGCGGATCATGTTGATAACACAGAGCGACTGGCGTTGGATAAGGTGAAATACGTGGTGCTAGACGAAGGCGACCGCTTAATCGACCTTGGCTTTGAGGAGACCCTGACACAAATTCTTACCAAAATCACGGACCGTCGCATCACCGTGCTGTGCTCAGCGACGATGAATGCTCAAGCAGCACGGCTCAAAACGCTGGCGTTGACTGAACCAGTTGTGTGGGTACGTGAAGAGCGCAAGGCTGAGGTTGAGGCAACCCCAAGCCAGCTGATCCAGAGAGTGGTGGTTGTGCCCGCTAAACTGAGGCTTGTAGCACTCGCAGCTGTGTTGAAGCGTATTCGAGCGCAGTTCAAAAAGGCGATTATTTTCTTTAGCTGTACAGATTCCGTGGATTTCCACCACCAGGTATTTTCGTCCATGATGCCAGCATTCAGATTGCACGGAAACCTCTCTCAACAGGACCGTGCAGCTACTATGCAGAACTTTAACAAGAGTGCTAAGGGTGGTGTGCTTCTCACCACCGATGTGGCTTCTCGAGGGCTTGATGTTTTGGTGGATGCTGTCGTGGAATACGATCCTCCGTTTACAATTGAGGATCACCTGCACCGCGTTGGTCGCACAGCCCGAGCTGGGCGTCGCGGTGATGCTACACTGTTCTTGCTCCCTAGTGAGGAGGGATACCAAGAGAAGCTCAAGGAGGCCCATACGTATGGATTTAATGTGGAGGGATATCAGGCGCTGCTGAAAAGTGGCTTCACCTCGGGCGATTGGCAGGAAAGTGCGACATCGTGGCAATTGGATGTCGAGAAAAAGGTCCGCGGTGATGAGGATGGCTTTGCTGGGCTTGCTCGCAAGGCATATACGTCCCACATCAGAGCGTACACAACCCATTCGCATGCCGAGAAACACATTTTCAATTTCAAGAATTTGCATTTGGGCCACCTTGCCAAGGCGTTCGCTTTGCGCGAGTCGCCAAAGGAACTGACGGGTCCATCAGCAGCTCCGAAGCCGAAGAAGAAGTCTGCCCGAGATGCCATGCTGGAAGCAGCGCAGAAGCAATTGGATGCTGGGGATTACAACATCGCATAAAAACGCGCGGTGGAGCGAGCCCAGACCGATTGTGTGGAACTGTACCTATATTATAAATAATGCATCTTAGACCATGTAATTTATTGTAACGAAAACTCCGTATCGGGCTACATGGCGATCTTCTCTAGAACTAAGCGCGCCCGAGTGTATTGGATAAGGTTTGCGTCCTTAGACTCCAAGGCGGCCTCAGCGCTGACGGCAGGTAGCTTTTCTGCACTCTCCAGGTCTAATATGTACTGCTTCAGGCGTCGCAGTAGTGAGACTTCCAAGTCAAGAGCAACCAGGCGCTGCTTCTCCGACAAAAACACTTCACACTGGGCTTGGGCAATGCATACAGCCTGAGAGTTTCCCGATTTGAGAGCCATGCGGGCTACCTCACGAAGCAGATCAAGGAATGACGCTTCACCAGCATCTGCCTCAACAAGCTCAGGCAGCGAGTCATCAGTACAAGCCATTGCAAGAGCCTCAGCGGCAATCATGGCGTTGTCAGTCTCAAGAGCTGCGCACAGCTCCAATAATGGCCGAAAATGGTTATGGGCAAAGCGGGACCCTAATTGATCCATATGTTGTTTGACGACAGGGGGCCAGTCAGACTCCTCAGTGAGACAATCCCTGAAATATTCGTAGTATCGCTGCTCATACTTCTGCTGGCCAAAAAACTCATCTAGGTTGAACTGTCCTATCGAGTCTCCAACGGGGTCGTCTTCTGGCCACACCTCGCACATCTGCGGGACCCAGAGCTCATACAAAGCCGTCAATTCCTGGGCAGAAGCGCCCAAATAGAATGCAGCCGTGAGCGGCTGTGCTATGCTGCTGAACCGATAAGAAAGCAGGGACCCGCGTAGGAGCTGATCTAGCTTCTCGCGAGCGGCCTTGACGTCGAAGTCGCGCTCTCCGCCGGCTGGGAACCCCAGGCCATCCAAAACCGGACGCGTTTCCTCCGGCTGGCTCCAAAAACTCCCCATTTTTGAAGTTCGCAGCGATTCCCTTTATCTACGTTTCGATATGGGGGCGGCGGATTCACACGTGGTGGGGGCAGCGATTAGCACACGTGCTGATGATGCGGGTGCTTTCGACGAGTGCAAAAATACGCTAATATTCGTTGTGTTCGACAGCATTGAGGACACTAAGGTGGCCGAGTTCGCGAATTCATGCCACTGCTAGCTCTGGAGTAATTGTAAATAGGGCACGAGTAACTAGCGGGTCGCATAATGCGTAAGTACCTGAGTCGAGAGCATATCCAAACGGCCCTGCTTTTGGAGAAAACAAAAAACATAGCTTTTTTTCAGTTCATTTAAACTACTATACTTTGTAAGAGAGAGTACTAGAATGCTTTGTGCACCGTAGCACACCTACTAATTTCCTTAGCCGCGCCCACGGTGCTTAACGCTATCTAGTGACTAAAGCGCATCATCTTATCTGATCTGACATTAAGGCGTCTGCTGCCGTGCCAACAACACCAGCTTGGACTGTTTATTGCTTGCGAACAACAGGCTACCACCGAGGTTCGCAGGCGACAAAATGGACATTAAAGCAGCAATAAAGCCGCTGTCTCACGACAGTTTAATAACCAACGCGACGCAGCTCGCGAACGTGCGTCACATCATCGCGCTTGCGGCAGGGTGTGCGGCCGGCGCGCTGCGGCTCGAGTCGCTTTACGGCTTCGGCTTCTATTTAGTAGTAAGCCTGGCCACGAGCCTGCTGCTGCTGATGAGCACGGGCTCTCCAACGTACTTTTTCACGAAGCCGCTGAAAGCGCTCACAATTGATGGTGTTGTTCCCGCATTCGCAGGCTACGTGCTTGCTTGGTGCCTTGTTTACAGTTTAGTAGAGACCTGAGAACGAAAGAAAAAATAGTATTATGATATTGAACGCGGCATTGCGTAGCCGTGCACGGCTGTGGGCTGCTCGCTCAACGGCCGTGCGTCATAGGCAGCGCGCAGGGTTCGTTTAATTTCGCTCGATCAGCAAGCACGGACCGAGGCGATGGGGTTTCATGCAGAAACGAATGCAGAGCCGTAACTATCGCCGCACGTTCTTACTCGAATGTAGAGATGCAGACTCGCGTGGCTGGACTTCTATCCAGCTCGAGGCAACACCCTTGCCCTATTCCGGTAAACCGGGCAAGGGTATGGCACGGCCCAATGCACGGTGGTCGAGGTGGCTGGCTAGCGGTGGCTGAGAAAAAACTTGAGAGGTCGGTGCGAGCAAGGGTGGCTGGCGAGAGCCTTGTCCGAATGCAGTACGACTGTGCAGTGTGGCTGGAAGCGAGGCCCAGTGTCTCAGACATTATAAGAGGCCCCTGGTTCCGATCTGAGACATTCAGCTGAAGCCCTGCCTCTCTTTCAATTCACCCGCAGTCATTCTTTCTTGGTGTTTCAGATGCGTACTTTTGTTTCAGCAGCCCTCCTGACCCTGGCCGTGGCCTCTAACGAGTACGCTGACCCAGACTTGAACCACATTGTCACCGTCACCGTGGACAATTGTGCTCCTGCGGAACCTTCCTCCACGAATGCCGTTGGTGGTGGCTTCGTTCTGCCTACCAATGAGCCGAGCTACACGTCCTCGGCCTCGTCTTCTTCAGAGACTCCGGCAGCCGCCGAGTCGAGCTCGAGCTACTCTGTTGTCAACGTTGGCGGCTCGCCTGATTCGGTGTCTACTGTGACCGCCAAGGAGACTGTGTCGCAAACTGAGGTATCGAGGACTACCCATACTAAGGCGCCTGGCCCTGCTGGCGCTCCTGGTTCTCCCTCATCGTCATCCACGTCTGACTGCTGGACAAGCACCATCACCATTAGTCCCTCGGGCACTTTCCTGGGCTCTGTATACACTGAGACCTTCTATGGTACACCGTCCCCCACCTCGGATGCCAGCACTCCTGCTTCGTCCTCGTCTGCTGGCACCCCGGCCGGCACTAGTGAGGCTGCTACTTCTACTGAGTCTGCCAGTTCCAGCGAGGCTGCTGCTGGTACTGCCGCCACCTCCTCCTCTACTGGTGCTCCTGCGAAGACTGCTGGACAGCCTGCTCAGTCCGATGAGTCCAAGAGCAGTGCTCCTACGTCGTCTGCGACGCCGACTAGCACGATCTACCTTACGAATGTCCTGACTGAGACCATCACGACCAGCGGCAAGACTTACACGACCACTCACCTTAGCACGCCGACTTCTTCTGAGGACGGTGTGACTTATGTGACGGCTGTGTCGACTGCTCCTGGTGGATTTGTGACTGAGACGCCGCAACAGCAGACGTCCACTCACTGGGTCACTGGCACGATCACGCGCACGTTCACCTCGAACTCGAAGGTCTACACGACGAAGTACACGACGACCACGCCCGAGAGCACGTCTACGTTCACGGGCTACTCGAACTCGACTGCTTCCTCTGCGCTCGCATCTGCCTCGTCTACTGCTGCTGGTGCTTCTTCGGCTATCAAGGCCTCGTCTGCAGCTGGCTCTGGCGCTGTTGCTCCTGGCTCCGGTGCCGAAGGCTCTGGTAGCTCGGGCAGCGGATCTGTGGCTCGTCCCTCGATCACGACGACGCCGAATGCCGACGCGGGTGCTAGCAGCGCCTCGTCTGCCGAGCCCACGACAACGACGACAATCTGGATCACGATTACTCGTACGATCACGCGCACCTACACCAGCGGACACAGCACTTACACCACGACGCTGACCTCGAAGTATGCTAGCGCTGAGCCCACCGCGGTGCCCGTTTCCTCGGCTAGCAAGCTAGGTAGCTCGGCGGCTGGCAGCTCTGTTGTGAACTCTGCTGCCGCGGTTGCCACTGGCAAGTCCTCTGCTGCTGCTAGCTCTGCCGCGGCTGGCAGCTCTGCTCCTATTGCTAGCTCTGCTCCTGCTGCTAGCTCTGCCGTTGCCAGCTCTGCTCCTGCTGCTAGCTCTGCCGTTGCCAGCTCTGCTGTTGCCAGCTCTGCCGTTGCCAGCTCTGCTCCTGCTGTTAGCTCTGCTGCCGTCGCTAGCTCTGCTCCTGCCGCTAGCTCTGCCGTTGCCAGCTCTGCTGTTGCCAGCTCTGCCGCTGGCAGCTCTGCTCCTGCTGCTAGCTCTGCTGCCGTCGCTAGCTCTGCTCCTGCTGCTAGCTCTGCTGCCGTCGCTAGCTCTTCTGCCATCGCTAGCTCTGCTCCCGCTGCCAGCTCTGCTGGACCTCAGAGCAAGGCCCCTGCTGCCAGCTCTGCTCCTGTCGCTAGCTCTGCAGCTGCGAGCTCTGCTGCCGCCGCTGCTAGCTCTGCCGTGCAGTCGGCTGTCTCTTCGCCCATTGCTAGCTCTGCTGTTGCAAGCTCTTCGGCCGCGAAGGTCACCTCGCCCAGCAGTGTGGCATTCTCCTCGGCTCGTCCTACTCTCGTGCCGTCGTCTGGGTTCTTCCCGAACGGCACGGCTCCCCGCAGCTCGGCCCTCGCATAATAATAACGAAAAATTAATAAACCGCAGCTATTTATTGTATGTACGACACGTTAAAGAAACCATTTTTTTCCTGATTCGCGCGCGCTTTTTCAGATATTGATGCACTCGTTGTTGTTGTTGTGCACACATCATCATCTCAACAATGCCTTATTATCATTGCTCTCTCTTGTCTATTGGCGTAATGAAAATAATAAAAAAGAAAAAAAGATCGAGCGTCATTATTAGCGCGACATGAGCTTCTCGAAATGGGAGCTCGTGAACTGGCCAGTGCTGTTCTGGCGCGGGAAATGCCACCGATTTGCGTCGGGAATCTCGCTGCCTCGCAATGTCACGATTTCGCCAGGGTGATTTGCGGTTACGTCGGCTAGCGGCACACGCGCCCGGCTATTATTCCGCGGCTGCAATGGCTTTTGCTGCGGGTTTTCTTTATTCATAGCGCTCGATAACAGAAACGCGACTCGCGTGCTCGGACCGCGGCGCGACCCTCACGCCTGCCCCAACCCTCCCCGCGCACCCCAAGCCGGTAGGCGCGTCACGGAGACTCAGAAAGCCCAAATTCGTCCTAAACCACTTGCCATTCGGGAAAAAAAAAAACCGAGCAAGCAATGTATCAACTAACGATGCACTCGGTGCTAAATCAAGCCCACTGGTAAGCGTGCCATGCCGACTTCTAGCTATGCCCTCGCACTTGCTTCTATTTAGATAAGCACCATCAGACGCTTGAGTCAGCTGATGTTCATACAGCTTACAGCACAGCACACGCCCAACAAGGTGCGCAGTTGAACCGCATAACTGCGTCCTTGGAATGGTCACCAAAATTGAGGAAAACGCGGGCGTGCCGCTTTATGCGACATCGTTCACAACACCGGACGTGATTGTGTCTGGCGGTGGAGGTGGACAGGGCTCGCACGGGATCCGGAACAAGCTCGTAGTATACAAGCTGAGCGGTACGTCCTTAACAAAGACATCCGAGTACGAGTTCCCAGAGAACAGCGACAGCCCCACCAGTCTTGCTGCAAATGCGGAGGGCACTGTGTGGGTCGGGGCCAATGCGCCGCCGGAGGCTGCAGAGAACCAGCACTTGCAGAAGTTCACCACAGACGAGGAGGGCAAAGTTCAGTGGCGCGAGGCACGCAACGCCTTCAAGTCCTCCAACGCAACCACATACCAGCGGGCCACGGCTGCTGCAGGAACGGCTGTGGCTGCAGCGAGCTCTGACGTGCCCGGAAAAGTGGTAGTCGTTGCCGGCGGAACCGGAGATGCAGCAGAGCTTGAATTCGACTTCGATATAAACGATGTGGCTCTAAGCGAATACGATGATAAGGAGCGCCGGTTTGTTGCTGCCGTGGGCGACAACAAAATTGAATTCAGAAACGTCAATAAGCCGGCCCACAAATGGGCAAGGGTAGACGCGCCACCGACCCACTCTTGGACACGCGCTGCATTCATTGCTCCAAACACGTTAATTGCCGCCTCAACCATTGGCAAGAGTAAGGGGGTTCGCCTCACACGCATTGTACTTGGCGATGACTCTGACGCGCAGGTTACGACTGCGGTTGCCAAAGTGCCGCGCATCAGTCGCGTGACTGCCATAGCTGCCGGAGGTGATAGGCTAGCAGTTGCGGCCCCAAGTGGTGATATAGTTGTGTACGACACGTCCACAAAGTACTTGTCTCGAAGCGCAGTGCTGAAGCGTGTGCACGGCTTCCCAGTAACTGCCGTTGCTGTGTCGAGCAACGGTAACGTTGTCTCAGTATCGCTCGACGGCTCTATCGTTGTGCACTGCGGACTAACCATTACACGGGCATCTCTTGTCGAAACGATAGAGTGGGTTGCCCTATCAGCACTGTTCATTGCTCTCATTGCCATTCTCACCAATTACCAGACCATTTTGCGAGCAACGCGCACGATTGGGTCTCTGGGCCCCCAACTATCTCCTGGACCTGAAATCAACGACCAAGGTGGCTATGACCACCACAAAGTTGTACAGGACTTCTTGACTCCGGAGATCACGAGTCTAACTGCTGTTGCCGCAGATACAAACGAGGAGCCAAGCGAAACCCCCTATCCTCATGGGACAATAGCTGTGGAAAGCCACATCTTAGAAGACGATACGCAGACCTACGGCAAGGCCACGGATGACTCCATCGAGGATGAAAGTGTCTCCAACACTGAGAAGGGCACTCCGAAGTTTGTAGAGGTTCCCTTGCATGCAACTCATGGCCATGGCCACGGTCCAGTGGTGCACACCACTGCTCCGGAGGCCGCACCAACCTTACAGGCTGAGCCTGAGGAGACTGCTGATGAAAATGAGACGACCGATGGGGGCCATGCAGAATTATAATTATAATTATACAATCACACTCATTACGAATGCTTTTCTAGGTCATCATTACTCTCCTTCTTAACCGTTTTTGCCTTTCGTGCATGCTGAACAAGCTCATCAAACGATGCCTTGTTTTGTTGAGTCCACTCCGCGGCATCCAACTCCTTCAAGTTAGTGGTTCCGTTGTGTTCTTGTGAGCGGTCCCACTGCGCCATCACTTGCCTCAATTCACCAGCGGAACGGGGACGCCTGCTCAGCAGGTTCGTGTTCCATATGTTCACCCATTCCTGGTGGCGCGCAACCAGCCTTTGCTTGCTGCCCTTTGTAGAGAGCTGCGCGTCCTTTAACAAGTTTTTGAGCTTCAGCTCACTCAAGCCAGGATAAAACGGGAGCGTCAGCTTCTCAAACCCCTTTTGCGACGCAGGCCCAAAAGCGGCGCGTTTTTTGCGAGGAGGCTCGGCATTAGCAGTACGTATTGTTCTGCTCTGCAAGCACCCGTCTATGTGCTTCCCCTCGATTTCTGCTATTGGTAGTGCGCGTGCGCAGATGGGGCACGTAGCATACCCATCGGGAAGGGTCTGTGTTTGTGGGTCGGAAGACAGGTCTATTACCTCGGTTGCATCTGTGTCTGTTTGGTCGCTTGGGGGAATGGAGGACGTCGCGACTTCTGACCGCATAGGGGCCCGCAACGTCTCCATCAGCGGTTGCCGTACAGAGAGGCTCCAATCGTCTGCCAGGTCCTCAATTATTTTATTAAGCCGTAGTTTAGCCCGCTGGATCTCGACCCGACACAATGGGCAGGTTTTCTCGCTATTAAGGTGCCGTCCTATGCATTCGCCGCAGAACGTGTGACCGCACTCGGTCATTGTTGGCGCTCTGCGCAGGATTTCTCGACATATTGGACATCTCAGCTTTTCTTCGAACTTATCTACAAACGGGGCGCGCGTGCTGGACCAGTCTGTGGAATCGTCATCCATTCTTCCTTCAGACTGGGCTCGCGGCAGCAGTTCTGGCGCGCAAACGAACCACCGCGTATTCAGTGAAACATTTTGGCCGTATGGAGTAGTCGACTAATCGTCACACAAACCCACCCTGCTCCATATTCCTCCCACCTTTCCGTTTTAGCTGAGGTGCGGGTGTTGTAATAACTGCACACACCTTACTGGCTGAAAAGACCAGCGTCATAAAATGGCAGGACCGGTGCCAAACTCGCAGAAGTACAACGTAGTCTCCAAGGGCTTCTGGGCCTGGCTGCGGAACAAACTCGTGCTTGTGCCGAACCGCTCGACGGGTAATCCCATCCCGCAGACCTACCGCGTGCCGGCCCCAGGGTCGCAGCCTTCAAACCCGTTGAACCACGACGGCCGCACGCTTCCGGCAGCAGACATCGCCGAGAACCCGTACTACAAGCGCGACTACCGCCGCAACTACCCGCAGACGTCCATTTTCAACCAGAGCGCAGTTGCAGGTCTCCTCATGTACGGTAGCCAGGCTGCGCCGCGCATTGCGAAGGGCACGGCAGGTGAGAAACAGCTTGCCACGATCGCCAATAACGAAGTGAAGCTCACGACTGTGCTGAAGTCCAAGGACGCTACGCTCAGCGTGCTCGACAATGGCCTGCCCGTAATTGCGCCAGCCCTGAAGCGTAAGAACTACGAGATCGTCGGCTTCTCGCATGGAGGCATGTATACAGAGGACTACCCGGTGCGCACTTTCAAGTAAATACCATCGTGGTGTGCCAACATGGTGTGCGCGCTAGTTTTGCTGAAGTATGTTTTTATTAGACCCATTCAATCATCGAACTATAATAGAAAGTTACTTTGAAGAAGAAGGAAGAAAAAAAAAAGGAATTGAAAGGTATCTACTTGTTTAGCGGTAATTTCATGTCATTATGTTCGATTTACACTACAGGGGATCCCTGCCACGGAATAGTACCCTTCGGCTCGTCCAGATCAGTCGTCTGATTGAAGTTCCAATAGAACGTGATGCCCTCGGGCAAGTTCTGTGCAGCAGGCTTGCAAACCTCCTTGTAGTTATATAACTGCACTTGTTTGGCAACGTGGTCGGTCCAGTTCGACAGCGAGCACGAATAGCCAGGCCCATCGTAGCAGAAATCCAGGGGCACGACGGCGTCATTGAGAACAACACGCACAAACAGCGACTCTTCCTCGGGGCCTGACTTAGTGGCATTGAATCCATAGACTTGGGTCTCTGTGATGTTTGTGACCGTCGTGCTGTTTGTTCCATTGGTGACGATAATTGTGGAGTTCTGGTACGGCGTTCCGAATGTGCCATTGCTGTAGTTCCCCTGCGGAGCACCATTTGAGTTGTTGAGCTTGAAGGTGGTATTAGATACCGTGGTTGCATTCGTTACGTTGGCAGGGTAATAGCCTGTCAAATTCCACTGGCTGCCATTGTACTTTCCATACGTCGAATTCAAGTACGAGTCCGGCAGCGACGCATTCGCAGCTACGACATTTGTAGAGTTCGTGAGGTAGGGAGCCTTACATCGCAGTCGCTCGATAACAAGCTGCGCACCCATGGGAATGATGTCGTTCAGTTCATAGCGCGTGTCGAATGTGATGCGATCTGCCGACAGCTTCTTCAGGGGCGTAAGTATATCAAGGCCGGCAAGCACCGAGGTTATGTCCGAGTCGTGCGCGAAGTTTAGCACGAGAGGCAGTCCGGAACCCTCAGGGCCCTGGTTCAATAGCTCTGTCGTTGCGTTTCCAAACACCATACCATTCGACTTTGCCACGAGCGAGTCGGGTCCCCAGTAGCAGTTGAACCACAACGCCTTGCGATAGTTATACGCAATCCATTCCTCACGCGTGAAAACATCGAGCCATGCCGAGTTCCCGTTGATGCTGACGTCAAAGGCACCAATCTCAAGAAGCTGTCCAATATCAGAGCCAGTGAGTTTCAGATTGTGCTCCTTGTTCAAACGAACGGCAGCGATGTCAAGCTCGGGATACACAATATCATACACGGCATCGTAGTCGGCCTTCTCGCTAACGTCACACGACGTTGTGGTGGTATTGGCGCAGTAATAAGGCGACAGCGCATTGCCTCCTACCTTCGGATCCTCGGGAATAATGTTCAGTTGAGCGATGTCACTATAATTGTAGCCGAAGAAGCCCTCGCCGAACTTGCGAGCGGATTGAACCACGCGTTCGCTCTCACTAACGAACAACGGCACCGAGCTAGCGCCGTCCCACAAGTGACCATATTTCCCGGCAAAGCTTGAACCCTTGTTGTAAAGATCTGCCAAACCCGAATAAGGCCCAGACGGTGTTTCCAAGCCGGCATCGCCATCGTTTTTCAAGAAATACTCCCAGTCGTTAAGAAATTCAAGGTCGCCGGAGAATGGAACAGAAGGATGCGCGCCGAAAAGCTTCTTCAACACAGCCTTGTGCTGTTTCAGGGCATCGGGCTCAGGATAGCGCTCACCGTGGCGCTGAAGCATCACAACTTGATCAACCTCGCAGCCATCCGGGACTTCAGTAGAAATTCCGTTACCCGCCCTAGTTACATAGGGACCTAAACCGCCGAGGTATCGCAGTGGGGAATACTGATCCTGAGAGTTCTGGTCAAATGGCTTTGTGAGGCCTGGCTTGATTTGGGTTTTGAAAGCATCAGCAAAGCCCAGCGCCGTAAGAATTAACGCCGGCGAAATCATCTTCAACTATAGAAGCTACGTGATCAGCGTTCTTATCTTTCTTATACCATGAAAAAAAAAGGCTACCCATAACTCGGCATGTGCATAAGAAAGACGTGGGGAATGTTTACATGCCACTAGCGTTCACGTGTATACTGATGCATCTGCGGGAATTTTGGCACGCAAGAGACGCGACAGTGCGCCATGCTGAAGCTGGTTATTGTTGACAAGAACATCGCCGTGGACTACAAAATGCAATATTTACTACAGTTTCTAATTCAGGGCAGCATTCGTCGCCCTCGTTCTGTGGGCACACGAGCTTCGGAATGCAGCGGCCCGTACCCTACATGCACAAGCGCTGCGATATGATATCCGTTATCTAGTCATGTAAAGGCGCCAGCTTACATTTGGCGAGGCTATTAGCTCGATCGCCGATTTGCGCCGATCGTATTGTTAATTGAAATACGGAGAACTCACGCGTGCAGAAATTGCAAGTGCTCCGAGCCTAATTTTCTGACACTTATCTTGAGGCAAAGCCAAGAAGAAATTTTACAGTGAAGGCAGTATAAAAAAACCCCGATAGTCGGCTCATTATTATGTGCAGCAGCAGTAATATCACTTTAATATTTGCTCAGTGCTGTGCGCCTGTGCAACAGTTCAGTAGTTTATATACCTAGCGAACGAAGCCTGAAAGGCAGAGAGGGCCCTAGCCCTTTACAGCCGAGTCCTGAACCCAAAAGTTAGTGCTATGTTTCGGGCTTCGCGCGTACTACTCTCGAAATCGTCCGTGAGGCCCGTGCTCAACAGCAATGGCCGCGCGCAGCCCAGCACGAACACGGCCTCGAGCCGGCCGCGAATAACGCCTGTGGGTATTGCATTCATATTAGGTGGACTGGCGTTAGGCAGCTACATGCTAAAACCAACAACTCGCATGCCCACGGCGGCTATGGACACTTTCAAACCGCAAGTGGCGATTGTTTTTGCCAAGGGCGACTCCAAGGGAGCAGCACAGGAGGCTGCTCAGAAGCTGCGCTTCGAATACTTGAATGTGCGCGAGGGTTTGGACAAGCTCGGGGCTTTGGCAGAGAGCGGCCATACGAGATTCATCATTGATGGGTTCTCGTCGGCCGACGAGATCACGGATATTGAGAACAATGTCGTCGCCGCAGATCTCGTGCTTGATTTCGACCAGAAACCTGAAGAGGGGCTGCGCATAGTTCCGATGTCTCAAAAGGACTCGGTCGAGAACGCGATTCGGGATCGAAATCTGGTCTGAATCAGCCTGATTGATTGATTCGTGACTCGATAAGTGTCAATAAATATTAAATATTATCATATGCAAGTTTAATCACTATTCTGCTTGATGCGTTGGCTCCCAGTTACAGTAGGATTTCAAAGTCTTCGCCAGCTCCGCTTCGTCGTGTATGGCGATGGCCGGAAGATCTTCTTCGCCGGAGGTATCGCTAGACTGAACTTGAACAATCGGTGTTTCTCGGTTCGGGTTCATTGTGCTGCGAATCACACGACAGATCTCCTTGCTCGTGAGGCTAGTATCGCTGAGGGCATCATTGGGCTCAAGGCCCAGAACAATCAGATCAAAGTGAACCGCACTATTGGCCTTCAAACATACGTCATTGGCATTCGTGCAGTTTATAACGCGACAGCCCAACTTTGTGAACTTTGTCGCCATGTCAGGCGTGCCACCAAGAAGCACATTCAGGGGGAAGTACCACGATTTACCCGGATCAGCAAACGAGCGCCGCAGTTGCTGCCGGCGTCTCACGCGCAGAAGAGCAGCCTCCTTCTCAGCATCCTCGTTTTGCTGAGCCAGCGAAGTCGACGACGATGATAACGATGACCCTGGGCTCGTCGTCGCGTTCAAAGCCATGTTCGGCACTTGCTGACCCAAAAAGCTCGGAGACCGCGGAATGGGAACGTGGGGCGCTGGCGCGGCATACATCGGACTACTGGGTCGGATCTCGGACATCGGAGACGACAGAGCCACGAGTCCTGATCCACCCGAGCTGCCACTAGACACGGAAAGCCGCCGCTCCTCGGTTCTGATCTTGGTGATGACTTCGTTATTCGCCTTCTCAAGTACTGGTATGTTCCGGTACGTGAAGCTGCCGAACTCGTCCACAGATGTCTCACTGTTTCTGCTGTCTCGTCGTGGCCGCTGCGCAGTAGGTGCAGCAGTTACATTGCTTTCCGAAGAACGCCGCGATGATGTTGTTCCTGTGGCTCGATCATCAGTCCTCGAGTCAACAGATGTACGAGACATGTTGCGGGCCCGTTGATCATCGGTAACAACCGCTGGCAGTGACGCGATCGAGGGCACTGATGGTATGGACGGCAAATGAGAAGCACCCCGACACTCATCGGTGCACTGCCCATGACTGCCTGAATTTGAGCGACAAGGAAAGGAGGAGCACTCTGGAGATGATTGGCATGCTAACGAATCAACAGGAGGCAAGCTGCCTGGAAGCGATCCACTTCCCGGCGGTGGGGATGATGTTAAAGAAAATACCAAATCTGTCTCCTGAGCGGGCAGTTTCATGCCTAGAGCCCCGCGATCGTCGAAGTTAGTTGTGCTAATCGGATTCTCGGTCTCAGGGGTGTACGGCGCAGGTTTCTCGAAAAGGTGGGTCCAATCTACGTCCTTGAAATAGGGGTGATTCATCACCTCATCACTGCCATTTGCACCAAGGCGCTCCTTCGGGTTTCTAACCAGGAAAGATTTGATGAGCTCCTTCGATGCGTCGCTGATATCGACCTCTGCGGGAATCTCCGGCCACGAAATACGGCACTTCAAGATATTCTCGAACACTTTCTGCGGAGTTTGGTCATTGAACGGAGGAAAGCCATACACAAGCTCGAAAAAAATACACCCGACTGCCCACCAGTCGGCTGAGTCCGTCAGCTCTTCCAAGCCCTCGATTGTTTCTGGCGCAAGGTAGTCTGGTGTACCAAGAATTCCCTTACGCCGCAGGGACTTTTGGCGATCCAGAAAAGGAGAAAGTGGAGAGAGTGAGCCGGCGGGACTCATTGGCGAAGACACAGGCGAGAAGACGTCGTTGCCGAAGCTGTTCGTACGAGATCGTGTCTTGGTTTGCATGTTGTTTGCAGTGGTAGCGCTTAGCCCGAAATCACTGAGCTTCAAATGTCCCCTTTTATCGATCAACAAATTATCCGGCTTCAAGTCGCGGTGCAAAATCCCTTGCGAGTGGAGTGAGTCCACAGCCACGATGATTTCGGCGAGGTACTGCTTAGCCCACTCCTCACTGAGACACCCCATAGTTTTCAACAGGGCGGCGCAGTCACCACCATGTACATACTCCATCACCAGATAAAGAAAGTCTCTTGATTGGAATGTGAAGAATAATGTGGCGACGTATGGGGAAGATGCTGTTGAGATAAGCACTTGCCTCTCATGCTTGATGTGCGTGACCTGGTTTTTAGCAACCATATCACTCTTCTTCAGAACTTTGATTGCGAAAAACTCGCCAGTCAGACGTTTGCGCGCGAGGTACACGACTCCGTAGGCGCCACGACTAATTGGCTTCACGATCTCGTAGTCGCGAATACTAGGCGGCTGGGGCAGCGGGTCTGTTTCAGTCGACGAGGAGGGCGAACCCGCGGAGCTCGAGAGCATGGACGCAGTGCTGTGGCGTCGGATGGGCACGGAAACGCTGAGTGCCGAGGATCCCAAGCCTGCATCTCGCGAGATCCGGCGGGAAGGCGTAGATGGCCACAGCTTCGGGCTGAGATGCGGGCTTAAGCGCGGGCTGGGATGCGGGCTTAAGCGAGGGCTATCGCGAGCCTTCGGATGCGAACGCGAGCCGCGTTTGCGATTCAGCACGTTTTTAAGCTCCTCCTCATCGTCTGTTTCGAGCAAGGGGCACGAAGCAGTATCACCGGAGTCTCCCTTGGGCGAGTCTTCGTCAGTGCTTCCTGCCGAGCTTGCCTCGATTACCACTGGAGCAGTGGTTGACTCTGCAGCAGCAACGGTTGCATCAATGGCTTCGCGCACCTGCTCTTCGACCTCGGCCCAAAGCACGCGCCGGTAGCTAATGAACGTGCCATAACGCTCGAACGCGGAAACGAGGTTATTGACGGCCACATTTGTGGCGTCCAACGCTGCCACGAGCGACTCTGGTACGGGTAGCACTGGTCTGCGCTTAAGCTCGGCGATGATTTCTGAGTTTGCTGGGCCGAACAAGTCCTTGTCGTTCAGTTTCACTTCGGCGAGGTCCAGCTCAATTGCGCGATCACAGAGTTCGATTAACTGTTGCAAAGCGGTCATGACCGGCTGGTGTGTTGCGTGCGTAGCCGGCTCGACTGCTGAGGTGGGTGTTGTCGGCCTCGCTAGCGGCGACGACACGCGCACAGCATGCTTTGTGGCGACAGCCGGGTGAGCGAGCATTTGGATGAGGGCATCGCGGTGGTCATGCAGGGCTTCTTGAGAGGCATTGATGCGCTCCTCGTTCTTGTGCTCGACGGAGCAGAGCCAATGATGGCGCTCGAACCACCACGTCTTCACAAAGCGCTCGCAGATGCGGCAGAGCTCCTGCGGGATGGCCGGGACCTCCGGCGCGTGAGAGCGGACGGCGTCGGCGAGCTGCTCGAGGAACGCGGCGAACACGTCAGTGGCAAACCCGGTTGTTCTTGCCAGCTTGTGCGGGAGCTGCAGGCTGACGGTCGGGCGCGGCGTGAAGCGCGAGACGAGCCACATCACATGGCCCTTGTCGGCGTCGACCTGCGGGTTGATGATGATGCCCTGGGCCTCGAGGTCGACGTGGGGCGCGTGCGGCGCCTCGGGGTCGTGCATTGAGACCCAGATCGTGACGCTGCCGCCGGTGAAGCGCGGGTCGCGCATCTCGTCGGCCGCGCGCACAAACACGTCCTTGTCCGGAGGGCGGACGAACGCGCCAATGGGTTGGCCGACCATGCGGGCCGGGTCAAGTCCGGCGAGCGCGAGCCAGGCGTCCGAGGCGTGGCGCACGGAGCCGGCTAGGTCGAGCTCGAGCACGGCCGAGTCCGTCTGCGTGGCGGCGCGCAGGTCGGCAACCTCCTGGCTGGCGTCCTCGGACCAGTCCATGCGCTTCCTTTTTAGCGAGTAATGTTTTTTTAGGCCTATACAGAGAGTCGCGGCCGCAGCGCACAGGAGGACTGGGGCCAACAAGACGGAGCCGCCATGTGGTTTGGCCACGACGCCGACAAGTGACCCCGGCGCCCTGGTCTCGCGGCCGCGGCGGTAAGGGTTGGGGTTGTGGGTGGGTAGTATAGGTACGTACAAAGAAGGGGGTGGTGGTGGTGGGGTGGTGGGAAGATGGTTGTGGTGGTGGTTTTGTCGTGTTACAGTGCGGAGACCGCGACGCGACGCGACGCGACGCAACGCAACGCAACGCAACGAACCGCACCGCAACGAACCGCACCACAACGCACCGCACCACAACGCACCGCAACGCACCGGTGCATTCTTCTCGTAGCACCAGCAAGGACGACAAAAGTCCTTTATGCTGTGCGCTCAATGAGGTGGTAGCCGCTTGACGTCTCAACAACGCGGCTGACCTCGCCCGGCTGCAACGCGAACGCGGCGTCCTCGAACTCCTTCTGCATATCGCCGCGGCCAAAGAAGCCGAGGTCGCCGCCGCGCTTGTAGCTGCTGCAGTCGCTCTCGGAGCTGGCGAGATCCGCAAGCGACGAGGCGCCGCTGCGGATGCGCGCCTCGTGGCCGAGAATGATGGACTTGGCCTCCTCCTTCGTGCGCGTGATGTTCGGGTCCTTCCACGACGCGGGCCGGCGCGAGTCCTTGTGCTTCACAAGCAGGTGCGATGCACGGATCTTCTTCTCGCTGCCCTTGCCTTGCGCAAACCGCGAGTTCATGTACTCCTTCAGCGTCTCCAAATCCGTGCCCTCGGGCGGCTCCCACAGCGACTTGCCGCTCTCTGCGTGGTAGTAGTACGGCAGGTCGCGGCTGCGCGACTGACAGACCTCCCATCCGGCAGGCAATCCGTGTTCGCTCATGGCTGGCTCAAGCAAGTGGTGGTGTGAAGTATGCGGTGATGAAGTATGTTGAGATGGCGTGGTGCCGCCGTGAATAGCAAGAAGGGTTAGGGCACCCCACGTTACGCCAGCTGCTGGCGCCCTTCTCCCTCCGCACCACCACCACCAAGGCAGCGGCCGGCGGCGCCCAGCACGTTTGCGCAGCCTGAACTGTGCTGGTAATTAAGTTTTGGGTTGCGATTGGCCTAGCGCACAGGGCGCTAATCTGTTCGACATTTTGTTACAGTTTAGCCGTAAACGAGTGAATGCATATATATTCAGTGAAGCAAATACGTACATAGTAAGTAAGTAAGCAAGGTACGAACAAGGAAATAGTGATCAATTAGGTGAACCTATGGCGTTAGCTCTACATTAAAGATGTCGTACATACAGTTGCGGCCCGATGTATTGTTCAAAGTCCTACAGAAGTAGTTCTCCTTTACGAGCACACCCCTAGTATTAGAGCGAATGTTGTACGGCGTACTTTGGCATGCATAAATTGCGCTCAGATCCTCGCCAGGCCGTCGTCATGCAGGCAACCTAATATCTTGCAGCTGCGTAAACACCGTGATCGAGGACCGCCGGTTATCGCGATCTGCATGTGGCTACATCGATTAATTAGATGCGAAATACGAGAACTGTGTGATGCAAAGGCACTGGCCGGCGCGCTCGTGCTTGCTTGCTCCGCGCCCCAGAAACTCGCTAATGCACGACTAACCGTAACGAGGCGCTAGAAACTCGGCAACTTTTGACGCAGCGCGAGTGCACATTAACCGCCCTTAAACGGCCTCAAAATTTGCCCAGATCATGGAAATGAATCGTTTACATTTATACAGAGTCTTACCATCCAGGAAAACCTGCCGCGTTGCGGCTCGTTTCGCCCTGCCACAGCCCACTACGCGCCAGATCGGCAGGTTTGGCAGATTTAGGACTAGGGCTGCAGCACGCTGGAAACCGCGCGTCGCGACGGTGCAAAAAGACAGCTAACTGCTCAACCATGCAGATTGTGCTTCCCGAGAGGGCTGCGGCCGGGCCCGTGCACTTCAAGACGTATCTGCATCCGCGAACGGGCCGCCTCGCCAAATTCCTTGTTGGCGACAGCGACGGCGCCGTCTACGAGCTCACAAAGCTCGGCTCAAACACGCGCTCAGCGCTCGTCCACAACGCGCTTAAGCGCGACGGCACCATACATGTGGCCACGCCGATCCCGGCCAAATTCATGATAATACGCACACTGTTCGAGAACCAGGCCAAGGCCCTGCCCTTGGACATTCTGCTGGAGCTCGGCGCCGCCGACGAGGCCGACAGCTTTCCGGCCGACTTGGCAGAGGCGCACGCGTCGGCACTCTGCAGCGTCGAGAACGGTCTGTTTAAGTTGGATCTGCAGCGGCTGCAGCAGTTTCTCGACGGCTGCGTCGAGGCCATGCAGCCGGTGATTCCGGCGTCGTTACAAAACCGCATTTTGCGGTGCATTCAGCCCATAGACCCGCGCGAGTCGCCGGCGCCCGAGCTTGTTCACCAGGCCAACAAGTACGCTGCCGTCACATTTGTCGCCAGCTCGTGGCTGCACCCAACAGTGGCCGAATGGTACTTGGAGAAGCACGACTTTAACCAGCTCGAGACGGCGGCCGCAGATCTGCACCGCCTTCACGTCGAGGCCCAGGCACACCAGTTCGCGCAGGTCGCCTACCACCAGCCCGCTGGAGCAGCTGGAGCAGCTGGAGCAGCTGGAGCAGCAGCGACAGGCCACAAAACACAGTCCGTGCCCGCGCCGAAACAGGCGCGGCAGAAACGCCAGCTGCCGGCAGCCACGAACAACAAATCTCTACTACAGATGTTCCAGCCGCGGCCAGCTAAGAAGAGCCGCTCGGGGCCTTGAAATAGTGCTTGTAGTACCACCGCAGCTCCTCAATGCTCTCGAGAATGTCTCCGCGCGCAGTGTGGTCGAGCCTTTTGCGCGGAACCTGCTTCATGAGCTCCGGGTTCTGGCGCGAGCCGATCTCTTTAATGCTGCTCACGTCCACAATGCGGTAGTGCAGATAGTCGATGACGCGCGGGAACTCGTTCATCATAAACACACGGTCCATATGCACCGTGTTTCCGGCGAGCACGCCCATTCCTTTCTCAAAGAGCGGCTCAAGGTACCTTAGCAGCTCGTTTTCGACCTGTTCCTTTGTGTTCGTGGACGCGAGCACGCGCTCAATAAGCCCCGTCCGCGTGTGTGTGGTTTGGCACCATTCGTCCATTTGCGCCAGCCGCTCAGACGGGTAGTGCACAACGTTTGTGTAGCCGTTGGGCTCGAGGAGCTTCAGCTGGCCGTCGGTAACGAAACAGCTGATTTCGAGAATGCGGTCTGAGCTCGGGCGCAGGCCCGTCATTTCGCAGTCAATCCATACCAATGGGCCGGGCATTCTCCGTCTTTTTATACTCAGCGCAAATGGGCTTAACGGCAGCGGCAGAAGACGGGGAAGACTTATGCGCATGCGCGAGCTGGAGCTGCGGCAACAAAATGCAGGCGATCTGGATCTGCATTGTTCCACCACCGGGCCCGCGCACGCCCACGGCCACGGCCACGTGATGCTTCGAAGTAGCGCGCGCGGCCAGGCCGTTGAACTCGCTCGCGCATAAACGTCGAGAATCGGGGCTTTTTTTATATATATGTGCCGTTATGCGTCGACAAAACATTCATCATTTATTATAATCATGATCAAGTTCTTATTATTATTATTATTATTATTAGTACTTTTTTTGGTAGGTCTAGAATATCCCAAACAGCTTCTTTTTCCCGCTTTGGCTGCTCGTGCTCTCGACACTAGGCTCGCGCATGAACACATCCTCTGCAGCGGGCCGCTCAGGCGCGCCGTCTGCATGCACGTAGTTGTAGGCAATATCGTAGAACACGGGCTTCACCGGCACGGGCTCGATGTTCACGCCGTCGAGGTCGGCGGCCACGAGCGACGAGCCGGGCTTCGCCACGGGGAAGAACGAGACGTCGCTTGCCACGGACCCCTTCACAGACGACCGGTTTATGACTTCGCGGAAGATGACGGTGAGGCCGTGCGTAGCCTTGAGCTTGCGCTCGACGACCTCGGCCAGGTCATCGAGCTGCTCCGTGTGCACGGGCAGGTCGGCGCTGATCTTGTATGATGTCTGCAGCCGTTTATGCGCGAGGTTCACGAGAGCCAGCGCCTCTTTAGAGCCAGTGGCGTGCGTCTCGGCCGCGGCCAGCGTGCGCAGCGTCTTGAAGTAGAGCTGCATGCTCTCGATGCTGGCCGACAACTCGTCGTCGTTGAACACGCCCGGTAGCTCCGCCATCGTGGCGCAGCTCTGGAGCACAGCGTCGAAAATACGCACGGCATTGCCCCTTTGCTCGCGGGACGCGAGGAAGTGGTCGCGCTGGATGCGGCGGTACAGCAGATGGAACTGGATGTAGGTGTTCACAATGTGCAGGTCCTGCTCGGCGTCGTCCGTGCCGCTCGACAGCAGGTCCGTCGCAATGTTCACGGCATCCTGCCACACGGCCAGCACCGCATCAAAGCTCGTGGGCTCGACGTCGGGCCCGCTGGCGGCCAGCTTCGCGGCCAGGGCCTTGTCCTTGGCCTGGGCGTCGAGGATGACTTGGGCCAGATCGGCGTCCTTGACGGTGGCCGTGTGCGAGCGGAACGAGATCTGGCCGAGCTGCTGCGACGGCGCCGTGCTGTCGGCGTCGATAGCGGCCGCGTCCACGTCACGCACGAGCGACGCGAAGTGCGAGTCCTGCGCGGCGCTGAGCTGGGCCGCCTGCGGAATGCTGACGCTGCGATCCTGCGCGAGCTGGGCATACGCGAGCCTCAGAATGGGGTCCACTCGGGCCGAAATGTAGTCTGTATAGACCTCGAGGCCACCGAGGGCGACGAGCCCGACGCGGGCCCGCGAGAAGGCCGCGGCGGCCGTCTGCCACTGCTGCTTCTCCACAGCAGCGTCGCCCTCGAGCAGCTGTATGTACACGGCGATCTCGAGCTTCTCCGTAGCGCTGAACACGGAGCGCGCCAGGGCGGCTGCCTGCGCCGCCGTCTTCGCCGCCTTCGCGTACTTCGAGATCATATGGTCGCGCAGCCGCGGCGACGCGGCATCGGCCTCGAGTGCGAGCTTCGCCGCCATTGCCGCGGCCCAGTTGCGCTCGGCCAGCAGCACGGCAATGGGCCAGTGCTGCGGCTCGCCGAGCGGCTTCGGCTTTGCGTTCGCCTTCGGCCGCAGCGACAGCTGCGCGCGCCGCCGCAGCTTCTTTACACGGTGCGCCGCATAGCTGCGGTACCGGTTGTAGTCGTTTGTGGACTGCAGCCCGGCCCGACGCTGTAATATCGAGGACAGCATGGCGTATGGTTCGAGTAGAGAGTGAAAAGTAGGGATCAAAAGGCAGTAGGATCCAAGCGCTAGCTAGCTAGCACGGCCAACGGCGCACAGGCCCACAGCGTAAGCCATCAGGAACAAAGAAAAGCGTTGGCTTTGAATAAATGTGCTCTCGTATGCACTCAAAAAAAAAGCAAAAACAAAACATGGAGCTGCAGCTAAATTGTGCCGGCGCGCGCTGGCACGGCCCCGTGCAGCCGACCGACGCTGGGCTCATATTAGGGCACAGGAAAAGCGTTAGCGCTGGCGGCGCTGATCGGACGGAGAACAGGCCGTTTAGCCCGCCCGGCGGCCCGAGCCCGGCGCCACCAAAGCGGTAGTCGCAAGCCAATTCGCCCGACTAAATGCCTCAGGCGGCCGCTCATGCAGGGGCCCTTCCTGCGTTAGGCGGTGGGGGGGGGGGGGCGGAGGGCCCCGAGTCGCGGTCCTGCCGGGGTTGGGCGTGCTGATGCCGCATAAGGGTACGAGTCACGTTCACGTTACCCTAGCCCGGCACTGATCTCCGGACGGGGGATTATTGTTTTGAAGCTGCTGCTGCATCACTCACTCCACCACCATCCGCCGCCGCCCGCAGCGTTTAGCACCACCGTTTAAGCGCGACGTTCATCCACAAATTGATTCGTCATGGAGGCCAGCCGTGATGAGTTCGAGGAGCCGAAGTTCGAGCAGGACGGGCGCATGCTCACCATGGACCAGCTCGACCAGCTCGAGGACGGCGACGACGGCGTCGACCAGCTCGAGGAGTCGCTAGACGCGTTTGCGAACGTCGGCCAGGGCCTCGACGGCATCCACCGCACCGAGATGCTGAACTACTGGCAGCAGGCCATCGACGAGATCGAGCACATTGCCGAGGACGGCAACGGCCACGAGTGCTTCAAGTCCACGGCCCTGCCCCTCGCCCGCATCAAGAAGGTCATGAAAACAGACAGCGAGGTGCGCATGATCTCCGCCGAGGCGCCAATTCTCTTCGCCAAGGGCTGCGACATCTTCATCACCGAGCTCACGATGCGCGCGTGGATCCACGCCGAGGAAAACAAGCGCCGCACCTTGCAGCGCTCAGACATCGCGACCGCGATCCAGAAGTCCGACGTATTTGACTTCCTCATCGACATCGTCCCGCGCGAGGAGGCGCAGCAGCGCAAGAGCGCGAGCCACCACCGCGCGCCGCACAGCGAAGGTGGCAATATCTCGAACGACCCGCACACGTCGCAACACCCGGCCGGCCGCCAGCCGCGCGAGGTCCATTACGTCGGCGACAGCCGCAGCGTCCACCAGAATAGCTCGAACACGCCAGCGCAGGTCAACAACGCTATGCAAAACGTGAACGTGAACAATGTTGCGCCGCCGGGGAACTTCGGGTCTCCACAGGCAAATGGCATGCCCACGGGAATGCCTAACAATATGCCCACCGGCATGGGCCCCGACAGCGGCCTGCCGCCGCAGCAGTTCGCCCAGTTTGGCAACCGCTTCCCGCAATTCCAGCCCCAGCAGTTCAACGGCGGTATGCCTCCACCGGCGCATATGCAGCACCCGCAGTTCAGTCAATTCCCGCCCCACTTTGCTGGTGGCCAGTACATACCTCAGCTGCCAAATACCCTTCCTCAGGGCATGCCGCAGCCGATTGCAAATGATCAGCAATCACTACAAGCGCCGCAAGCGCAGCCACCGCCGCAGATGCAGCACCCTCAGCAGGCGCCGCAGCCTCAGCCGCAGCAGCAGCAGCAGCAGCCACCACCACAACAGCAGCAGCAACAAGAACAACAACAACAGCAGCAGCAGCAGCAACAACAACAACAATCAGTGCAGGAACACGAACAACAACCACCTCAACAGCCACAACAGCCGCAGGCACAACACCCACCACCACCAGAGCAACAACAACAACAAAAACAACAGCAGGAACAACATGAACCACAATCCCAATCCCAATCCCAATCACAACAACAACAACAACAAGATAATCAACCAGATGCAGAACAGGCTAACTCGCCAGTTGGAGCACCACCACCGGAAAATGACCAGCAGCAGGCCCGCTCCGCACCTACAGCGACTGAATCTGGAGCAAACCCGGAGCAGAAACCGTCGCAAGAATCAGATGTGAAGGAGGAGCCTGTAACGGACTCGCAGGGCCGGCCCGTGAAGCCTCCGCAGCAAATAGACCAGAAGTCTCGCGAACAGCCAGCGCGTTTCGACTCGGATCTGCAGTACGGCTCGTCCTACGCCGAGCCCGTTGACGTTGCGTTTGGACAAAACTACTGATTGATTGATTGATCTTTGTTTCTTGTTTTTGTTTTTGTTTCTTGTTTCTTGCTACTACTCTACATTAATTGTTAGCGCCATGACCTATAAAATGACCCGTTAAATGACTTACTCGACTAAGTACTCCTCGATGGGGAAGGCGATATCCTCAGCCAGCCGTTGCACATACGACCACGAAACATTGACCTTCCATTTTGTGCGCGAGTCCAGCGGGTCTCCCTGCGACTTGCTGAGCAGATTATGGGCCGCCAACGTCGCGATTTCGCGGCCGAGATCAATGCTCGGCTGGAAGTCGAACCCCATGGGGTTCAGCGCGTGGAAAATGGCCAGCAGCCGCTCCATCTCGAACGTGGGCGCGGCCAGCGAGCGTGGCGGGATCGTGGCCGACTTTTTCGGCTTCGTTTCTCGGCGTTTGTTGCGCATTGACTTGGCCTGCGAGAAGTACCGCATGTCATACCGCGGAGGATTGTAGCTGGCAAGGTAAGCGGCGCACAGCAAATAGCAACTTAGTGGAGAGACGGCAAGGCCCTCCCCCAGCTCGGCGCTCATGGGCATCGTGTCGAGGAGATGGCTGGACTGGAACAGCGGTGTTTTGGCAACGTACACGCGCGCGGCCGACGTTTCCTCGGGGTCAACATCAGCAATGAACTGCGGCCAGATGCGGGCAGCCACGCGGGCCAGCGCGCGGACATCCGTCCCGGCGTACGGCACCACAACCTTCGTCACAATGTCCAAGTAGTCTTCTTTGAACTGCGCTGAGAAGCCTGGTGACGGACACAGCTCCTCGCTGCGCGACACTAGAATATTTGTGGCTTCTTCGAGCGTAAACCGCGGAAACCACACATGCAGCATCCCCGGGTTCGCAACGAGTGCTCGCGGCTCCGCCGTCGAGTATACAAACACGATCACAAGGCCGCGCAGGCCGCCGGTGAGCTCAGGGAGCCGCGCCAAGGAGCTAAACAGGTTTTCTCGGGACCTGTAGTCGCGGAACTGGTCTAGGCGATCTAATACAAGTACATGCCTGTCTGTGAAGTTCGCCTCGCGGAACTTCGTCTGGATTAAGGTATTGAAAATGTCCACGTTCTCGCACACAGCCTCTTCGCTCGTGCCAGTGCCAGTGTTCTCAAAGATCAGCTTCAGGGCCCGCTGAAGCAGAACTCGAGCCGTGGCGCACTGGTCGCACTGGACCCACGACGTGGAGTACGGCTGCGTTTCCAAAAACGACCTTAGCGTAGTCGTTTTGCCCGTCCCTGGAGCACCGGTCACGCTGATGGCGCTGGGAGCCGCTTCGGGCGAAAGCAGCGCCGAAAGCACTTGCTTCTGGTTTCCTCTGCAGTCCATTGCCTAACGCGCCATGCGGTTTCCGGCCGGCGTCGACAGGAAATAAGCAGCGGACCCGAACCGCTGCCTCACGATGCTGGTGATTTATCAGCAGCAGCAGCAGCAGCAGCAGCGGGTGGTTCCCCTTTTCCACCACCACCCTACGACTACTTCTTTTTTTAGTGGCGCCGCCGCCAATTGAATTAATCTTTGTTGCTCTAAATGAGCGAATTGACTCCGGCACAGCGTGCGGAGCGGCGCGAAAAGGCGCTCGCGCGTCTTGAGCAGGCTAAAAAACATATGGCGGCCAAAAACGGGGCTCCACCACCAGCACCAGCACCAGCACCAAGTATGGGACAGGTGCAGCCCACGACAATTGCCACTCAGTCCCGCAATGCAGCGGCAACGCAGCAGCAGCGACCGCAAAAAAGTAGTCTGTTCGCGAAGCCGTACATTGAGTACGACTTCAGTACTATGGAGGACTCGAAGGGAGGCTACATGGTAGAAGAAGCGCAGCAAGAAGACCCAAGTACAAAGCATGCGGAGTGGCTCGAGTCGCTTTCGAACCAGCAACCGCCATTTGATTTCAGCGATCCGCGGGCTCCGTCCTGTTTTGAGTGCGGCACGAAGGAATTGGACTTCCGATTGTGGCGTGTCTTTAACACACGCGTATGTAAGGACTGTCGACGCGCGAAGCCCGAAAAGTACGCATTGCTCACGAAAACAGAGTGCCGCCAGGACTATTTGCTCACTGAATCCGAGCTACGGGACACGGATCTGCTGCCGCACATGGAGCGGCCGAACCCGTACCAACAAACATACTCGAATATGATGCTGTACCTGCGGTACCAGGTCGAGGAATTTGCCTGGAAGAAGTGGGGCAGCCCCGAGAAAATGGACGCTGAATACGAGAGGCGCGAGAAAATGAAGAAAGACAGACAACGCACAAAGTTCGAGTCGAAGCTCAAGGATATGCGCAACAAAACAAGAGCACAGGCCATCACAAAAAACAGCAGACATGAAAGACATACCCACATATGGGGCCCGCCAGAAAAGCAGGACGATGGCACCAACAAACGTGTCTGCGGTGGGTGTGGCATGAACAGAACAGAAGTAATTCTTTAACTAAAGATAAATATGCATGACCGTTTATAACTCAATAAGCGCCGGCTCCGGCTCCGGCTCTGGCTCAGACTCTGGCTCGGCCTCGCGTTCAGGCTCGCGTTCGCGTTCGCGTTCGCGTTCAAACCCGGGCTCCGGCTCCGACAACGATACAGGCTGGGCCTCTGACGTCGTCGCAAACTTGTGCTTCAATGCAGGCTCCGTCCCGGCCGTAGGATACGGCAGTTGTTCTCCTCGATATCCAGGCTGTGGTACATCGACTTGTGCTTGGCCAGCGGTTGGCTCAGGGTGCTGGTTTTCATACCCATCCTGTGCCGGTGCCAGGCCTCTCGATGGTTCCCCAGGAACTTGCGCAGAACTGGAGTGCCCATTACTATTCGGGTCGTGCTCCGATGGGTACACAGCCGACGGTGCATAAGGCTCCGCTGCATCCCCGGGCGGCTGACGGTATACATGAGACTGCGGAGCAGCCGGCGGCATGTACTGGCCCGGATTCAGCTCGGCCTCTAAGAGCCGATCATAGTAGCTGGCCACGGCTAACAGTTTGCCATTCAAGTCCTCGAGTGTCCCGAGCTTGTGCGTAGAGATCTTCAGCTCGGAAATGATTTTTGGCTGCAGCTCAATGGCCCGCCGATTGAGATCAGTCAGTCGCGTGTTGTAAATGGCCTCTCGAGGATCAGCCATCTGCACGGACGATATGTACGCCTCAATGGTCTCTCGGTCCTTCGGCGGGATGGCGGGCTTTGGCGCTTGTGGCTCGGATGCACCGGACGAAGGAGCATGGCTTTGTGCGTCCTGGCTTCGTGGGTCCTGAGCCACTACCGAGTCTGGCTGAGACCTTAGCTCCGCTAGACTCGCCTCTATGGCGCGTCTTACGTCCTCGTCCATGCCATCCTCGTCGTCGGCTTGAGAATTACTCGGCGGGGCAGGCTTCGGGGCCTGCGGAGTCGTTTTTAAACTCAGACTGATGGCCTCGTCCAGGTCTTGACGGAAGCGGGACCCCATGTCTCTATTATTGCTGGCGATGCCCCGCACATACGAGGCGCTTTTAGGAGTGGCCTGTGCCGTGGACTCGGCTGCTGGTGCACGAACGCGCGACTTGCTGGCAATCTTGGCATTACAATCGTCGCACACACGCACAGGGATATTGATTCCAAAATGAGGCAAAGGAATGAAGTTCGCACAGTACTCCTGCAGAAACACGCCTCCGCAATTACGGCAGTGGTGCTTGCGGTTATAAAACGAGAATGCTTGGCCGGACTTCATGCAAGTGTCGCTATCAGTCCATTCAGGTGCCGTAGCAGACTCCAGAAAAGAGGACGAGATCTCGCCCTCAATTGTCTCGGGGAAGTCGATGTCCTTGCGGCGCTTCAGCTCTGCGTACCTGTCCTGCAGGTACTTCGCTTCAGGCTTGGACGCTGAGGCACGAGCCCACGTTTGCAGATACTCCAACATCAGTCCAACAACCTCCAAGTTTCGTCCTTGATTGTGCAGCGACAAAAGCTCGGCAACGTACGCATCTACAAACTCCTTGCCAGCAAACTCCACAAAGAAGTGGGAGCCGCCATTTTTCACAAGAAGATCCAGGAGATGCAGAGTCAAAATTTGCACGTTCGGGTTCGTATCATAAAGCCGCTTTTTGAGCGCCCGCAGCGTGTCCTTTGCGGTGGCCTGCTTTGATCGAACCATGTCGCATATCTCTAAATTCAGCGCAAGGTCCTGGTCACCACTGGGAATGCTGCTCGCTGTGGCCCGCTGGACCTCAGCCTCTACCGGCGAAGAGCCCCACCATGACATGGTTGTTGTTGTGGATGCCGTGCAACTGAAGTGGCCGGTGGCTGTGGCAATGGCGTGGCTAGCTTAATGGCCTTATCACCGTGCTCTCTACGGCTAAGCTGTTGGCGGTCAGCTGACCGGGTGGCGGTCGTGCCACCACATCCACATCCACATCCACATCCATCTTTCGTAATGCGTGTGTGTGTGTGTATCGTTTTTGTGTGAGCTTAAATTGCGTCTACCTTTTTTTTTGGAATCTAAAAAAAGAATGGCCACCAAACCTCGTAAAGGGATGTGGATTTGCGGCGCGCCGCGTGTGTAGCCCGCAGGTAGCAAAAAAATGGGCCTCAAACCTTTCAAGCCGTTACCCCGTTTGTATATTTCGTAGAGCAGCGCTCAGATGGCGAACAAAAAAGCGTTAAGGCTTGAGGGCATAGTTATAATGCCCACTCATTATTATCTCGCACTTCACGCTTCGCCAAAATTCATTTATCCCATCGTGACCTCGCCAGAATGGTTATCAAAAACGCATCGCCCTGGCCCTGAAGCACATTACCTCGGCCGAACCACCTGGGTTGCATGC
Organism: Entelexis vaccinii; assembly: GCA_004125185.1. Lineage (NCBI taxonomy): Eukaryota > Fungi > Ascomycota > Dipodascomycetes > Dipodascales > Trichomonascaceae > Entelexis > Entelexis vaccinii. The sequence goes on along the minus strand of NRDX01000005.1, from coordinate 230,225 downwards.
CAAGCCCAACTCATCAGCTTGCAAATCACCCAACGCGCTGCCCTGCAGCGCGATTCTCCGGATTTGCCACCACTAGTAGCGCGGCAGAGCCCCGCTGCGATGACAAATATGTGATATTTCGGCTCGGGAACTGACTTACCGAGCACTATTGAGTCAAATAAGGCGCAGACACTTAGAAAATGAAGTATGCCAAGTAGCGTTTTCTGGTCCGCCCGTTCTGTCTAGCATGTTTGTTGTCCTGTTATTGCGTTTGCAAAACTAGCTGCCATACATTAATTTATTCAAAGGGCGACCTCGGCATCTCCCGTGGGTGCGTAAGCTCACCTAATGTTGCAGATGCACAACGCACAGGTGTGATCCACGACCTTGCCCTAGCTGCAGCAGCCTCATTCACGGCAGCGCTATGAACTTCATTTCATTTGGTTTTAAGCAGTGAATATAGTCACTTTTTTTTTCCTTAGAGCCGGCTTGTTTTGAGCATGTTCGCATTGTTCGCTATGTACTCCCTTGTTTGCGTCGGTCGCGTGGCTCACGACGCGAAAGGTCATATGCACAGTTAGGATTACCCTTGTTTACATGTGAACAAAATTAAACCACATTTATGCATGCTGGCCCTACCCTCAACGGCTTCTTGCTGAAAACTTGCAGAAAGGTTAAAATGCAGAAGATAGTAAAGTGTGAACCCATCTCAAGACGCTTAGATCAATCTTCATGTCTGAAACGGTGAGGGCTGAGCCGCAACCCGCTAATGAAGAGGTGCCTCGCGATGAAATCGCACCCGGTGTTCCGTTCCCGCCTACCCCTGGGGACTTGAAACAGTACCAGGTCGGGCTTTTCGGCCCGCATGATCCGGAGCTCCCCCTGAACTGGGGCTTCAGCAAGAAGGCAATGGTGTTGGCGGTACTGTCGTACATTATTATGCTTTCGGCTTGGGGCTCCGCCGTCGCCGCCCCGGCAACGCCGGATCTTATGGAGTTGTTCCATATTGGTCTCCCGGTGGCAACCTTGAGTGTTTCCCTTTACGTCGTCGGGTTTGCGGTCGGTCCCGTAGTGTGGGGACCCTTGAGCGAAAGGCTTGGTCGTAAACCACCGCTTTTTATCGGTGTATTCGGTCTCACTTTGTTCATGTTCGCCGGTGCAACTGCTAAGGATCTGCAGACCGTCCTACTCTGCCGCTTTTTCCAGGGCACATTCGGTGCTGGTGCTCTTACGATTGGACCTGCCGTCGCCGGTGATGTCTTCACTGCCCACACGCGTGGCAAGGCCATGTCGGCGGTCACCTTGAGTGTCGTGGCTGGACCCATGATCGCTCCAGTTGTGGGTGCTTACATTTCGCAGTCGTTCTTGGGCTGGCGTTGGACTCTTTACATCACCGGTATCATGGGAGCACTCGGAATGGTCTTCACAGTGTTTCTGCTTCCGGAGACGTACGCGCGCAAGATTCTCAGCATACGTGCCGCCCGCATTCGTAGTGAAACAGGAAACTGGGCTATTCAAGCACCCGGTGATCACGACGACATTTCTTACACTGAGCTCGCCGAGAAGCTGCTGCTGAAGCCAATGAAGATGTTGGTTAGGGAGCCGATTCTGCTCCTGGTGACTCTCTACCACGGTTTCATTTACGGTATTCTCTACCTTTGCTTGGAAGCCGTGCCGATTATTTGGGAGGGCTACAACTGGCCTGGCGCTAACAAGTACCTGCCTTACTTGGCCCTGCTGATTGGTGCAATTGCGGTTAATGTCCTCAACCTGCTCACTTTCGAGCCCTGGTACAACCGACAATTGGACAAGTACAACAAAAAGGTTATGCCCGAGAACCGCCTGCCACTCATGATCATGTCCGGTGGCTTCTTTGCAATCGGTATCTTCTGGATGTGCTGGACCGGCGCGTATCCTAAGGGCGTCCACTGGCTGGCGCCAATGTTCGGTGCAGGCGTGCTTGGTTTCGGTATGATCGGCCTCTTCGTCGCTGCATTCAACTATATCCTTGATACCTATCTCATGCAGTCCGGTACAGCCTTCGCTGCTAATACCTTCCTGCGAAGTGCATTCGGCTGCGCTTTCCCGCTCTTCGCTCACCCGATGTTTATTAACTTGGGTATCCAGTGGGCAGGCACTCTACTTGGCTGCCTGGCTGTTTTGCTGTTCCCCGTGCCTATCTTGTTCTATGTTTATGGTGCACGTATTAGAAGCCTGTCCAAGTATGCAATGAACTTGGACGACCTGCAGATGGCAGCCGCCATGAATGAGCCGGAAGAAACGGGTCCCGAGGCGGACGAGGCTGACACCGACTCTGAAAAGCGTTTAGAAGCATAATTGGCAGGCCACCAATGACGTTATAGACAATGCCACCTTTACATTTCTCGAACATTGAGATACCAACGCGATATCCAGCAAGACATTTATTAAGAAGCGCATTGCCGGAGTTTGCTCTGTTAATACCGGCTTCCAGCGCTTATTTTAATACACACACACCGCAAGACTATCCGAGCACATCGCTTTCTTATAGTCTTTGGTCATGCCGCAAGAAGAAAACAAAGAAGAAAAAAGAAGAAAACAAAAAAAAACATACGTCTTGTTCTGTTAGCGTAACCCTGGGTATCGAATCATCATCATTCATTTTAATTCTTTCGACTGTACTTCATTTATATATAATGAGGTCGTCTTTTCCGTTATTTTTTTTCCGATTTTTCTTTTTGTTTTGCCTTAAACCTATGTGCAGAATCATAACTCGCACTGACGAGGAAGGATTCTTGTACTCCTTATGGTCACGAGTTTGCCCGTTGGTGAGCATCTCACATGCGGGACCTGCCTGAACGTGCATAAAAATCTGCGGGAAGTATGCAGTATGCACCCCTACCCAGATAAGACACATCACAAGCACATTTGCGTCTTGCATCAAGTAGTCATATATTAGAACAGCAGCACACTTAAACCTCGAGTGTGCGGCTTAGGGCTGATGGGAAATGCTCTATAAGTTCATATTGCCAGAGTGAGACGACTTCGCAGTTTCCGGCCATACTTGAAGCCTGGCTCAACACGAGCTGTCGTGAGCGACCCATGCATAGTTGGGCACTGTTCTCAAATGGTGTGCCTACTTCGGCTTTCATAACAGTCTTTCTACCCGTTTAAAAGCTATTTGGTCGCTATCGCTTTCGACTACGGAGAGTAAATCGAGTGCCATTCTATGGGTGCTTAGTACTACTACTTGTCGCCTGACACGCCCATTTTTTTTGGCCAAGCAAGTTAGCTAGAGCTCGTGATAGATTTCTCCCGCAAATTTCATCCATATGAAACAATGGGTAGCGCAAAACTCGTCTGGCCGCAATACAGTCTTCGCTTCGTCGAGTACGCCATATCATTAATGCTGAGCAGAAGGTTTGGTTGCAGTACAAGGCCTAAAATAGCATTTGTTCTACCACATTGCCGTAATGAGACTCACGAGAGAGTAGTAGATGCATATACGGGATTTGTAAAACGCTGAGGACAGCCTATGACAAGGAAGCGTCTTTGTAAGTTGAGTTTCCCAATCTATTGCCTCCGTCGCCCCGGCAGTTGCCAGCTGTCAAGGGACATCTCTTGAGCTCGGTGGGTTCTCAATTGTGTTAGAAAGGATCTCCCAATGCTTGGATCATGGGCATGCTCGCTTGCATTCGGTTTCATTGCGGAAAATTGCCATCGGTTCATTTGTGAAGATTGCTGAAGGACTCGGGCGCATCTTATGCTGCTGACCTTGAGCACGCCCGGACCATTGATTCTTGTTCACCGCAAGCCTGCCAAGCTTGGGGACGTTGAGACGCCCGAGATGGAAAATGGGATAACCGGGCTAGGGTTTTCTGTGAAAGGTGTGGTGGTGTCTCAACCGTTTTCTTATGCAGTAGGAAAGAGGCGGCCGCAAACACTGGTCGTCAGTCTAAAGCGCGGTCTCTTTGAATAATAGCCCATCGGATTTTCTAAGCTCAACATCGTTCGGATTTGGCCGGCGCCTCCCCTCAGATTCCAATCCTTGGCTCCTCAGCAATCGATAAAATCCTGAGCCTCGATATCACCAGCTGCATGAGCCGCCATTATGCACGACCGCAAAATCACGCAAGCATAACCCTTTCCCATCTGGACAGAGTCCATGTGTAGGGGGCCCGTCTCTGAAGCTCAAGAAACCGCGCGCTAATTATCACCTAGTTTTATACAATCACGAAATATTTCTTCCCGTTGGCCTACATCGGTCATGGTATGCTTCGTTGCTGTTGATCACCCCGCCCAATCGTGTCTTGCGTCTAAGACGATTGTTTTTAGTGCATGACGGGTAAGTGCACCCTAACCTAACTACGGTAGCGATAGATTATGGAAATCGTTTAAGTAGGTATGTGGCGTGTGATCGGCACCTTCATTCGTAGCTCGAACGATGTCGCTAAATACGCGTTCGACTGATGCCTTCGCTTCTGACGTGAGGACCGACCAACCTGATATTGCGCCGAACAGGCCTTTCCCCCCGCACCCAAAAGACCATTTGCGGTATCAAGTCGAGTTCATGGGCCCAGACGATCCCGACAATGCGCTTAATTATGGAATCTTGAGAAAGTCAGTTCTCATGGTTGTGCTTTCCTATATCGTCATGGTCGCCGCCTGGGGCTCTGCCGTCGCTGCTCCGGCCGTACCTGATTTAATGAAGAATTACCATGTGGGACTTCCTGTAGCAACGCTTTCGGTTTCACTTTACGTCACTGGGTTTGCTGTGGGCCCTATTGTCTGGGGTCCGCTCAGCGACAGGATGGGTCGCAAGCCTCCAATAATTGTTGGTGTGTTTGGTCTCACAGTTTTTATGTTTGGCGGCGCTACGGGCAAGGATTTGCAAACGATCTTAATTTGTCGCTTTTTCCAGGGAACTTTCGGAGCTTCCACGCTGACCATCGGTCCTGCCATCTCGGGGGACGTGTTCTCTCCTGAAACTCGAGGCATGGCAATCTCTATAATTTGTATGAGTGTTGTTGCTGGGCCGATGGTTGCCCCCGTTGTAGGTGCATACATCACGCAGTCGTTTCTGGGGTGGCGCTGGACCCTATATATCACGGGCATCATGGGCTCGCTTGGTCTCGTACTACTTGTATTTGGCCTGCCCGAAACCAATCCCAAGAAGATTCTACAAAACCGCGCGGCAAATATTCGCGAGAAGACAGGCAATTGGGCGATTCACGCTCCTGGGGAGTTAGAAACTGTGTCACTATCCGAGCTTAGTCGGAAACTGGTCCTACAGCCGATAACCATGTTGGCAACCGAGCCTATTCTACTTTTGATGACCATTTACCACGGCTTCATTTATGGCATTCTCTATCTGTGTTTGGAGGCAGTGCCAATTATTTGGGCCGGCTACAGGTGGCCCGGTGCGAACAAGTATCTGCCGTATCTTGCACTACTGACTGGGTCAATTACAGTTCTGATTGTGAACATGGTGACGTTCGAACCTTGGTACAATCGGCAGCTCGTGAAGCACAACAAAGCGGTGTTACCGGAGAACCGTTTGCCGTTCATGATTATGTGCGGTGGGTGCTTTGCTATTGGAATCTTCTGGATGTGCTGGACGGGGGCTTACCCGCGCGGCGTCCATTGGTTAGCGCCAGTCTTTGGTGCAGGGGTCCTTGGGTTTGGCCTCATTGGGCTGTTTGTTGCTGTCTTCAACTATATTCTGGACACCTACCTGGCTGCATCTGGAACGGCATTTGCAGCCAATACGTTTTTGCGTAGTGCGTTTGGATGCTCCTTCCCACTTTTTGCCCACCCGATGTTCATCAATTTGAGGATTGAGTGGGCAGGTACTTTGCTGGGGTGTCTTGCTACGGTGTTGTTCCCGGTGCCCATTTTGTTCTACATCTATGGAGCGCGCCTGAGGAGCAGATCGAGGTACGCGGTCAATCTAGACGACAAGAAGAATGAGGACGCGGAATCTGAGGTGTCAGCGCCTGAGCGCGACGGTGCTGAAACCGAGTCTGAGAAGCAGGCCGCGCCTCTGCAAGCGTAACTTGAATGAAACGCAATGCAACAACGTAACGCAGCCCAGGTGTTTATCGGCGCACAAGCAATGTGCTATTTTCGATTTTAATAATGCCGAGGCCACCACGATTAACATTTTAATAGCCTTGTTTGGTCGAACAAAGTAGAGAGAGAGAGTCTAAAACGCATGTACTGTTGATATATACACACACACACACACACACACACACACACACCTAGGCGAACAAATGTAAGCTGTGTCGTAAATTCTAAAAAGGACAAAGCTTCTTTTTTTGTATAAAGATGTTCAGGAGTAATAATGGAAAGGCTTTCCTCATTTAAGAGCCACTGGCGCGTTGGTCCGCTTGTTTATACCGAGCAGGATGGTAATAATGTATCCCTCGACCTTGTCCTTGAAGGCGAGCAGCAATCCTTGCACCAAGATACCCTTCGAGATTTGGGGACCAATGCCCTTGAACAGTGCGTGCGGGCCCTCCTCTTTGAAGAGGTAGACAAGGGCGTCAGCAAACGACTTGAACTTACGGGAGCTCTGCTGCATGACCTTAGCGACAATGAGCGGCTGCGTAGCGACGGTTGCCATGCTCTTAGACATAGCGCCGAGAAGGAAGTTTTCGGCGATGCTGAGGTGCGGCTTTCCAGCAAACAGGACGGTGCGCAGGCGTGCCGCCGCGCCGTAGGTGATACTAGGATTCACGACGAGAATGAGCGAGGCCTTGAGTCCGCGCCACAGGCCGCGCACGCCGTCGTCCTTCAGGACCTTTCTGCCGGACTCGAAGAAGCCCTCGCCGGCCGTCTGTTGCCGCGTGGTCACGACGGACACGGGGATTGTAAACAGTTGGGCGAGCGCGCCGGCCACGGCGCCGAGAAGCAGCTCAATTGCAGTCGACAGGTTCTGGCCGTTTGAGTAGCGCCGGATATAGAACGAGCGGATGAAGGCGTACCAGTAGAAGTAGGCGAAGTTAGTGCTCACGACGCCGACAAGCGAGCCGGCGAGCCCGTCGTACCACGACTTGATGCCGTTCTTTCTATAAAGCTGAGCGAGCACATCGAACGTGCCGTTGTAGTGGTACTTCTTGTCGCCGTGCTTCGCCTTCTCCTGCACCTGCACGCGCGTCTTTGCCAGGTCCAGCGGGTATACGATCGCGTTTGCGAGCAGCGCCGCCACGGAGCCGGCGAGGGCCTTTCCCCAGTCGGAGAGCACGACTGCACCAACCTCTTTGGATGGACCAATCGCCATTGCGGAAGCTCTGCCAGTTAGCCGCTGCGTGAATGGCTGGAGGAGGGTGCTGGTGCCATATATCGGCTGCTGCAGACCGGCTAAGCACGACCGTCAGCTGACCGGCTAGCCCCGCATTATCGACGCACCCGAGGTTATGGATAAATAAAGAAGACGCTAAGTAAAGGGCGTTGATTGTGCGCCGAAGCAGGCAGCGAGCACAGGCAAAAAGAAACGGCAATTGACCGCGGGTTTGTCGCAAGGTGGATAAGAAAGAGTGTGCCTGTGTTTGCAGCCGCCGCGTACTGGCCAAGCCGCCGCATTAACTGCTATGTTAAAAAACGTGAATTATACAATGTAGAGCATTGTTCTTCGCAATGCGGTGGTGCCGCCAACGACGACAAAGCCTAGCACCGAGCGGTTTTGACGCGCGCGCTCGCACTGCGTCGACGACGCGAGCACCGGCGCGACACTCGGCTCGTGATCGACTGACTAACGCGGCGGCAGCGGCGCCTTAGGGCGCGGACGCAGCGGCGCCAGTACCTGCTGCTGCGTGCTGGCCACGATGGAAGTGCTGTACGCGGCGATCATTCGCGGCCCGCAGACGCTGGCGGAGCGCAGCCAGGTGAGCAACCGCCGGTACAACGGCGTTGATCTGCGCACGCTGGCCATTGCGATTGCGGCGCAGGCGAAGCCCGGCGAGAAGGTGTGCGTGACGGCGAACCGGCTCACGGGCTACTATCTGTACCAGCAGAGCACGGGCCTTGTGATTGTGACAATTGGCGACGAGAGCGCGCCGAAGCGCATTCTGCTGCAGTTTCTAAAGGCCGTGGACGCGCGGCTGCAGCCCAACACAACGGATTACGAGCGCGTGCTCAGCGACGTGCACAGCGACGTGACGCAGAACCGCGACAGCATCCACCTGGCCAAGAGCGAGATCAACGACGTGAAGCAGGTCCTCATCAACAACATCGACCTGCTCCTCGAGCGCGGCGAGCGCGTGAACCTGCTGGTCGACCGCACAAGCGACATGTCACAGTCGGCGAACATATTCAACCGCCAGGCGACCCAATTGCAGCGGCGCATGTGGTTTCAGAACGCAAAGCTCATGCTAATGGGCACGGCCTTGCTTGCTGGTGGCGCGTTCGCTCTGATCAAGTTTGCGTAGAGGACAATTCGGGAGGTGGGGGCCGCTGGTGGTTCATGGATTTTAACGTTGGCACTAGCCGCAAAAGCTGCATTATTATTTTAGCGTTAGCACTAACTACCCAAATGCACCCAAAAGTTAAAAGCATTAGTTGAAGACTGACCTTCTTTTTTAGCACGCTTCGCTTCACGCAGGATTCATATTTTCTTCTAATTACTCGTAGTTTGGACGCCATTTTTTTTTGTTCTGAATTCGGGGCGCGCGGCCCTGGATTTTGCGTAGAACCGCGGCGGCGGCGAGACGCGTCTCGTCTCGTCCCGTCCCGTCTGCCTTTACAAAGCGGCGTGGTGAGCGCTGCTGACGTGATGACGGCCAAAGACACGCGAAGCGAAGCGAGCCGTTTCACAACATCAGCACGAGGAGGCCGCGAGCGGGTTGGGCGCTGACGGAGTTGGACCTGAGACAGAGGCTCTGCAAATGGCTCTGGTGAACCAGCTCAAGCTGCTCTGCTTGATTGTCGTCGTTCTCGTCGAAATCGCGGCGAACGTCGCGTACGTGAACCATGTTGTGCGCTTCAAGTCCGGCCTCAACAGCAACGAGACGCTGCGCCGCATGTGGGCGAAGCCCGAGCAGATCATCTTCCAGCCTGTGTTTGTGCCGCTGGCGTTGAGCCTTGCTGTGTGCGGCGGCGTGAACAGCCTCGCGCGCGGCGTCATGGTCGGCTTCCTGCAGGTCGTGGACGCGCTGCGCGTCCCGGGCGAGCTCTCGCTCTCGGGCGACTTCGCGGTTACTGTTGCCGGCACCGCCGCAGGCTCGGTCGCCGGCGCCGTCGTTTACATTGTCGACGGCGGCGCAAGCATTTGGTACGAAATAGCGGGGTCGCTGGCGCTCTCGCTTGTGTTCCCACTCGCGCGCATCGTCGGCCACGCACCGGGCTCGGTTTTGGCCCTCTGGATTGCCGCTATTGCCGGCATCGTCGTGTTCGTAAGCTTGTGGACATCGCGCGTCGTGGGGCCGCGCAGCATGCCCAAGCCGCAGGTCCGGCAGCTTATCCCCGCCCTCAGCGACGCGTCTGCTAGCACGTCCCGCTTCAGACTCGCCACGCTGTTTGCCGCATCTGTATTTCTCATGGCGTCTTTGCGCACTTGCGATTTCCTGCTCGTGCTCTACACAGAGCAGCCCCACTACGCGCAGGTCTACTTGGCGCTCGTGCTCCGCAACTTCGCGGGCTTCATGGCTCTGATCGGCTGCTCGTTCGCCGGAATCGTCTTAACAAACTACTCCATCATGAACCGCGTGTTTGTGTGGCAGTGGCCCTCATTGTTGACTCCCTTGTTGACCTCGCTATTTGTCGAGCTCATCCTTCTGTTCATGCAGCCGGGGCCTCTCAGCTTCGACTGGCCCACTGTCGTGCACTACGTGCGCCGCGTTCTCATGTACGCGGCGGCAGGATACCTTGGGGCCGCCGTGTACCTCGGCGTGCTGGCCAAGGCAGCTAATGAGGCGCTCGACCCCGGCGTCGAGGGCCAAAGCGAGCTGATTGTAGATGACGATGACGACTCGGAGTACGAAATAGACGCATGAGCACACGCAACATTTCTTTTTTACATACTAAAAAAATTGCATGAACTATTACAGCAACACTAAAATAAATCGAAATTGTATATCTGCCGACATTGACGCGCGACCCAGGACTTCAGAACTAGGCCCGCTAAAGGAGGTCCTTATTCCAGAAAACAAGTAGTTCAAGCCCAAGTAAGCTCTTGGCCGCCTCTATCACTACTACTACTGCCACCTACTACTGCCACCTACTATTTCTATAATTATCGCACCGCTCGCTTCGTTATCTTTTCGTGCATATGCGCATGTCACGTGGTGTAGCCCGGCGCTATTGCCCAACCCCCAAGACCTGGGCCAATTCCTGTGCCTCTCTCCACCTGGTAACAGCCGCGGCGTACTACTGAACTAATGGAGCGCTGAATATCTGTGGCGCTCGATGATAATCTAGCAATGCTTGCATCCGCTGGCGTGGCGGGAAACACCCCATCCCCATCGATGCCGACGCCAATTCCCACGTCCCAGACTACTGAGCCGGCGGTATATTATACAACAATTCAAGGATGGGTTGTGCCCGTTCAAGAAGGTGAAACTCTGCTCGATATCCACCTCCCAGGAGATGAGTACGGGCTTTTGTTCTATCTCACTATCATCACTGGTGAAGTCGTGTTTCTTTTACTAGCTGCTCTAATAACTTGTCGTTGGATCAAGAATGGTCCACATGCAATGGCGGCACCAGGCAGCGTACAGCGAAGCTGGGCCCAGATTCGCCAGCAGCGTGCGCCTTACCCAGCCGTGTTAGCTTGTGCGTTTTCTGTTGGTATACACTGGGTTCTCCGTAGCCTTCTCCCAGAGCTAATTAGCCTTACCGGTATAGTCTCTCAAACATTGCCGATCAAAATTCTTTGTGCTTTGGTGACCGCAGCTGCGTCCCCGTATCTTACTACCATTGTGTACCGACTAGGAGGCGGCTTACACTGCAAGTCGTGCGCGATATTTGCGTCCGCGGCTGCATGCTTGTCCGCAGGAAGCCTGGGCACACTTTCGTTGGTAGAGCAAAGCCTATTCGTGGGCCTAACTGTGTGGTTGGAGATGCTTTTCCATAGCTGGGCCGCACACGCTCGCTTGCCAGACACTTTGGAGCCTTTTACACGCCCTACGGCCGTGGGCCCGCGGCTGCGCAGATTAGGTCGAAGCATATTTATCGTCGCCCTTCCGCTCGCTCTGGTGAAGGCGCTCCGTATTTACGTCAATGAAGTGGTGCACGCTTTCATATACCCATACAGAGTTGCAAATTTACTTTCACGGATTTTGCTTTACTTCTCCTGTATGGTTGCGTCTGTGTTCTCTGTGAAACGTGAGTTTGCAGCCAGCGCATTCAAATGGCATTGGCCGGCGTACCTTACGCCAGCAGTAGCCCTCGCAATTTTCTACCTTGGCATCTGCGCGGTCTCAGCCGTTTCGAGATTTCCGTACTCTTTCGAATGGCAAGAACTTATCGTCGATTTTACGGTGCAAGGCGCATGTGGCCTGTTGGGTGCCTACGCTTTCCTTATATTTGCAGAGCGCTTTACGCCTCTGACCGAGCGTGAAGCGCCAGTGTTTTATTAGTTCCCGAGACAAACTGAATTTTGAAATCCGGCGTGTAATGGACACGCTGAAGATATTTAGACACAACGGTACTAGTTTGCAAGTTAATACTCTACATGCAGCCCCAAGCGGGCGTTGCCCTGGCCCTACGTACGATGCATGCAGGATCACGCGCAGATCCGCCCTAGTTTTCTATATATTGTGCTGGCACGGCGCTAATACAACGTACCCTCGAAACACAGCAACCCCTAAAACTTGCTTTATGGGTTCGTCAAATTCCGAGCCTGTTGGCTCCTCATCACAGCCGCATGGGCTCCTAATCGTTGCCATTGAGCTTGCCGCTTTGGCTGGTATTGCTGCTGCGGCAAAGCACGTTGTCCAATCTCGGTCAGGACTCCCTACACCACAAATTGCCTGCCGCGACTCGCCCCATTTCATCGATACGTACTTCCATCCCGCGGAACGACCGCTACTGTTTGCTCTTGCATTAAGTCTAGGTTTTTCGGATGTTGCCACAGGGCTCGCAACCATTCTGGCAACATGGCTTTCTTTTTTTGTCGGACCGGTCGCAGGTATTTTAGTTGTGCTGGGCAATGTTTTAGCCCTGGGATTCTCTGGCCTCATTGCTGTACTGGTATACCGAGCCAATGGTGGAACCAATTGGAAAACCTGTGCTGCAGCAAACACGGTCTTAACCTGGCTCATGAATTTGTTGGGCTATAACATTTCCCATCGCTGGTTGGCCCTGTTCGCCCTGTTCTTCCTATTCATCTTTCAAGTGCCGTTCTATCTGCGTGGTGCGTATCACCGCGTGCCCGAAGAATTGTCGGCTTTCACCCAGACGACTACGAGCGAAACAACCCCGGCCAAAACTGATCACACAACCCTTTATATTTCAGGGTTATTATCCTTGGTGCGTCTGCTAACGCTCAGTTTGCCTGTGCCGGAGTCTATTGAGAGCTCTTACACTTTGCTTTTGTCGGAGCAGCTTTCGTTCTTTATTCTGCTCTCCTTGTCTGCCCTTGCATCCGTTGTTTCTGTTAAGCATGCTTTTGTGGCCGGTAACTTCCAGTGGCAGTGGCGTGCGTTTTTCACACCATTGGTTCCTATCATACTGGTCGACCTTGTGCTACGAATTTTTACGTTCGAATTCAACGAACTATCCTTTTTCGAGACCTTCATCGCGCCGTTGCCAGGTAAGGTGTACAGCCTCGCAGGCTACGGTGGTACGGGAGTGCTGGGCGCCATCATTTATACACGAGCGCTTGCAACGACTTCGCAAACAAGTGCTCAGTAGCACTCAATTCGAGTTTCTTCCGCTCTGGTGCTAGACCCCTAACTCTCGCCTGTGCTCCTAAGCTTCAATCCATTGTTCACATCCTTTTAAATGCCACCGGTTTTGCTCGGTGCATCACTCTCTGCACCCATTCCGACAATGGCACGACGCTAATAGTCCTTTTAGTAAAAAGAGGTACCTATGCATTATGCTTTGCTCAGTGATTTACAATAAGAGGAGATGGTTTTTTGACATGCATATTTGGACCTTAAGCGGCATTGCCCTTTCGTAAGACAGGTGTGCACTATTTGGCGCTACTTGGGCCTGTACTTTAACAGCTTATGACCCCTAGTCTCTGTCACTTTTATCGAAAGTACGCTTCTCTATTATTACTTCTCTGAGCACTACCAGTGGCAATGGCATGCAGTTCTCATTTCAGCTGTTCCATCGTTGTGTGCTTGGTATTGTGTATGTAGAGGTCAGTGCTCTGTGCCCGATAAGAAATACCCGAGTGCCGATTTGGTAGAGCTGGTTTATACTGTGACCGGTGACGGTTCTAGTGGAGTGCTTCGTGTTTATATTTATCTTAAGCTCGCCGAAAATGCTCCAAGTGCGTACTTCACATAACCACTGACCCCGTTAGCGATGAAAACTGCGCTGCTCCCCGACGGGAACACGGCTAGTAGGCGGGTTGCGTGCATGGAACGGATGAAACAAACAAATAATAAGCAAACGGGAGAGAAAAAATATTTACAATTGAAACAAATAATTACGGCTCGAAATAGTTATGTTATGTTGAATAAATATGACGTCGCTCGCCACAACACGTTGTGCGGCGTTATATCTATCCCGCCAGTAGAGCCGATCCTAGCCTGCCGATCCTAACCTGCCGTTCTGAACCTGCCGTTCACGAATCTCTCCTCAATGACTACATCAAATGTATACCCTCTTGTGCTTTTCATCGAGCTGGTTGTACTATCGATATATGCGCATCAGGCCCGTGACATACTCAGAAGCTCGGGATTCAATGACACGAGCACTGTCGAACGCGTCTGGTCGCGAGCTCGCGAAATCTGCTTACAGCCTGTTGCACAGCCACTATTGTTCGCCTGCATGATGCACTTTGGGGCCTTTGCACTTTTGTACAAACTCGCAACTATTGTCACCGAATTTGTGGGGATTAAAGTAAATCCCAATTATGACGCCACGGAATCTGCGCTTGTCACCGCTCCAGCGGCTATTGCCACACCTATAGGCGGGTCAGCGTTTCTCGCTCTAGTCGTCTACCGCGTGAGCGGGGGGACTCATAGGATATTCTTTATTTTGGCGGCAATAGCATCTCTAGTGTTCTGGAATATCGATTTTATTGCTCCTCAATTTGATGGTTTGGAATGTTTGATACCCATCGAGCTTCCATTTTATGCCTGGGCGGCCTTCAAACCCCTGCCAGCAACGGCAAGGCGTTTGCGCAGCTCCTACGAGCAGCCGAAATCCGCCGGGCTCTGTCATACCATGTTTCACACTTTAGGCCTCATAGTTATTCCACGAAGCTTTGCAGTATGTGTGAATGACTTTGCTGATAGGGGTATATACATCCACAGACTTGCGGCCTCCGTGTCCTACCTTGTCGAGTTCTCTGGGAGTGCTGTAGCTTCGGTCATGTCCGTGAAAAGCGCGCTACTTGCTGAGCACTACCAATGGCAATGGCGCGCGTTTCTCGTTCCGGCTGTTCCATCGTTGTGTGTTGGTATTGTGTTAGCAATAGCGAGTGCTCTGCCCGACAAGGAGTACCCGGATGCCGACTTCAGAGCGTTTATCTACACCGTAGCCGGCGACGGCTTTAGTGGAGTGCTTGGTGTTTACTTGTATCTCAAGCTCGCCGAAAACGCTGCTGCAATACATACTTCACGTAACCACGGGCCCCGTAGACATCTGATGGAAACACAGCTCAAACGCGAGTAAATGAATCTAGAACTAGTTAGTTAATTCGAGCATTGTTCCCGTCGTAGAGATCACTAGTAATCCTCTCGAACAATAGCGGTAAACAGAGCCGGACCGGACCGGACTGGACCTAGCCCCGGTGGGGGGAGGGGAGGCACGCCACATGTCGGGTCACCTGATAAACGTCTGTGCTTAGATGACGCGCGGCATCAGCCTCCGCGCCTCGCAACCTCAACAACCTCCACCAGCACAGCGGCAGTCCTCGAATCTGCACACGTTTTTTTTTTGCGCATGCCGGAGGTCTCAACAACAGCTACTGCGCTCCCGTCGGCCACGGCGTCAGGCAGCCCCTACGGCCCCGGGCGCGGCGGGCTTCCAGACGAGGTTGTGGTTTCGCATGGGTTCCTGTGGTATCTGATCGTGCTTATCGTTGAGCTTGCGTCATTGGCCGGCATTGCGGTGCTGACTCGTTACACCGTCCAGTACCGTTCGGGCCTCACGGAGCCCGACAAGATCCGGCGCATTTGGGCGCGGGCCCCGGAGATCCGTTTCCAGCCGGTCACGCGCCCGCTAGTATTCGCCGTGGCCACGAGCTTCGGAGCGCAGACGGTGATCCACGCCCTTGCCGCTGCACTCCTGTCTCTGATTGGGTTCAATGCCGGCCAAGGCACGGGGCTCGGCTTTGTGATCGGCTATGCGGCCCTGGGCTTTTCGGCGCTCATTTCCGTGCTGGTTTACCGCGTGAGCGGCGGCACTAATTGGAAGACTTGTGCGTTGGCGACTACCGGCTTCGGCTGGTTCATGACCGGCATTGTCTTGAATCTGTCTTTGGGAATGTATAATCTACTCGGCGAAATAGCGTCGCCGTTTGCGGCGTTCTGGATCCTGGCCGTCGGGTTCCTCGTAGTGCTCGTGCTTTTCCAGACGCCATTCTACATTTGGGGCGCGTACAAGCGCGTGCCTGCGACGGCTAGGCTCATCTACAACAACTCAGTCGTGCCGAACTGGGTCAAGCTGGACCGCACAATGCTCATGGTCGCTGGCCCGCTCGGGTTTGTACACATCATTTCGTTCTACTTGTCCAGCATGTTATTGTCCCCCACTTACATATCTCGCGTCGTGAGCTCGCTGGCCGTCATTATGCTGCTGTCGTCGTGTGCACTGGCTTCAATGATCTCTGTGAACCGTGCACTGCTGGCAAATGAGTTCCAGTGGCAGTGGCGGGCGTTCCTCACGCCTGCTGTGCCGCTTGCGATCATAGATCTTGTGCTGCGCCTTCTGGCTGTTATTTTTGGCCAGGAGTCGTTCAGGTGGCTCTTCTACCAGCTGCCGCATCTGTTCCTCAGCTACGGCAGCAGTGGTGCACTCGGTGCGATTGTCTATCTCAAGCTCGCTGAGAAGTATGCGCAGACCCACATCGATGAGGATGTTCTCGCTCAAGACGATCTGCTGGCGGAGTTTGAAGAGGACGAGGACAACGAGGAGCTCGAGGTGTAGCCGCATTCTGCCGCGGCGCCTTCTGTACAGCCTTTTCGCAGCCTTACGTGCATAAATGGTGGGATGTCATTGTATAGCGATTCAATCTATTGGTCAATTGCAAAGGGAAGAAAGAAAGAAACCAGAAAAATATTAAATTCGTACGTATATGCGCGCGCATAACGCATAAATTGTGGGCACGCGCAGGCCCATTCTTCTCGGCTTAACACTAAGCGGAGAGGGTGGATGATGAACAGGTCTGCGTATATGCTGGGTTAGGGTGCTAGCCATATTGTGCAACCGCCCATTTCGAAACCTGAAAAACCTCGCCATTGTTGCAGTACGAGCTTGCATTTGACGACAATGGTGCGGCCCACAAAAGTCGGCGTCGTTGTCTCGCAAGGCAAGATGGACAAGACCGTCAAGGTGCGCATCCGCAACACGAACTGGAACCGCCACGTGTCGAAGTACATTGTGAGCCACCGGAACATGCTTGTGCACGACCAGCTGAACAAGTGCCGTGAGGGCGATGTTGTGCGCATTCAGTATGTGCGGCCGCTGAGCGCCAAGAAGTCGTGGGCTGTGGCTGAGTTCATGCGCCTCAAAGGTTCGAGCTGGGAGAAGTACAAGCAGGAGATCCCCGGCGAGGTGCGTCGCGACGAGGTGCAGAAGCTCGACGACTTCTCGCAGCTGCGCCAGCAGCGCACGGCTGCGAACGGTGAGGCGCCCGAAGTGGTTGATCTGCGCGGAAACGAGGCTGCGCGCGGCCGCGTGAACCTCGACATCGACAACATGGAGTCGCAGATCAGCAACATCGCGCAGCAAATCTCGGGCCTGTCGTTCATGTCGGCCGAGGCAAAGCGCATTCTCGACGAGGAGCCGAAGCGCGCGCACGAGATCCTCACCGGGCTGGGGAAGGACCCGGCTACGCTGAACCAGAGCATCAAGCGGAACCTCATACGAAAGCATCTGAACAGCACGAGCACCAAGTCCGCATAGAGTGTTATCTATTCCACTTACTCGACCGCATGTACATACTAATGAGACCTAAATATTTCCCTCTGCTGAGCGGCTTCGCCCACGGCGCTGCAAATGCTACGCACTACCGATGCTCCACAGCACCAACGTACCACCAACGCGCCACCAACGCACTTTACATACTCAGATGAGTGTTTAACCATGTATTTACATCCATTTTTTGTTTGTCCTTTTTTAAAGCTCGCTAGCTCCGGCGCTCCCGCTCTTTATTAGCGCTCCAGCTCTCCAGCGGTTTAACTCCCAGCGGTTTTTATTCCAGCGGTCCCTCATGGGGGTAACGCGTCAAAGGGTCAGGGTCGAGGCTACGAGCCCGGGGGGGGGGGAGCTAGTACTACTGCTCGTGAGCACTCTACTACTTAATTATCGACGCAGCGCCCGTGGAGCCCGCCTCGATATGTCTGCGTGGGGAGCCGTAGATGACAGTGCAGACAGCGGGCTGGACGCGCAGAGCTATGAGTTCGACATGGAGCAGGTCCTAGAGCTGGCCGCGACGGATCGTGAAGCGGCCGGCCGCGACCTGCAGAAGGCGCTCACCGAGGCGGCCCAGAACGGGAACGAGGCCGTGTTGCACGACATCCTGGGCAGTAACGAGGTCGCCGCGCTCGTGGACGTCAATGCGAAGGACGACGCAGGCAGCACGCCGCTCATCTACGCTTCCTGCTTCGGCCACGAGCAGGCCGTGGCCGAACTCCTCAGGTTCCAGGCCGACCCGAATCTCCAGGACCAGAACGAGTGGACCGCGCTTATGTGGGCCGTCAACAACAACCATCTCGGCATCGTGAAGCAGCTGCTTGCCGCCGACGCTGACGTCTCCATCAAAACCGGCACGGGCCGCACCGCCTTCGACCTGCAGATGTCCTCAACTTCAGCAACCTACATGTACCTCACATCGCATGGCTACATTCAGCCAAACCAAGCCGGACAGGAAGACCTCGGTAACGACCTGTACGAGGCGGCCGTGGACCCCAGCGAGATCGAGGCGCAGTTCGCTGAAAACCTAAAGGAAAGCGCTATGACGCTGGGGTTCGGCGCCGCCTACGAAGCCGACGACGAGCCCTTCGACAAAGGCTTTGGCGAGGACGAGGCCATGAACGTTCCGCCCGTGCGGAAGCCCGAGGAGCAGGTGGCCATCGAGTTCGACTGGTCCGCCTTTAAGGTCAAGGACTCGCTGGCCCTGCCGCGCGATGCGGTACCCCAGTTTCTGGACCTCGTTATCACCGATATGAAGCCAACGCTGCAGAAGAACCAGATCCCGGTCAGCGCAAACGCGCTCTTTCTTGCCGCACGCTACTTTTTCTTCTGCGGCACCGAGGAAAGCTTTACGGCTATGGTTAGCCCCATTGGCCGGCGAGTCGAGCTGGCGGTTCAGGACCCGATGCATAGAGGCGATCTCGCCTACTTGTCGTACTGGCTCGCCAACACTGAGGTCTTATTGTACTATTTGCGAAGGGATGTCTCGCTCGAAAAGGCCACGCGTAATGATGTGCAACACACGATAGAATCTTTAGTGCGCGAAATCAGCCAACAAATACAGAACCACACGGAGCAGCTTCTTCTGCCCCTCATTGGGCCCTGCTTGCTCGACTACGAAAGCATCCCCGAGTACGGCAAAGTCGAGTATCGCGACGAGTGGAGGCTGTTCCGTGCGGCAAGCAAGCATCTACGAAACGATGATGACCTCGTTCAAAAGCGCATGCTGCCTCCATCGCAGGCCACGCTAATCAAGAACCCGGGTCCGCAACGCGTGACAGCAGTGCTATCGTCGCTGCTCCTTCTCTTCCAAATCTATAGCGTGCATCCAGTCACGCAGCTGCAGATCATAGCCAAGCTGCTTTACTTTGTGTCGTCGCGGCTGTTCAATACGATCGTCTCGTCTCGCAAGTACCTCAACCGGCGGCGCGCAATGCAGATTCGTTTGAACGTATCTATTCTCGAGGACTGGTGTCGCAACCAGAACTTCCGGCCCGACTCCGTCGAGATAAACGGCAAACCTTACTTGTACAAGTCGCTCATTGACGTTGGGCGCACCTACCTCGCGCCACTAGTCCAGATCCTGGCGTGGCTGCAAACATTCAGTGGCTTTGGCTCAGACTTCACGACTGTAGTGTCCACCTTACAAGAGCTGAAGGCTCTGAACCCGAAACAACTCCTTTACACGGCGACACACTACCGATTTGAGACGCGCGAGGCTCCGTTGTCGAAGGACTATAAGCATTACTTACAAGAGCTTGCGAGTCATCACTCGCGAGCCTCAGAAACGGAGGCCGCAATCACTACCACAGCCTCGACTTCGAGCGCTTCGAATGCACCAGATAGTCTGGTTGATCTCAGCGACTCGCTCGCCACAACGTCGCCATTGGGCAAGTCGCCATCCGAGAGCTGCGTCTACGTCACGTACGAGCTTCCCATTGCTGAAGATGTGCACATAGATCCGGACCTGCCCCTCACCGAGCACGTTCCCGTGCTGGACGAGGGACTGCAATTTTGGGGCGGCGGCTTCGGCTTCACCCAAACGCACACGGGTCACTTTTTCGTTCCATACATACCGAGCGATCTCATCGAGGCGCTTACTGCTAGTGGGGCCGCGGATGAGGAAGAAGTTACGCAAGACGAGCGCAATATGGAGGTGGAGGAGCCCGAGACGGCTGGTAAACGCCCTGCATCCGGGAACGAGCCGCTTGAGCCGCAGGCTTCATGGCAACTCGATAATGACGACATGGCTGATATGGCCCCAGTGTGGAATTAGCAACAATAGTGCAGCAGCAGCGGCAGCAGCAATGGCACCGGCATCAGTAGCACCAGCAGAAGCAGGCCAAAGCAGTAGGCCATGAACCAGCTGCGAACCAGCCAGTTCTCTTTTTTTTTTGCATAATATTACCCACCCGAGAGGGTGGACCTTAATGTTCTCGTTACCTTCCTGAAAACCACATGGCGCTCAATTAGGAGAGGCAGAGTGTGTGAAGCGATTTTAACAAGGATGCAAAACACACCTTATATCTCGAACCTAGCAAGACAAGTACATAAACAGCGTAATTAATCACTATGCTCTTGTATTGAGCAATAGCGCAACAATGAGGCCATATAGACCCAGGACCTCGGCGAAAATCAGAATGAGAACCATGCCCACAAACAGCTTGGGCTGGACCATGATCCCTCGCACGCCGGCGTCACCGACGATGCCTATTGCGTAGCCCGCGGCCATGCTTGCAAAGCCCACGGAGCAGCCCGCGCCGAGATGCAGAAAGCCAGTAAACAAAGTGTACGGCTGCTTGGGGCTGATGCTGCCGGCAATGAGCACGCTCACAACAAGCCCGTACACGACGAGAATACCGCCGAGCACTACGGGCAGAATGCTCTTCATGACGAGCTCCGGGTGGAACGCGCCGATTCCAGCAATGCCGACGCCGCTCTTTGCCGTGGCATAGCCCGACCCGACTGCGCTGAACGCCATGGCAGCCGCGCACCCGGCGAAGCCCAGAAACGGGGCATACGCCGGTGCGAATTCCGACTCGTAGGCAACCAGCGACATGTGTTCCAGCGGCGGATACAACGACGCTTTTGGTCTACTTCGAGGATAGAGGTGTCAGTATCCTGAGCTTGGGCATTGTCCGTATCGCGGGCCCCCACCGAACCTAAACCTCAATTGTCATGGCGGTGATAAGTTACTGCGCATGATAACAAGCACTTTATGATGAACGGCGTAGCTTGACGGCGACACTAGCAAATAAAGCTGAGTCCAATTTTAGGCGACAATTGTTTGTATCATCTATGCTCAAGATAAATTGGGAGATTGGGTCGGTGTTCAGATGTTTCTGTAATTTTTTTTTCATTAGCTTGTAACTTTCTTTTTTACGTGAGAGGCGTACATAGGTGGGCCCTATCTGCCACACTCGATGATAGAATCCAGCCATTACCGAAGATTTGTTCATAAGTTTGTTATTGTGGAAACATACTTGCTTTATCCATGTCTATCATCTCATAGCTTAAGCTTGAAAGGGAAATCGGAATAGCACCTAAACATTGTTTCTCACTCATAGACATCATACAAGTCTTTTTTTGTAAATAATATATAGATACATGTCCCGGTTATTGATTTTCTTTTATCACAGCCTAGCTAATCTCCATAGCGCTCTCGTCAGTGGCCTTCGTCTGTACGACGCCGCTAGCAATGAGCCCGTCTGTTTCCTCGCCAAGGAACTGCACGCTGCGCTTTGCGTCGAGGAAGAGAGTGTAGGACCGCTTCACGTCAGCGACCTCGACCACCGGAGAGCGTCGTTTCGCAGCAATGAGGTTCGCGGTCGAGATCAGGTTTGCTGCGTACCGCAGCGAGGCCTCCTCGCCGATCTTCGTGAGAATGGCCAGGGCATCAGCATGCAGCTCGACCTCCTCCTCTTGGGCGCGGATGGTTAGAATGGCCTTGATCTCGTCGGCGTTGTAAGACTCCGTGGCAATGATAATAATACGGTCCAAAAGGTCGACTGGCAGTCCGTGTGCACTCTTGTAGTTTGTGCCGCGCGTCTTGGACATGCCCCGGTTCGTGGCC
Source organism: Entelexis vaccinii (assembly GCA_004125185.1). Lineage (NCBI taxonomy): Eukaryota > Fungi > Ascomycota > Dipodascomycetes > Dipodascales > Trichomonascaceae > Entelexis > Entelexis vaccinii. Next base: position 208,435 of record NRDX01000005.1, on the reverse strand, counting down.
ATGATGACGATAGGCGCGAGTTCGTCCTCCAAAGCACGATTAATGAACGAGAAGCACTCGATGTCAAGCATGTGCACTTCATCAACGAACAAGACACCCGGCACGATTTCGGCCTTGCCCTCTTCCTTCCATTCGCCGATCTTTGTGTTGATTTGAGACCGCACCTCTGGCCGGATCTCGCCCACGTCTCCGCTGAACAGGGCGAGGAAGCCCTGCGTGCGCGAGTTGATCACATCTATCTCGTGCAGCGAGACGGTGTGGACGACCTCCTTGCGTCGCTGCAGCTCGCCTTCTGGGCACTGCACGAATTTTGTGTCGGCGCCCATGGCGTCGTAGTCGCGGCTGCGCGCGTAGGAGCGGCCGAGCTTTGTTACGCGGCCCGTCGCCTTATCGATGGAGATGACGTCGCCGGCAATGACCTTTTCCTTGGACAGGCCGTCGATCATCTTGACGCCGAGCTCGTAGATTGTCTCCATGTCCGTGGTCTTGATGGTGAGCTTGCCCTGCTTGTGGCCACCAGCAACGCTGCGGTCTATTTGGATCTCGACGACCTCGCCCTCGACGATCTCCGTCTCTTCCTTGATGCGCACGCCAATCGACCGGCGGAACGCCTGCGTGAGCGCCTCCGTCTTCGACACGTCGAGGCTGTACAGCTCGCTGCCGCTGATGGACGTGAAGGGCACGTCCGGCCCCAGGGACTGCGAGATGCCCATGGCGATCGCCGTCTTGCCTGTTGACGGCGGGCCTGCCAGCAGGGCCGCGCGGCCGGCGATCTTGTTCTCGCGGATCATGCGCAGAAGCACGCCCGCGGCCTTACGCGCGCGCAGCTGTCCGACCATTCCCTGGGCCTCGGGCAGCGGCTGCAGCTGGTCCTCGTCGAGACCGAGGCCAGTGATGTGCGAGTGCGCGGCAATCAGATTGAGTCCGCGCACCTCGTTTGCGTTCTCGCTCGTGGTGGCGATGGACATTGTCGGGGGAAAAAAGGGGGGGGTGAGAAGAACTAAACGCTGGCTAGCTAACGCAGCCGAAACGACGACACAGTAATAATAAATGAAGAGAGCGAAAAATGTGGCCGCGGGATACGCGTATCGCCGCCGCCGTCCCAAGTCCCAAGTCCCCACGTCCCCAAGTCCCCAAGTCCCCAAGAATTTACTACATACGATGTTTTCTTTAGTACTTAGAGGCGTTAGTCGTAACCGAACCCAGGCCGGCGCCCAGCCCAGCCCCAGGGGCCCAGCTTAAGTAGCCAGCCCGCCAGCCAGCCAGCCAGCCAGCCAGCATCAAAGCAGCGAAAGCGCTTAAATTTTTTGGCACCCCGCGACAGACGCCGTGCGGACTTAGGACCATGCTTTCGTACATCTGGGCCTGTCTCACATGCTCCGAGGCCCCCTCACTCCGCATCAACTCGCACGACTACTCAATTGTGCGCCTGTTGGGGGAGGGCGGCTTTGCGTATGTGTATCTTGTGCGTGAACAAGGCTCGGGCAAGCTGTATGCCCTGAAAAAAATACGCTGCGTGCTGGGCGGCGAGAGCGTGGCCAGCGCCATGCGCGAGGTCGAGGCGTGCCATGTATTCCAGGCCTCGGACCGAGTCATTTCGTGCGAGGACTCGTACGTGAAGCAGGAGCAGGACGGCACGAAAACGGTGTTCATTCTGCTGCCGTACCTGTCGAGCGGCAACCTGCAGGACCGGATCACCGAGAACATTGTTGCCAACACGAGCTTCCCCGAGCCGGAGGTCTGGGACCTGGCGCGCAGCATTGCCGAGGCGATCAGCGTCATGCACCACTACCGGTCGACCGGCGAGCGGCGGCGGTCTGCGGCGCGCATCGGCCGCGCCGAGCAGCCCGAGGCCGAGCGGCTGCTCGACGGGGAGCACGGCGACTCGGCGTCGCCCGCGTCCGAGCTGGCCGAGCTCAGTCCCTACGCGCACCGCGACATAAAGCCGGCAAACATCATGTACGCCGGCGGCGACAACAACAACAACAACAACAACAACAACAGCAGCAGCAGCAGCAGCGACGTCGTGCTCATGGACCTTGGCTCGTGCTCGCCCGCGCGCGTGCATGTGGCGACGCGGCAGCAGGCGATTGAGCTGCAGGACATTGCCGCCGAGCACTGCACGCTGCCGTACCGCGCGCCCGAGCTGTTCGACGTGCGCACGGGCATCCGCGTCGACGAGAAGGTCGACGTGTGGGGGTTCGGCTGCACGCTGTATGCGCTCATGTACTCGGTGTCGCCGTTCGAGCGCGAGGAGCAGGTCGCTGGCGCGAACATCAACATCGCCATTGCGCGCGGCAAGTTCTCGTTTCCAGAAACGCCCGAGTACTCGCCCGAGCTGCGCAGCCTGGTTCAGAAGTGTTTGACTGTGAATGTGGCCGAGCGGCCAAGCATAGACGAGGTGCTCGAGCTCATTCACGCGCACGCACCGCCGCCAACTGGCAGCAGCCCTCGCCGCGGGCCAGTATAGTCCAGGGCTAGGGCCAGGTGTTTACGTGTCTTGTGCAACCACCACCGAGTCCCACCACCACTTTTTGCCCCGCGATCTTTGCTGTCATTTTGCCCCCGTCTGTTTCGTGGAGTTGCGCTCAGTGCTGTGGTTACTTTTTTTTTGGGAACCCACTTTTTGGCGCGGCTTGACTCGTGTGCTCTAATTTTGTGAACCCGAAACGTTACACCCGCACGCATATCGTGGCTTGGCCGATGACGATCGAGTCCGCGCAAACAAACTTCGCCGGCCAGAAGGGATGGAACGACCTGACCCCGGACGCACTGGCCGGCATTGATGCGCAGGCGCTGAAGAAGGCGCGCGGTGGCCGCGTGCGTCCGCGCCGCGTCGTGACGCCGGCCGTAGGCGCCGGCGGCGCGCCGCAGCCGCCGCCGCCGCCGTCGAACGTGATTCTCCCCGGGTGCCCGCCACCGCCGGTTAGCGCGCGCGCGCCTGCCGAGAAGAGCGCGCCGGAGCAGCTCTAAATTGCTTGAGGTTGCCATGTTCTCGGCCCGCGTCCTCTCACCCCTGAGCTGTTTGTAGTGCACTACGTTGATGCGCACTACGTTGATGCGCACTGCATCGACACAGCACTACTTCTGTATTTATTTCCACACTAACAATAATAAGCCTTTATTACGCACTTTGGGTCGCCCGCACCGCCGCACCGCCGCACCGCCGCACCGCCGACCTGCGCGGGCGGCGCGGCGATGCAGCCCAAATCGCCACTTCTATAACAACTACAACTAAATTTAATCTTTGACTCTAATCGAGCGCCGCGCACGCGCGCTGCATCCTCGCGACGAAACACAATTCCTCCACCTCGCTGCTTACCGTATACCGTCCCAGCTGGGCCGGTTCCCCTAGTCCTCCTCCTCTGTTTGGCGCGGGGACAAGGCGCGTTAGAACAACAACCACCACAACCACAGCCACAGCACCCGGCTTTTTTTTGCCTGAACGGTTTGGGTTTGACGCAGTGATGGAGGACTCGCAGTACACCCTTCCGGGGGTGATGCGGTACCTGCGGTCCGAGTGGCAGCGGCGCGAGCGCGAGAAGATAGAGTGGGACCTCGAGAAGGCCGACATGCGCAGCCGAATAGCCCGGCTCGAGAGCGAGCGGCTCGAGCTGCAGCGCGAGCGCGACGAGCTGCGGCGCCACCTCGACATCATGGCGCACCGCATCAAGGCGCCGGACGCCGAGACTGCGGCAACAGCTGCGGATGCTGCGGACGCTGCAGGTGCAACAACAACAACGGCAGCAGCAGCAGCAGCATCAGTATCAGCATCAGCAGCGCTCGTGCCCGCGCACGACGCGGAGGCCGAAAACGAGCACGTCTCGGAGTCCATGCTGGCCACGGTCAGCGAGTCGCGCGCGTACTTGGGCCAGTGCATTGCCGACATCCGCTCGGTTTTGTGCCAGTCCGGCATGATCCAGGGCGACTTTGTGCCCATTGCGCCGTACCAGCCCGCGCTGGGCAGCCACCGCTGCGTGACGCTGGCCAACTTCGGCACGGCCGCGTCGGCCGTGACGGCGGTGGCTTTGGACCGCATCGTTGCCGGCACTGTCGACGGCGACGTGCTCGTGTGGAGCGACCCGGCCCAGGCTCCGCGCGTCATCGAGCACCACGCAGCGCCAATCAACTTCTTGGCCTACAGCGACGCCACGAGGTACCTGTTTGCTGCGACCGGCTCGCGGCTCGTGGCCTACAGCGCGGCCGAGCCGCTGGCGCGCGTGGCCGACATCGAGCTGCCGAAGGCAGTCGTTCTGTACCTCGCCGTGTCGCAGAAGGGCAACATGGTCGCGACCGTGCAGGAAAACGGCGTGTGCACGGTGTTCTCGCTAACCGACGGCGCGCGGTTCGACGAGCTGAGCCGGCCGTCGACGAGCGCGCGCGCGTGCTCGTTTGTAGAGCTCGAGGGCGAGATGCACCTCATCATTGCCACGTCCGCGGACCCGGCCGAGCCGGCCAGCGCAAACGAGAGCGGCATTTTGTTCGTCGACCCGCTCACGGGCCAGCGGCTGAAGAAGATCGTGTTCACGTCGGCAGCCGGCATCAGCGCCCAAGCAACCACGGACGAGATCGTTGTGGTGGGCACCGACAATGGCGACCTGCGCGCCATTGGGCTGGCCAGGGGCGAGACGATTGCCGAGGTGCCGGCGGCGCACCGCGGCGAGATCACAAGCCTCACGGTTGTAAAAAATGACACGCTGCTGTCCACAAGCACGGACGGCCGCGTGTCGCTATGGTCATTACCGGATCTGCTGTGGAAGGGACGGCTGTTCAGCCACGACAGCGGATACGGAGCATTGAGCAGTGCGCGGCTGCAGGACGGAATCGCCATTGGCGGCGGCGACAGCCTCATCCGCGTTTACCGCGAGCAATAGAGCCCCTGTTTGGGGGGGGTGGGGGGCAACAGAATAAAGGGTCATCTCATCATAATTGTTTTTTTTTTTACACGCACACACAACAAACAGGAACTCAAGCACAAACACAAACACAAACACAAACACAAGCACAAACATAAATACGGGAAAAAGTAGGAGGTCGTAGTGTGAAGTCGAGCGTACGAGAGAGCCGGCGTACCGTTTATGTCGCCGCAGCTAATTTCAGTCGCGCGCGCGCTGGTTCTTCACACTCCTTGCCTCTCTTTTGTCCATTTTTGTCTTACATTAATATTTAAGGCTTAACAATTGCATGCTGCTTCTTTCTCATGTCTCGCGTGACGGCCTGGTAACCAGACTTGATGCTCTGCACACTGCGGCGCGAGCCGCACGAGTTGCACTCCAAAAAGTAGAGACGGTTCTCCTTGAGCAGCTTCGTGTTCACGCTCTTGCACGTCTTGCATGTAACGTACTCAATGATGTATCGTCGCAGCACGCCCTCAATGCCCTTCTGCTGGTAGCGGCCCTTAATGACAAGGCGCTGCGAGCCGTCGACAGAGCCCGAAGTGCCGAGTTCGGCAAACAGGTAGTGGATGATGTGTTCCATGGGGCGGTGCATCTTGTCGGCGATCTGCTTGATGTTCGAGAACAGCGTCTTTTTGTTGCCGTCGCGGCCGACCACCGGCGGCGGAATCTTGTACTTCACGCCCTGGCGGTCGCTGGCCATCTCCGGGTTGTTTTCTCGCAGCACCTCGAAGAAGCGCTCAAGCATATTAGAGTACGACACGTCCTGCACGCCGGCGGGCGTTTGGTAGCCGATGTGGATCTCGAGGCCCTTCGGGCCGTTGTCCTCCTCGGCGCGGGCCTCCTTCGCGAGCGCCTCCTCGGACTCGGCGCTGATGCCGGCCTCCTGCAGGGCGGCCTCGAAGTCGTCGACGGCCGACGCGGCGGCGCTCTTCGACTTCTTCTTCTTCTTCTTGAACTCGAACTCGCCGCTCGCGTCGAGGTCTAGCGACGCCACCTGCTCGGCGACGGGCTCGGGCGACGCGGCCGCCGGCTCGTCCTCCGCCATGAACGCAGGCTTGCTCTTGCTGCTCTTCTTCTTTTTCTTGATGCTGGGGTCAAACAATGCGTCCGACATTGTTGGCTATAATAATTGAACTATGACCGGGTGAAATTTTAAATAAGCCTGACTGACTGATTCACCCACCGCCCTTCCTCCCACCCAGCTTAGAGCGGCAGCAGCCCGTGGGTGGGTGGTGTCATGTGATGCACTGCTCGGGGGGGGGCCTGCGTATTTGGGCAGCCGGCGTGTTTATGCATGTTAAGCCGGAGTAAATGAGTAAATAAATTGAAGTGGTGTGTATAAAATTAACTCGCAAGTGTTCGGTGCAACTGGGTGTTGTGTGGTGGTGGTAATGGAGTGAAGGTTCCCCCCCCTCCCCTACGAGAGTGCGGCGCGAACCCAGCTTCTGAGGGCTTGGAGCTAGACATCGTGTGCATGCATGCATGCATGCGTCGACTTACTACTACATACGCGCACGTCGACGACAGCGGTTTCTTCTAAGTCGAGCAGTTTTGGCAGGATGGACGCGTCGGCGAGCGCGCCGGGCTCGGGCCTCGAGGCCGAGGGCGAGGCCGTGGGCGTGCGCGCACGAGTCAAGCAGTGTCTGCAGCAGCCGCTGCTCACGTCGTTCATTGCCGGGGGCGCGGCCGGCGCCGTGTCGCGCACGGTCGTGTCGCCGTTCGAGCGCATGAAAATCATCTTCCAGATCCAGCAGCAGACGCACCAGTACGCGGGCGTGCTTGCGACGCTTGCGCGCATGTGGCGCGAGGAGGGCTGGCGCGGGTTCATGCGCGGCAATGGCGTGAACTGCGTGCGCGTCGTGCCGTACTCGGCCGTGCAGTTCTGCGTGTACACGTACGCGAAGCGCGTGCTCGGTCCTGAGCGCAGCTCGCACTGGCAGGGCCGCGTGCTCGCCGGCATGCTTGCCGGCACGGCGTCCGTGGCCGCGACGTACCCGCTCGATCTTGTGCGCACGCGGCTGTCGATCCAGACGGCGCAGATCTCGGCGCATCTGAAGCGCGCCGACGTGAAGCGGCCGCCGGGCATGTGGCGGCTGCTTGCCGACATGTACCGCACCGAGGGCGGCGTGCGGTCGCTGTTTCGCGGGCTGGTTCCCACGACCCTCGGCGTCGCGCCGTACGTCGGCATCAACTTCGCCGCGTACGAGTACCTGCGCGACAAATGGTTCGGCGGCAACGCGCTTGTGGCCGGCGCCGTGTCGGGCGGCCTCGCGCAGTCCATCACGTACCCGTTCGACATCCTGCGCCGCCGCTTCCAGGTCAAGACCCTGAGCCAGGGCTCGCTCGGATACACGTACTCGGGCACCTGGGACGCGCTGCGCACGATTGTGCGCAAAGAGGGCTGGCGCGGCCTCTACAAAGGAATTGTGCCCCATATGCTGAAGGTTGTGCCGAGCATGGCCGCCTCGTTCTGGACGTTTGAGGCGGTGAAGCGCGGGATCAACTCTTTATAAATATCATCATTAGAGAAAAAAAAATATATATAAAATATAATCGCTCTATAGACATACACGACGCGCGGCGTTCCATCTTTCCTCCACCCATCGAGCAACAAATAATAATAAACGGTTTTTATCGCGTCCACCAGAGTAAACAGGCAAGGATGACCGGCCCGGCTCCACTAACTAACTGCAGATGCCTGACTGCAGACGCCTAACTGCAGACGCCTAACTGCAGACGCTTAAGCAGCGGTGCCGATACTTGTGCTGGTGCCGATCTCCCACCCGTCGCTCCAGTACGCGGACGGCGCCGACGACATCGACGGTACGGTAGAGTCCTGGAGCAGCTCGAGGTGGCGGTGCGCGCTCATGCCCTGCGGCGGCGCCGTGCTCTTGTACTTCCACAACAGAATGCGGGCAAGCATGCCCATGAACGTGCCGCCGGCGTCGTCACCGAGATGCGAGGGCATAGCGCCGCGCAATGCCTTCTGCTCCCAGCCCGGCGGGCCGTGCTCGCGCGCGCGGGCAAGGTGCGAGGGCAGCTGCGGCGGGTCCTGCTCCTGCGACGGGTCGTGGTGGTTGTGGTGGTTGTGATGGTCGTGGTCGTGGTGCTGCGCATCTGGCGGCGTGAAGTCCGGTGCAAACAGCGCGTCCAGCACAGTATCGTCCCACGCAAGATAGTGGCCAATGCTTTGGGCGGCGCGGCGCGTGAGCCGGCGCCAGAAGTAGATGCTATCGTCGCCGTGGTCGTCGCCATCGGCGGCAGGCGTAGTTGCGCGCTGCTGGAACTCGCTGAACAGAAGATGCGACTGCTCGAGGCGCCAGATGTTGATGCGTTCCATCCAATCGCCGCCGCCGCTACCACTCGCGCGTGCGCTGGTGCTGTTGTTGTTGTTGTTACTGCTGTGCGGCTGCGCGGCCGGCTCCACAAACGAGCCGTCGCCGTTGTGGCCCGGCAACGACAGGTCCGCGTCGCGCTGGCCGACGGTCTGCGCGGAGCTATGGAGGTCTGCGGCGTCGAGCGAGGCCAATTCGTCGGCCGGGCCCAAGCGCGGCGAAAACAGGACCCACTCGTCGCCGCTCGCGTCGTCGAGGGCGCCGGCCGAGCTCGGCTGCATTGAGCCGCTCAGCACGCCGGAGTCCAGCGACGGCGACGCGGGCGGCTGCAGCCGGTGCGAATACGTCTCTGCGGCATTGCTGCCTCGGAACCCGAAATTCATCTGCCTGTGTAGTTGACTAGGCGCTGCTGGCCCCCCTCAATGCGAGTTTCGTGGCGGCGGGCGAGGGTGGTGGCTATCTCCTTCGACTAGCTGGGCAGGGCCAGGGCCAGGGCCAGGGCCCAGAGGGGCAAGGTTCCTGGGCACGCCCGCCCGCCGCCAGCCAGCCAGCCAGCCAGCCAGCGCGAGCCAGCGAGCGATGTCGCTGACTGGTGGTGGTGGTCGTCGTCGTGGGTGCACGTGGCCAGCGCAAGCAGCACGCACGATCTGCGCGCGGCTGCGGTTGGCGTGTGGCGTTTGCGTGCTGGTTTTTGCGGCGCCGGCGCAGCGTCTTTTTTACGCGCGCATTGAGCTGGGCCCGCCTGCATTTACGGGCGCTTGCGCGAGCAAAGCCACACGCGTGCCGGTTGTGCAAATTTATTTATTCATTCATTCATTAATTTTTTTATCTCTGTAGTTCTAATTGCATATGCACGCGTCTTTATGCCCCATCTCGGCTTGCGCGTTGCCCTTGCGCGTTCCTGGTGTGGCGGCGCGCCGGACCGGAGCGGAGCCCATCGCAATGGTGCATTAACTAACGGCCTGCGCCACGCAGCAGCGTGCTCGCAATGGGGGAAAATCCCCCCACGACCCCGCATAGACCCGCTGCTGCCAGCCATAATAGGGGGTGGAGGTGTGCACGTGCGCGCTGCTCCTCCTCCTCCTCCCCCTACCTGGATTGCCCTGCCTGCCCTGCCTGCCTGCCTGCCCTGCCTACCCGCCTGCCCTGCCTACCCACCTGCCTACCCTGTGTAACTCCCACCGCTAGCAGGGGAGCCCGCCTTTGGTCGTATAGCGTACGAGCAAGCGTCACACAAGCGCCGGGGATTAAATAGCACTACTATTGGAGCTAGCCAACCAACCATCTCGAGTGCTTTAACTTAACCGAAAATGCGCGCGTCCATGATCCTCCGCCGCGTGTCCACGGGCACGAACAACCGTGCGCTGCCCACCGAAGTGTACGCGCTCATCATCTGCATGGCCGGCGTCACTGTTGCCGCAGGGTACCGTCTCTACAAGAACTACATGCACGAGGAAGTGCGTGCGGGCCACCAGAACCAAGAAACGGCGCGCCTGCCAGAGAACCACCACTAAATGTGGCTGGCCTCGTCCCCCACCATTTATTTGTATTTAACTCGCTCCGTCTTTTCTTTTCTTTTCTTTTTTTTTTTGTGTGTGTGTGTGTGTCGCTCTCTCCGCGTCTTCTTCCTAAACCCGTATAAAAAAGCCTGTGTAGTGCTAGTGCTGCTGGCGCGGCGCATCGCCGTTTCCGCAATAAGTCGTATCGCGAAGCGAAAAAAAGTGCGACCCCATCCCACGCCGAGTCCCACCACCAAACCAGCGCTCAGAGCTCAGAGCCGGCGCACGCAGCGGTTAAGCCCTCCTAAGCCGCCATGTACCACCTCGTGAAGGGCATATACACGAACCTGACGCGGCAGGAGGAGTACAGCGTGCTGATTCTGGGGCTGGACAACGCGGGCAAGACGACGCTGCTCGAGCAGCTGAAGCACCGCTACTCGCCGCGGTCGCGCCGCGACGCCAAGGGCCGCGACCCCGGCGCTGTGAACCTCGTGAACGCGCGCATTCTGCCCACCGTCGGCCAGAACGTGGGCAAGATCGAGTACAACAAGGCGCTGCTCAAGATCTGGGACCTCGGCGGCCAGGAGAGCTTGCGCAGCATGTGGGAGAAGTACTTCTATGACGCGCACGCCGTCGTGTTTGTTGTGGACTCGACGGACCGCGCGCGCATCGAGGAGTGCCGCGACCAGCTCGAGCAGGTCATCAGCAGCGACGTCATGGTCGGCACGCCCGTGCTCATGCTCGCCAACAAGCAGGACCGCGACGACTGCATGGAGGTCGAGGACATCAAGGAGATCTTCAACAAGATTGCCGAGAAGATGAGCGCGCGCGACAGCCGCGTGCTGCCTGTGTGCGCGCTCGACGGCACCGGCGTCGAGGAGGCGACAGAGTGGCTTGTGAGCCGGCTTGTGCGCAACAAGCAGCTGCGTCCGCCGAATCTTGTGTGAGCATAATGCTCTTCCGGCGCTGACGGGTGTTGCTGGACCTCCAGCTGCCTGTTCGCGGTCGCCGCCGCCGCCGCCGCTGCCGCTGCTGCCTTGTATATTATTCCGTTATTTATTGTTTGCGGAGCTGCTGCGGGCCGAGCCTCGCGCCTGCATTAGCAGCAGCTCCCCGATTTTCTTCTCTAAACTTTGTTACTGCCAGTGCTGGCGTCTACAAATAAATACACTGCATCATCATTCTTTCTTATACACACACCTGTTGTTCTGTGCGGGCAAACCGCCGAAACAATGCGGCCATGCGTTGTTCACAAGTACGTAGCTTTCGAATGTTCGACTCGCTTGCCACTTAATTGCGAGGTCGGCCTACGAAGCCGGCCTACGAAGCCGGCGTACCAAGCCGGCCTACGAAGCCGAGCCCAATAACGAAGGATAAGAAAGAGCCTTAGTTGCACAATAATAGCGCGCCGATCCACAACGTGCGCGCTGCGCGCGGCTGCCCTAGCCCTTATCGCCAAGCAGGGCCGCTGCTGCACGCACCTCCTCCACCTCCATTCCATGGTTTTGCCGCTGGTTTGCGCGAACTAGCTGCTGCATATGGACGCTGGACACAATCCTGCGCAGGTGCGCGGCGCGCGCGGCGCGCGCTTGAACCGCCTCGTTATTGCCTGGGCCGCAGTGGCCACGCTGGCGCTCGTCACTGTGCTGGGCCTGCTTCTGCCGGCGCGGGAATGGCTCGGGGCCCAGCCGAGCCGGCCAAGCCAGCCCGCGCTCGGGCAAAAACGCAACGTCATCTTCATGGTCAGCGACGGTATGGGCCCCGCGTCGCTGGCCATGGCGCGCAACTTCTATGAGCACACGCACGGCCTCGGCCTCGACACGCTGGCCATCGACGAGGCATTCGTCGGCAACTCGCGCACGCAGTCGAGCAACAGCTTCGTCACCGACAGCGCCGCCGGCGCCACCGCGTTCTCGTGCGGCCTCAAGTCCTACAACGGCGCCATCGGCGTCGACCCCGACGCGCGGCCCTGCGCGACCGTGCTCGAGGCGGCAAAGCTCGCCGGGTACCGCACGGGCCTGGTGGTGACGACGCGCCTCACGGACGCCACGCCGGCGTGCTTCGCGTCCCACGCGCACGACCGCAGCGAGGAGGACTTCATTGCCGAGCAGCTCGTGAACTGGCAGGGCGCGCACCCGTTCGGCGACATGGTCGATCTGCTGCTTGGCGGCGGGCGCTGCCACTTCCTGCCGCAGGGCACGCCCGGCAGCTGCCGCGGCGACGGCCGCGACCTCGTGAAGGACGCGCGCGCCAATGGCTGGCACTACGTCGAGGACATGGCCGGCTTCCGTGAGCTGCAGCTCGGCCGCAACGTGAGCCTGCCGCTGCTGGGCCTGCTCGCGCCGGGCGACCTGCCGTTTAGCATCGATTATGGACACGAGGAGCAGGCGGCGCAGCTGCCGCGGCTGAATGAGAGCGCCGTGACGGCGGCGCGCGCGCTGGCCGAGGCGACGAAGGACAGTGAGCACGGCTTCTTTTTGCTCGTGGAGGGCTCGCGCATCGACCACGCGGGCCACTCGAACGACGCCGGCGCGCAGGTGCACGAGGTGCTCGCGTTCAGCGACGCGTTTGCCGCAATGCAGCAGTTCGCTAAAGACGCCGACGTGCCAACCATCGTCGTGTCGACAAGCGACCACGAGACGGGCGGTTTGGCCGTGGCGCGCCAGGTCAGCAGCTCGTACCCGGACTACTTGTGGTACCCCGAGGTGCTGGCCAGCGCCAAGCACAGCACGGAGTACCTGGCGCGGAAGCTGCGCGAGTTCGAGGGCACGCAGCAAGATCTGCTGGCGTTCATCCAGAAAAACATCGTTGGCCGCGACGGGCTCGGGCTGCGCGACGTGACGGACGACGAGATCAAGTGGCTCGCGCGCTACCCGCGCGACGCGCAGGACAAGCTGGCGCAGATGCAGGCGCGGCGGGCGCAGATCGGGTGGTCGACGCACGGGCACTCGGCCGTCGACGTGAACGTGTACGCGGCGTCGAACCACGCGGCGGCGCTCGACGGGCTGCGCGGCCCGAACGAGAACACGGGCATTGGCCAATTCCTGCGGGAGTTTCTCGGCTTCGCGCCGCAGCGTCTCGAAAACCTGACGGCGGAGCTGCGCCGGCGCTTCGGCGACCAATTTGCTGCATAAATAACCGTAAAACTAGACATACGCACATATAAACACCCGTACATAAACACACGCATGCACTAACCAGGAACACCAAATTAGAACACCAAAATAGAACAGCAAAATAGAACAGAAACAAAATAGACTATACTACGGTGCATTCTAGCGGTAGTGCTCCTTAGCAGTAAGTAAGGCCCTAGCAGTAACGCTCTCTAGCAGTCATGCCTCTTAGCAACAATGCAGTGAGGCCTCTAGCAGTAAGGCCATCAAGCAATAGGCCCTCTAGGAGGCCATCAAGCAGTAGGCCCTCTAGGAGGCCCTCCTGCAGGAATGCTCCTCGCGGTGAGGCGATTACGCCACACCCTTGCCGACCTGCTCTATTCGCACACCAAGCTCGGTGTGGTTATGCAGCGTTTCGACAAGACCCTCGAGAATCGTGTTCAGGTCGCTGGGGTTGATGCCGGACATGAGGAAGTGCTCCGAGTACGTATTCGTGGCCGGCTGCTGGTTCGGGATGTTGAAGATGAGGTCGTTCACTAATGACTCGATGTGGCGCAGCGACCACTCGTGCGCCGCGTTCATGATGCTGCGCGACACCGGCGTGAGCTCGAGCAGCTCGCAGTAGAGCCGCGCAATGTCGCAGCGCGCCTTCACCTGCTGCCGCTGAAGGTCCTGAAGCCGCTCCATTCCGTTAGCTTGTTTTGTTGCGCACAGCCCCGGGCCCGTGCAATGCAGACGTTTTTTTTTTCTTGAAGCGCTCCGTCTCGTAGGGGG